>JBBBDQ010029101.1:0-229675 GCA_037127315.1 Ascarosepion bandense
ATATATATATATTATTCATCCACATAAAAGCCCGTTTTGTTGTATCACAGCTCATCAGTGTGGCTACACATATCCACTTAGCTTCTGACCGGGATCGAAACTAGACCGATTTGGTGTCAGTCGGAGTCTCTACTCCCTAAGCCATCGGAGCATGGTGTCAGAGAGCGGAAATTTTAACGTCTTGTATGTAAGCAGTGTATATAGACGCCAGTCAACGAAAGAACTCAATTCATTTCTGAAGAGTCACGCATTATAGCCGAAGTAGAAACTGTTTTTAAAATTTTCTTCTCCAGAGAGTTCAATCGTAATGAGAGCATGATATATTAGTCATCGACATGCAAGCCCGTTTCGCTGTATCACATCTCATCAGTGTGGCTAGACATGTCCACTTGCTTCTGGCAGGGATCAAAACTCGACCGATTTGGTGTCAGTCGGAGTCTCTACTCCCTAAGCCATCGGCGCATGGGGTCAGAGAAGGGAAATTTTAACGTCTTGTATGTAAGCAGTGTATACAGACGCCAGTCACCGAGAGAACTCAATTCATTTCTGAAGAGTTACGCATTATAGCCGAAGTGGAAACTGTTTTTAAAATTTTCTTCTCCAGAGAGGTCAATCGTAATGAGAGCATATTTATTTATTCATTTTTTTCTTTTCAATTGGAGTAGATAGACTAAACTATCGCCCGGTTCACCCACGTCTATTGAACAGGTGTAGAGGCTCATCCCTTTTTCCCTGTTTAGGATGTGGTTTCTGGAGTTCTCTTTTCTAATCTTTTCACTCTTACGTAGCCCCCTGCACATAAGTGGCGTTACCGCCGTGCTCGGTGTGATATGATTAAAAAAAAAAAAAAAAAAAAAAAAAAAAATGGCACCAAGTCTTAATCCAACAAGAGTATGTATGAACATGACTTGGGTTTTTAGGTGACGCTTTTGGTTTGGTAATAATTTGTGGCGTTGGACAAAAGAGCTTCTAGTGAATCCTATATTATGTTTGATTTTCTTTCTCTTTTTCTAAATTTGTTATAAATGATCCACACATCCAGATATTTAAAGTATTTGGTATTTATTAATTCTACATCCTGAATTTTTGTGACAAAAACTGTTGGTGTTGGTGCCATCACATCTTTCAATTCCAGTTTATTGTTTCTGTTTTGGAAACATTTATTTTGAGTTCTATTTATTGGGATACATGATAGCCTGAACTCAACTATTAATATTAATGTCATCAGTATAGCATCCTTATCATCAGTACATCGGCCTCAGGATAGGAAGCAGTGTCACTGTTTTCTATTAGTAGATTCTTTTGAGATGTCGTATGTAATGCATAAATGATTTGGTGGACCAATATAGTTGCTCTATCAAAACTAGTGATTCAGTTGAATAAGAATTTACGAGAAATTTTCATAGAGGAAGTCCCTATTAATGAGGTGACATTACAAAATTCACAAAACAAAATGTGAATCTTTGTAATCATTTGTATTTAAATTTAGTTGTTTAAGTTATTCATTTAGTTTTAAAATAAATTTAACAAGGATAAGAAATTGGAATCTAAAAAAAATTAGAAAATTAAAAAGATTAAAATATAATAGTTAATCAATCTGTTTTAATCACAATTACCACCCACACCACTACATAATCAAAATTATACTAATTATTCAGTTAACAATACAACTGTAATATGATATAGCGTTAATAATGTAGGAAAAATATTTGGTCAATGGTACATTTATAATACAATATAACATTAATGTAAAAAAAACATATAAATGTACACATACAGCTCGCACACACATAATATATATATATATAAATATATATATATATATATATATATATATAAAATAAAAAGTGTGAGAAGCCGTGAACGTTTTCTTTAAAATATATATTTATTGTTTGGTATTCATACAAGTTATGGAGTATTAATTTCTCATGGTTTGCGCTACACGTGTTTCGAGTCAAAAATTGACTCTCTTCAGGCGAACAAATTCGTTGTTTTACGTTTGGGTTTCTCTGAGTATCTGATCATTCTGTTTAAAATTAATAGGAAGTACGTGAAAAATAAGAACAATATATATATATATATATATATATATATATATATATATAGGCAGTAATCTCTTCTATACAGGTTTCATTAAAAATGACATAATATAATTAAGTTTTTATGTAATTTTTTTATGTGATCGTATGTTTTTTTAAGTCATAACTAATATAAAAATTGTCGAAATACTTTGTTTATCCGAGCG
Organism: Ascarosepion bandense; assembly: GCA_037127315.1. Taxonomy (NCBI): domain Eukaryota; kingdom Metazoa; phylum Mollusca; class Cephalopoda; order Sepiida; family Sepiidae; genus Ascarosepion; species Ascarosepion bandense. The sequence continues at coordinate 2,246 of JBBBDQ010029101.1, forward strand.
TTTTTGTTTATACATGTAGCCTTTTTCGAGGATGGACATTGTTTTACACGTAACCGTGTGTATGTAGTATTATTCATGTTTATAAACCTACCAAACCCTATCCATAATATCCTTGTTGACAACACAAATATCATAGAATCATTCACATGCACAAAATGGCTAAAATTAATGAAGGCATTATCGATAAAAAAGAAAAACCTAACACTCAATAATATTAACTACGAACACGCTAAAAACGTACTTACCGTGTTCGGTACATAAAATATACATATAACTTTACAAACATACATACATTACACACACACAGTGACACAGTCCCACAGACACACGTATATATTTAAAAAATTGTTTTTATTTAAAATTATTTAATTTACATTGCGACACAGAAATTTCTACGTTTTGTGATTTAAGGCTTTATCTGGTTATCAGGTAAGGTTCAATAACTTTGGCGAAAATGATTTATATTTGAATGCAGAAAACAATTCTTCTTCTTCATGTGCTGTTTTCCTTCAGGACTTAGGCGATCATGGACTTCCACTAGGCTCTGTGTGTTGTCCCTTTCAACATTTTGCCTTTATCTCCCAAACCCGCCCTGTCATCCATTTCCTCAGGCTTATCAAGAAGATTTCACGCTATTTCCCCTGTCTTTTTCTCTATACTTCCCGTACGTATAAAATTTTCCAGACCCTCATTCTTCATTACATGTCCCAGGAACCTCATCTGTCTCTTCTTTGTGTTATCTATCAGTTTTCTCTTCGTTTGCATAGTCTCCAACACCTCGTCGTTAATCACGTGCTCAGTCCATGGTATCCTCAGCATCCTTCTGTAAAACCATATTTTTGCTAACTCAAGCCTCTCTTAATCCTTAATGATATCGTCCAACATTAACTGCTATACAGAAAAACAGATATCCAGCACTCTCTTCTTTCGTTTGAATATTAAAGAATTAATACGGAGTGGTGAAAGGCAGACAATTTACATCATAAGGGTGAACAGAACATTCGAGAAATCAACTTTCATATACCTCATTTTCCTATTTAAAAAGCATTTATATATATATATATACTTTTTTCAATGAAGGCTTTGTCACAGGTTTTCCTTATATTCCGACAGTTATCAGAAGACGATAACGAGTACTTCTGGTCACTGGTGCGTCCCCAATTCTTGTGAAAAATGTTCTATTAGTGTCTTGACTTAATTACAACTTCACGCTTCATTCATGACAAAGAACGCCGGGAAACAACACTGAAAATATCGGCCCTCTTACCTACCCTCGTAGATATAAAATATAAATCCTATATCATCCATCAACTAACTGAAACATATAAAGTAAAAGTAAAAATTTGCACACCCGCAAAATCGGATTCAAATGACTAAATGCATTTTGGAAAAATACAAACAAATAAGGCAAATTTCACAGGCTATTTTGAAATGCAAAATTCTGGATCCTAATTGGATAAGAAATAGACAATTCATTTTAGAACGCCAGTCAAACGTTTTATCAATTCTAAAGAAAAAATTCATTTGGGAACCGGTCACATAACCAGATGTAACTACTTAAAGAGTTTCAGTGACCTTTAAAGATAGTCTGACATGTGAGCGGTTAGCTGAAGGGTCCTGTGGCAATGTAACAAAATAAATTTCAAGAAGCCGGCTCGGACGAGGGCACGTCACAGTTTCAATCCAACTCTTCTTCCAATTTTCCTTTTCTTCATTTTCACACCACGCCGTCAAAGAGAGCACCACCACCAACAACACAAACAATACGCGTTAAGTACAATTTCTTTATTTGTTTTACCTTTTCTCTTACACTGTCTCGGACCTACCACAAAGAGGAAGGAAAATTACAATCACAATTCGCTTACTGCACACAAAGGAACATGAGATTTCACAGGCACCGGACACTTTCCTATTTACTACTATCAAACCATGAACGCTAAACTTCTGTGGACATTTTAAATACTTACATTTCTCTTTGATCAATTTTAATTACGAAGCCGCATGCATATTCTCTATGAACATTTTTCTTCTCACAAATGGGTTATAGTGTTCAGTTAACAACATTTCACTTATATTTTTCTTCTTACAATTTTTGTTATTCTGATAATAAACTTTATATTAACGTAAACACGAAATATTTTATCGTTTCACATTTCAACATCCAACTTTAAATATTCTGATATTTAAATTTTCGGGACTTGGGAATTGTTTGGCACAAGGCCAATTTACCAGGCATAACCGAGGCTCCAACAAAGAAGTTGCAACGAACATTTTCACAGTTTGATTTCTTCCAATTATTCTGGACATTTCTAATGTAGATTTGCCTTATATTTTTTAGAGGGGATCAAATCACAATTGCGAGTCAAAATGGCACGATTATAATGACACTGTTTTAGCATCTTCAACACTTCTATATCGTGTTGCTATTATTGCAAATGGTCACCGTTTGTTTCCTGTTGCGCAGAGCAATACAGTTCTCATACAGTTTGCGCATATACCTATTCTTATTATACTGTTGATAATTCGTTAATTTCCGACTGTCAGTTTTTAAACAAGATGATCACCTGGATAACAATTTGATACCCAGCGTAATGTATGTATGTGTATGTTTGTGTAGAAACGTTTGTTACTGTGGGTGAATGTTGGATGATAACGTTAATATATATATATATATATATATATGCACTCACAAACACATATATATGCACATACATACATATATATATATATATATATATATATATATATATATTCACACACATATACATATATTTATACATACACACATATATATATATAAACACGCACACACACATATATATATGCACTCACAAACACATATATATATATGCACATAAATATATATATATTCACACACATATACATATATTTATACATACACAAATACATAAATAATTATATATATATGAATCTGTGGATATAAATGAGCAGATTCATGCAAACTTCGAAGTTTCGTGATGACACAGTTGGGATGTTTTCAATCATCGGTGCTGTATTCTTTTTTATTTATGACACATTTTTTTCATATTTATATGGGGATTGATTTAATTTCTTATTTTGTGGAAGTGGTGTGTATTGTGATTGGTCGATTTTCTTTTCCTTTTTTGTTTCTTTTTAAATTTTATTGTACAGGTGTTCATTTTTCTTTTTTCTTTTTTATCCTTGTTATTGCTTTTTAATTTACGCATGTGTTTATGTGTGCGTCCGCTGGATTGATTTAAACTGCATATATATCTGCTTAATTGCTTGCTTAGCTGTGTTTGTTTTTGTCATTTAGGTTGACCTCATTTTCTTGGCTTATTGGTATATTTGACCGATCATGAGTTTCATTTTCAAGTAAAAAAATAATAAAATACATAAAAAGAAAATATTTTAAAAATAAAAATAAAATCGATTCCCGTATAAAAACAAAATGATATAAAAAATATGGCATCCTTCTCTATACTCACATTGATGTTGCTTTGAGTCTGTCCTTCATCTTTAAGGAGACTGCCCATCGTTCGGTGTCATATAATAAGATAGATATTACATAACAGTTCAGTTGTCTTTTCTTCGTTTTCAACAAAATCTTCCTGTCCCTCAATACTTTGATTAGCTTTTAAAATGCGTTCTTGCCCGTGTCAATGTACCTTTGGATCTGAGTGTTAAACTTTCCATCCTCTGTCAGAACACTTCCTCGAAATTTAAATTTCTGCCCATGTTTGATTTTAGTATGCTCCTACTTTTTCATCGTTTTGCGGTCCTCTTTTTGATTATGACCATTTAGTTTTCTTGCATTTTATATGTAGTTTTTCTTCTGAGTTTTCATTCCTACTTTCTGTAGGAGGTTCTCTATTTTCTTTTCTGTGTCTGCTATCCACACTGTATTTTCAGTGTATCTCATATTGTTCAGATTAGGGCTGCCAATGAGAAAACCTGGCAGGACTTTTAGTTATCTCATATTTGAAGTAACAAATCCTTGTTTTACACCAGTTTCTATTTTTGAATTATGTTAACCGCTGCTTTCCTGTATCTATTTTTTCCTCTATCTTGCCTGTTAATATCAGGTTTCTCAAGCCCTCCTTTCTTATTGCATATTCCAGGATCTTTAGTTGTCTCTTTCTGATGCTCGATATTTATTTTCTTTTTCGTTTTCATTCTTTCCAACACTTCATTGTTCACATGCTCGGTCCTTCACATCACTTGACTTAAAATCCCACATCTACGAACACATGTTAGACCTGCGTTAATACGTTTTAAATCCAAATTAAACCTGGCGTAAAATTGATTATGCCGAGAAAAGTTAACTACCACAGAATATTGAATATTAATTGTAAATTTACTATTTACTACCTCACTCTAGATAAGTTACGTTTAACTCCATTTTAGATATTATATTTTCTTAATGTTGAGATGTTGTTTCTTCGCGATATATATCATGTCTCTTCTGCAAATCAAAATTTTGTAGAAAAATAAAAATATAAAAGCTCCACACGTGGGTTTGATTTGACCTCTGAAACAGTTCAACCATCTCAACTTCCAAATCCCAAGTTTTTCATTCAGTCTTTTCTTCCAAGTGCAAAAAATACTGTATTTACCGATGGAAATCGCGTTTGTCAGTCAAAATGAGTAGAACCTTTTGTCAAGGCAGATTGCCTCAAGAAAAAGTCACTGTTAGTTTTCTTTCAATCTACAACAATTCTTGAATCAAAGTGTTGAAAAACAACAAAGGAAAGACAAGTCCCTATAGAAATCGTCGAGGTATAACCAAAAAAGAAAGCGTTAAGGGAGGAAAGATATGTTTGTCATTGTGATATCAAGAAAATGTATAAATAACATTCTATATTGCACGCTTTCTATCTATCGTCATCTTTTGTATTTGTACTGACATGGTCATGAAAAGAAACGTCTGGTCACAATGCATTAGACTGACAAGCCATTTTGAATGGCTTTATGCCATATGAGGTGAAAACATTCATCATTACGTTACTTAAGATATAGGCACATTGATAAAATCTGTCATGTTTTTAAAAACTCGAACTTACGAAAAAAGTGTTCGATTAATAAATGAGTAATTTTTATAAGTTCATGGTTTTGCGTTGGATAATGATTTCGATGTATATATCCAAAACTATTTAACAGATTTGGAGACATTATTCAGTATTGTAAATTTATATCGTTCTATCTATCAATTTATCTGTCTACGAAAAGACGCATGCGTACACGCACACAGGCACTAACATGCACAATTTTAATAATTCATCTAATCATTTGAATTGACATCATTTTACTATAAAATTTATTTTAGAGGGTACAGGTGTTACACATGCCTTATACCTTATCTTAAAAACATTTAACACTTTTTTCAGATCAGCCTGAAGATCTGAGGTACGTTTGTTAAATCTTTTTAAGATGTTTTTAAAACCTGTACACTCGAAAATAAATGGTGAAAAGGAGTGAAACTTTGGTAGCTTGATAAGGCAAGTATATCTTTTTAAGAGAACATTTACAAATATTACAACAGAGAATATGGAATAAACACTTCATTTTCTGCGTAGGTATAAACCCGAAGGTGATATAAGCTATCATAGGAAAACACACACACACACACACACACACACACACAAAACACACACACACACACACACACACACACACACACACACACACACATATATATATATATATATATATATATATATATATATATAATCGTTTCACCCCGAGCAAGGCAGAAATGCCACTGATGAGCAGGGGGATACATAACTGTAAAAAGATTAATTAGAAAAGAGTGAGGAGTACAAACTAGTTAGAAAGGAGTAATAGAAAGCTGAGAATGCAGTCTGGTTGCACGAGAAAACACCTGTTGAGGAGGCACCAGTGACTTAAGTTCGTCCGAGCAGAAGCCATGAAAGTATTTATAGAACAGACAAAGGGAGGCCACATTTCGACGGTGGGGAAGTGGCTGCAGTCGAGCCGCCAGATCAGTATCTATAACATTACAGACTCTCCTTTGGAGCCTGTCGAGAACACTGAGAAGAACGGCAGGGGCGCCTGACCATAAATGGCAGCAGTACTCCATGCACGGATGGATGGTTGACTTGTATAGATGAAGGATTGATTCAGACGGAAAAATCATCCTGAATCGACATAGTGACCCAACCTTCTTAGCAGTTGATTTAGCTATGGATTCAATATAGTGGTTCCATTTGAGGTATGAGGAGAGGGTAAGGCCGAGGAGGCGTAGTGTGTTGCTCTCAGGGAGAATCGCTTGGTTCATGCTTATTGGAGGCAGGAGAGGTTGCCTGTGATGGTTGACAGACAACAGCTTGGTCTTAAACGCATTGAAGTTGACAAGCCACTTCTTGCCCCAATTCACCACAGATTGTAGATCCCGTTTAAGGTCAGCAGCGAGATTATGTCTGTCCGCCACGACAGGTTTCTTACTGGTGAGGGAGTATATTGTGGTGTCGTCTGCATAGATGCCTACTTGGGGACTGATCTCATCTGGGAGGTCGTTGATGAAAATAAGGAAGAGTGTCGGGCCCAGGATAGAGCCCTGTCGGACACCAGCATTCGTTCTGTATTATGAAGAGGCATGCCCATTCAAAACGACCTTAATTTTGCGGTTATCTAAAAAAGATTGGATCAGGTCAAGCAGGCGACCGGCAATACCATAACCCCGTAGCTTGCATAGGAGGTCAGAGAGCCAAAACCTGTCAAAAGCCTTGGAGATGTCCAGAGATGTCGTCAGACTCATCAAGGGCCTGGAGCATGTACTCTGTTACGGTTGTTAGCAAGTCGGCCGTGGACCTGGCAAAGCAGAAGCCATATTGCCTGTCAGAGAAGAGTTTGTGGGCAGTAAGATGTTGAACTATTTCAGCATTGATTATGGCCTCGAATACTTTCCCGGATATCGGTAGAAGACTGATAGGACGATAGTTGGATGGGTCCGAGGGATCACCACAATTCTTAAATACAGGAACGACTGAAGAGAACTTCCAGCATTCAGGAAAGCAGGAAGCAGAAAGGCAGTAGTTAAACAGTTTAGAGAGGACAGGGGAAAATTCAGGAACACACCTCTTAAGGACTATCACCGAGATTCCATCGTCTCCACTCGCCTTATGGGGGTCGAGTTTTGAAATTATTCGGGATACTACTGTCGGGGTAATATATACGTCGTGCAGTTTGGCCTCAGTTCTAATAGGGAAGTCGGGTGGGTGTACTCCAGATGAGTCAAATGTGGAGTTGGATGAGAATCTGTGGGCAAAGCACTCAGCTTTGTCCGCAGACGACGTGAGAACTTCAAATTCATGGATTAAAGGAGTTATTGAGGATTTTCTATTGTTCAGCACTCGTTTGCAAATCCTCCAATAGTCCTTGGAGCCGAACCTGCGGTCAGCTATGCGCTGTCGCATTCTCTCAGCAAACAACCGTTTGGCGTCATTTAGGGTTCTCTTGCACTCATTGCAAGCAGACGTGAACAGGCGCCTATTGTGATCAGATGACTGTCTCCGGAATAGACTGAAGTAATGGTTCCTGTGGGCAATGGCGGCTGAGCAGGCAGGAGAGAACCACGCAGAGGAATGAGGTTTTAGGCAATACTTCCTGGTGGGTATGAAGGCATCAATGCCAGCTTTTACACATGATGAGACCTCAGAGGCACAGTTATCAGCTGATAGATCGAACACTTTTTCCCAAGGGACGTAGTAGAGGAAATCGCGAAAGGTATCCCAGTCAGCTTTTTGGTATTGGTAGGAGGTCATATATATAATTCGTGTATTTAGGCAGCAACATTTTTAAACATGAGAGATTAAAGAAATTGCTAACAATATGTTTGCTTATTTTTAATAATATGACCTCTGGAAGAGGTTGAACGTACTAGGGCAACTTATGAAATTAATGAAAATAACAACTATCAACGTTACAGTTAATTTCTGACAATTTTGATTGTAATACGCGAAAGATTATCCGTGATTATAGACGGATTTTCTTAACAATAAGGAAACATATAGTTTGGAATTTATTTAATCTGACATATATATATATATATATATATATATATACTTCCTATGGAAATTCAGTATTTTACACATGGGGAATAACTTTTCTACAAGTTCTCAGAGCCCGCTTTATCAACTTCTGCTGGCCGTATAATGAAGAAATTCTAGTTTGAGAGGAAATAAACACTAGTTTCGAAAAAGAAAGAAGTAAAGGTGAGGTAGACAGAGAATTGTAAAATTAGCTTAGAAATAAGAGATGAAGGAAGATAGATTGTCCGAGGGCTCAAAGTTAGCCGGAACGAATATACTTAAGAGTTATCACGTGTGGAATATTAACTTCTAACCAGTATAAATAAACTTTAAAAAGTGTATAACAACGAAATAGTATTCACTTAATACTGTAGGGGTCTTGATGATGCTTGGTAAATTGGCCTTGTGCCAAACGCGTCCTATGTGCCAACAATCAGAAGGTTGAAGTTTGCATGTTGAAATGTGAGGATAAAATATTTCGTTTCTACATCAAAGTAAAGATTTACTAAAAGAATAAAAAAATTGTAAGAAGAAAAATATCAGTAGAATTTTGTTAGCTAAACACTATAACTGATTTGTGAGAAAATTATGCATTGAGAAAATGCATGTAGTTTTGTGGTTAAATTGTTCAAAGAGAAATGTAAGTACATAAATTGTTCTACAGACGTTTAGATTTCATGGTTATGTAGTAGAAGAATGTAAAATCCGATATTCCTTTCCCTTTTATAGTAGGTTGGCGACAGGGTGAGAAAGAAGGTAAAACAAATAAAGTAATTGTACTTAGTGTCATGTTGTTGTTGCTGTTGTTGTTCTCTTTGGCAACGTGTAGTAAAAAGAAATGAAGAAATAGAATGAATATGTGACGCGCTCTTGTGTCATGGTCGGCTTCTTGAAATTTCATTGTTACACTGCCACAAACTCGGTCAGCTAACCGTTCCCATGCTGGACTGTCTTCGACCGGTCAAGAGATATCGTTGAAGTAGTGGATTTGTCATGTGGCCAGCTCAATTAGGTATTTTTTCTTTAGGTGTGAAAAAACGCTTTACTGGTTTCATATACCAATTTTCGATTTCCTATCCAATCAGGATCCAGAATTTTAATTCTCACACTGACTTGTGAAATTTGCATTGGTTTGAGTTTTTCCAAAATGTTTTTAGTCTTTGAATCCTATTTTGCGTATGTGCAATTTTACTTTGTGTATTTTAGTTAACTGCATAGGATTTGTATCTATTTCTGTGACAACACTTATTAATAATTCCTTTTGTTTTTTCTGATGGCCAAAATGCGCTGAATATATAGATAAGTGATGAGCGGGTCAGAAAGTTTATACCTGTGGTTTTTGTTTATTTTTATTTTTTTCGGACTCTACGTTAAATCTCTTCTGTCATCTAACGTTAGGCTGAATTTTTTTTTACACTGACTTGTGAAACTTGATTTCGTCTTTATACTTCAAAATTGTTTGCGGTGATTTTCATTCAGTTCTACCCCACGGGTCATCTATTTCTTTTTGTCGTTTTTGGAATACGATTTTTTTCAATGGTTAGAGGATTTTTTTCTTTCATCGCGTTTGAATTTAGTGTATGTGTGCCTTAGGTTTTTCATGTTGTTTTGTTGATGGAAGGCTTCTGTTTTTTATTAATATTTCTTCCTGCATCATGAGCTATCATAATCTGCATTTTGGTAGATAGAAATTTCTCTGAATTTATATCATCTACATTCGTGTAAATGTTGGGAAACAAACACTTTCCTGTTGTTGGCTATTTTAATGTTACTTCTGTGCAGATCTACCATTTAATTCATGCCTTGTATCGCCTACACGTACATTTTTTCGCATTCATCGCATTTTATAGTACAAGTTACATTTTTAAAGTTGCAGTTCAAATTCACAAAGAAGACATGATTGACTGAGTAGAAGACTATCCCGCAGTAGGTTGCCATTGCTAAATGCGGTAGACTAGTTGTGAAAAAATTAGGAACAAAAATATTACTAATGATCAGGAAGGACAGTTAATAGTGATTGATATTGAATTTGAACTCTTGAGATTCAAATAATTGAACCAGAAAAGATTTCTACATATGAGAACTGCTAGAAAATTAAATGAGGATGGAAAATACGGTTACATCAATCCATCTCAGCTATAAATTAATGATATCTCGGCACCAGTTTTTTTTTTTATTGCGCTTAAATTCATAAAGTCAGGGAATTACAGCAAAGGAAAAGACACAGAAAAGTATCGGACAGTGCTTATAAAGTGACTGAATCTCAGCCACCAGAACAAGGCCAATATTATTGCTGAGACTTATAAGTGAGCTCAAGTTAAATAACTGGGGTACTGTATCATATATGGCAGTCATATTCTTTGCATAGACGAATGGTAGATTTATAGATATATATGATAGATTCTAGAAGGAAAATAATCTCGCACGACACAGTGAACCAAAAGATTCAATATAATCTTTCCACTTCATGTCAGCTGAGACCGTTAAACGAAGAAGTCACAACGAAACTCTTTTCTAGAGGTTAGCACCAGTCATGCTGATGAAAGTCAGAGAGCGTTTTACACCGATGATTAATGGTGGCATGTTTAGCTTTAGGGGAGGTCACATTAAGAAACCATATTTTGCTCCATTTAATAACAAAAATTAGGTCGTTTTGGACATTGGCTTTCATTTCCAATATGATAGGTATTATTTCATCTGCTTGATTAGTCAGTCAATTGAGTACCATGGGGATTCACGCTTGTTCGAACATGTTCCGAAAGAGATATGACTGACTGGGTAGAAAAGTTTTCCGCAGTAAGTTGCCATTATTTTCTGCAGTAGACTGCTTGCCAAACACGGTTATATAATCCAATCGGTCCTGCTATTTAACTCATATCTGAAGGGAGAAGAGATGGATTAACCCTCTAGAGCCATTCGTATCATATTTGATACAGTATTTCCCGATAAGGAAACATTTGGTATTTCCCTATAAGGAAACATTTGGTTATTCATTGACTGAGCAGTCAGTACTGCTTTCATTTGAAATTTATAAAATATTTCTCTTAAAAAATTTTTCAGGAAAATATTTCTTTCAAGGCTTGTTTTCATACTGTATCAAATATGATACGAATGGCCCTAGAGGGTTAATAACTTTCCCAGGGACACTTGCGCGTAAAAGATTGCAACGAATTCAACTGGAAATCAAAGTCAGTTCTCTGATTTCCCCGATATCCACTGCATCACAACGCACATTGTTATTAAATCATTTTCATTGATAATCTTTTCAGTTTGAACAAGAACTTGTAGTACAGATTTAAATTAGAAGTGCAAGATTAAGGATACGAAACAAGGTCTCAAATTGAGTAAGTGTCCTTAGGCTGATATATTATCTACTTTTCAGCGCCCTCTACAATATTTTGACCAGGGATGAGTTAACTTCAAAGTAGAAGAAAAATCGTTCATAGCACACGGCTTGTATTCCGGATGAGGTAGAAAAAAGAAAATCTTGGCAACAATCTAATGGCTTCTAAAGAAATTACTTCAGATCTACGGATCACATGATGATGAGACTTATCAGGCCCACTTAACCGACTTTTGTTCTATCACGTAAACAATAACGCTTCCTCGGAGTGGTGAAATGTTGGCGCGCAAAATACTTTGACAGTGTCAATTTCAAGGTTCTGAGGACCGGCGTTGGTTTTCTCGACTTGTATCAAACGCACCAACACAAAAGCTATCAAATGAGTAAGCGATCAACCAGTTGACTATCCATCCAACCAATCAGTGGGCTGGAAGAACAGTCTGCTTGTCCGATTGGTTAACTTGAGCGTACAGAGAAGATATCAGATTTATGTGGTTGAGAAATTAAGAGAGAAGCAAACAAGAAAGAAAAAAATTTCAAAAGTGAAGAAAATTGGAAAAAGATGATATATAAAATAACATATTAAGATGAGTAGATTTTAGCAAAGATAGATAGATGTAGATATAGATAAATGCGGTGAGAGAATCAAAAAATATACACAGGTATATAAATATGTACACACACACACACACACGTATATATATATATATATATATATATATTTTTTAAAAAAATTTTAGTAACTTACACATAATACAATGTCTAAAAGCCACTCAATGAAAGCGGTTATTGTTATATTAGTGTAGGAAAAGACAAGAGTTAGGAGCAAAGACCTTAAATAAACTTTAGAAGGGAAAGGAAACACAATCCCAAAAAGTGAAAAAAAAAAAAAAAAGGATAAAACTCGACTCCTGTTCAGAAAATCGAAGATGAGTGCAAACTTATTTCCTTCCATTTTAAAGAAGAAAAAAAACAATTTTTAAAAATTTAGTCAATAAAATAAAAGAAAAATAGTCATTACCGTTTCATGTTTAAGCGAATAAAACAATCACATCCTTGTATCCTACGCCAAATCAATATTTTAGTTTTGGTAACCTCCAAGGATGTGCGCTCTGGTGCAGTGGATATCGACTCGGAACGACGCATCGGAGAGCCAACTTCGAATTCCAGTTGAATTCTTGCATTCACTTACGCGCAAATACCCTTGGGAAAAGTATTAATCCGTCTCGTCTCTCCAGTTATGGGTTAAATAATTGGACAGATTGGGTTCAATAGCCTTGGCTGGCAACCAGTCTTCCGCAAAATGCAATGGCAACCTACTGTGGGATAATCTTCTGCTCAGTTAGTCATGTCTCTTTCGAGACATGATCGCCCAAAGCATGCATCAGGTATGGCAATTAACTGACTGACTGAATCTACAAGTTATAATCAACTGTTTCAAAGAAAATTCTTTGTAAATGGATACTCATTAATTATCATATATATATATGTATAATGTATATATATGTATAATATGTATATATAATATATGTATATATATATATGTATAATGTATATATATGCATTAATATGTATATAATTTAGATGATTAATTATTAAGATTTAGTTAACTACTTAGACTTTAATCTTAATCTTAATCTCCCACGTGCCTTATCTCAAAGATAATAATATCCCCAGTTATATTAATACCAATTCCAACCACACTAAAACTATTGTAAAGCAATACCCAACATTGTAAACACAAGGATTAACTGATTATCGTCCAACCTCAAGATTCTTAATGAAAATAAGAAAGTGTAAAATAAGGCCCACTAAGAGAGCGTTTTCAAGAATAAATTCATATATGAAGGATTACTTATTAAACTTGAACCATCTAATATTAAGATAAGCGTAAAAAAAGAAAGTAATATGGTTTACCCCAACCATTCTGTCGACTATTTAATTTTAATATAAGAAAATATTTTCTTGAACTAATAATTAACATTTTAACATCACAATTCACTACACAAAATCTTCAATAGAAATACTCTCAAAATTCATGCACTCATAATATGTAAAATATTATCAATTCTTAAAACAATCATTTTTTTACGAATTTAGTTGTTACCAACAAAAAACAGGGTTTTTAAATTCTTTTAATTGTAGATCCGTTAAAATGTTCCAGGGGAGTGGCGAATGTAGATGTACCCAATTTTAAATATCCTCAATTAGAAACAGGAAGAATTACCAAACATATATTGGTACTTCCGTAGGTGAATTTAAACAACGTTACTACACTCACAAATACTCATTTTCTAAAGGCAATCTAACATTTCAAACATCTCTTTCCCGAAGATGTTGGGAAATGATAAAAAAAGGGAAAAAAACATATAGCATAGTGGAAACTGATAAGATCATCCTGCACCCCAAGTATCATTTACGATAGATGTAATCTATTTTTAATTGAAAAAAGTTAAAATAACAAGGCATCATGAGGAAAATCTACGTTTAAATATATGTAAGGAATTCATAAGCAAATGCCGTTACAAATCTAAATGTTTACATTTTGAATTATAATATAGATAACCTCATTAAAGTAATCCAAAATTAATCTGTCTAATAGAAGCTTTGCTTTCCTCTTCCTAAGCAGAAGAATATTACTTGAAACGACCATATAGCTCAAACATTTTAACCCTTATTTTTCCCAGCTAACGATTGTAGATTGCAAGTAAATGTAAAATTCTAAATTAATTTTCCAGCCTCTGACTACTTCCCCTAACGAACATTTTAATTTTAATTTTTTTTAATGTATGTTTTAGTGTTTCATTCATATCAATAAACAATTTGTTGATTTAGTGGGATAACTAAAGAAAATCTATGATCTACACTGCAATTACCTATTTTTAAAAAAATTCCTACGAAAATTCATGTATATTAGCTAACATCCTTTCTTCTTGGGCATCGATATTTTCTTTATAATTATCTTGTATATATATATATATATATATATATATATATATATATATATATATATATATTTGCGTATGCTTTTTGTATTTGTATATATTTTCATTAAAATTCTCTCTGTAAGCCTCCTGCAATACAAAACTTCCTATTTTGCTCCTCACGTTTTATTCCAATAATAGAATTTAAAGTAATTTTATTCCTACAATAGTAAAACGATATAATTTTAAACGGAAATTCTTTTGAAAAAATACAATATTTCTGTTTTATTTTGAAAGATATTTCCATTTTATTTTATTTTTCCTTTTTATTTTGAAAAATTATTTTCTTTTGTTTTTATTAAAAGAAAAAAGAAAATTTAATAGTTTCATTAGAATAAAAATATATTCCTTTATTTTTATTTTTTGGGAAAAATATATTTAAAAAAAAAAAAATACAATATTTCCTTATCTAATCCTCCTGTTTTATTCCATTACCAGAATATAAAGTAACTACATCCCTACAACTGTAAGAATATATTATTTTAAACGGAATAAATTTGAAAAAAATTGGCGTAACTGAATATTACTTTTGTTAACATTTTCTCTATTTTCCTTTTCCGCTTTCTCTTTCTCCTTTTATTTTTATTTTCCTATTTTATGTATCTTTCCCTTCTTACTTCTCTCGTTTCGCTGGGTTTCTGTCGACAGGTGTTTGGCGTGATTTTTGGTTTCTTTTCCATTTTCACCTTTCTCCTTTCCCTGTCTATATCGTTGTTTTCTTTGTCCCCTTCTGTCCGTTTTCCCTTTCCTCCCACTTACTTTCCTATATTACGCATATTTTTCAACTTTTGGTTTCTTAACTGAGATGTAGTCTAAAATCATTTTCTATGACCGTGTGTTTAATCCTTTTCGCCGTTTATCTTTTTTTACTTTCCTATTTCTTCCCAACCCTCCGTATCAATGTCTAGACGACAAAATTCTAAGAAAATCTACCCTCTCGCTTTTAACGACCTTCCCATTATTCTTTCTGATATTATCTGATTTTTTCTTCTTGCATGTAAATTTCCAGATAGGAATTTCTATATGAGTATACTTCCAGTAAAAGAATTTTGTACTGGATTTGCATAATAAATAATTTTTGCCGCTGAAGAAGTGAGCATTTTCCTCGGTAAAACAGCCATATGGCATACATAATTTTCGGAAAAATGTTTGGGAAAAAATATACACTACCGGTTATAACTATGAGTCCATCTCAGTTTTTTTTCAACAGAAATGATGTATTTCGTAGAATTTTAGTTGATAATTCTAAATGAAAATAGAATGTTTTTTCTTATTATTACATTTCAAAATTTTACAAGGCAAGAAAGCAAAGATGAACCTGACTGAATCACGCTAAATTTTCTTCATCCTTTCATTGCTGAAACTGAAATATAGGTTATTATTAAATATTTATAAATTCATTTGATACACATGTTATTGTGCATTATTAACAAAAGAACAAATCAATTTTCATTTACAATTATTCACTTGGCAATAAATACTAAAATTATGAAATACATTATTTTTTTAACAATGGGCTGGCCTAATAATTATGGCCAGTTGTATATATATATATATATATATATATATATATATATATTCAAGTATAGGGTAGGTATGGATGGAATAATATTCCGTATCCTAAGAAACACTATTCTTAAAAAAGCGCTCAATACAAAGTAGAGTTAATAATATTTATTTATAAATTATAACATAAATAATTTAAAATGTCGATATAAAATAGGTACTTTTGTTGTGATAACATAGCATATATATGTTAAATATAAATAAATATTATACATATATATACACATCTGTGTGTGTGTGTGCGTGTGTGTGTGTGTGTGTGTGTGTGTGTGTTCCGGCAGAAGTTTGAGTCTCGTGAACATTCAATAGGTTCTACGCTGTCATGTCATAGGTGATTTATCTTCCACAATGCAATCACCTTTTCCCCAAATTACTCCACAAGCCTCTCGCTGCTCTATCACTATTGCATTGTTAAATTTTTAGACAACCAGCATGCGTGAGCTTCTTCAGTCCAAACTTTACAACTAAGACCCGCTGTACTCAGTACGCTGGGACCAATCAATCAAATTCTTTTCGTTTAGCTGAGTCCCATTCGGACAAAATGAATCCAATAAACGAGCTACTTTGTGGATTAGAATATCAAAACAATGTTTTCGGATTACTACAATCTTACACGATTCTGTCAAATGGTAACCTTTATATTTTCTACAAATCATCATAATCTTCACTTAATTCTTCGTTTTACGTTCAGACTACAACCTTGTTTAATATAAAGTTTAGTGTAATTTGGGCCCTTTTTTAATAACCATTTCACCGCAAGCAAGTCAGTACTGCCACTGGTACGCAGGGGTTTACATAATTAATGAATGATCCTTGTATATTAATAGTTTGGGAAGAGCTTCAGATATACATTACAATCTGCAGAGACCGCTCTGTCAATAAGAAAACCGATACTTCTATTGAGTTTTTTTCTCTGGTCGATTAAGTTTGATTGCTCTATCTGTGTTTACTGTACATTCGCATAACATTTTTATATGTCCTATATCTGCAACCGGTTTTAGAATATGTTTAGACCAGGTTCTTACATTGTACTTCCTGTAAGATTTGGAAATTTTTGGTGTAGATATTTGCTCAGTTTTACTATGACGAGGTTTATATTTTTGTGGGTACTAACACCGTGCAATCTGATGCAAAATTGTTTATTGTTTTTGAATATTTATCACACGAACTTCCTTCAGATGAAAACAGTTTTTCTGCATGTGTTCTTGGCAATTTCTAGTTTTTTTTTTAATCATTTCACCCCGAGTAAGGACCTTTAATTTAAATTTAAGAGCCATTTCTTACCCCAGTCCACTTCGGACTGGGGTAAGAAATGGCTCTTAAGTTTTAATGCTTCTAAAACGAAGCTACTATCAATTAATCATCATAGACAATTGCACCTACTTCCCATTAGCAGGCTTGCCTCCCAGAGAGTAAAACACTACGCCTCCTACTTTCAGCGGACTTCATGTGGAATGACTATATCGAATCCATTGCTAAATCCGCTGCTATGAAAGTCGGTTCTCTGTGCAGGGCCCGGAGGTTTTTTCAGTCTGAATCTATCCTGCACATTTATGAATCTACCATCCGCCCGTGCATTGAATACTGTTGCCATATCTGGTCGGGTGCCCCTGCTATTCTCCTTGGGCTTCTCGACAAGGTACAGCGGAGGGTCTGTAATGTGATCGATACTGACTTGGCAGACCGCCTGCAGTCTCTCTCTCACCGGCGCGACGTGGCTTCCCTGTGTCTCTTCTATAGATACTTTCATGGCTTCTGCTCGGATGAATCATTGGTGCCCGCTAGGTTCGAATTTGCACGAGATACTAGATTAGCAACTAGATCTCACCCTTTTACAGTGAAACCGATAAAATGCAATCGCAAATTCTACTTCAACAGTTTCTTTTCTCGTACTTCCCGCCTGTGGAATTCCCTTCCACATGACTGCTTCCCCGACGGCTACAATCTCCAGGAGTTTAAATGTAAGGTCAATAGACTCCTCCTAACACACTAACTCGCATCCATTCTTTCAAACACTCTTCCCATCTATCACCCCACTTCTGATATTTCCTATATCTAACCACTCTTTCTATTTACCTTCCCCTATGTAGCTCTAAGCGCAATAGTGGCAGTGGAATGCCACTGATGAGCGGGGACTACATAACTGTAAAAAGATTTATTAGAAAACAGTGAGGAGTACAAACTAGTTAGAAAGAAGCAATAGAAAGCTGAGAATGCAGGTGCGATGACAGATACATAGGTGGAGAGAAAAGGAAGGATATACAGGGGTGAGGAGATAGCTAGAGTCCAGTGGTTAATAGATGAGTATTGACATTGCATTTAAATTACTGGAGGTTGTAGCTGTCAGGAAAGCAATTATATGTTAGCGAGTTCCACAAGCGGGAAGTGCGAGAGAAGCTGCAGGCGTAGAATTGTCGTCTGAATTTTGCTAACCTGAGTGTGAGTGGGTGGGAACCAGTTGCCAGTCTGGTTGCACGAGTAAACACCTGTTGAGGAGGCACCAGTGACTTAAGTTCGTCCGAGCAGAAGCCATGAAAGTATTTATAGAACAGACAAAGGGAGGCCACATTTCGACTTGGCAAGCATTGCTTCTGTGCATCAAGAAGATAACACTCTGTTTCAACTTTAAACAATTCATTTTTGTTCTTCTTTTATGGAACATGTCCTTTCAGGACGTAGGCGATCATGGCTTTCCACATCTTCCTGTCCCTAATGGTTCTTAGCACGCTTTCCCCTGTTGCACCATGCAACCCTCGTTCCGTCATCCACCTGATCAGGTCCTTCAAATATGTTATTCGCTGCTTTCCCCTGTCTCTTTTTCCCTCTATCTTGTCTGTTAGTAACAGGTTCTGCAAGCCCTTCTTCCTCATTGCATGTCCCAGGTAATTTGGTAATTTAGTTGTCTCTTCCTGATGTTCAGTATGAATTTCCTTTTCGTCTCCATCTTTTCCAAAACATCATCATTGCTCACATGCTCGGTCCATGATATCCGCAGCATCCATCTGTAGAACCACATTTCAGCTGCTTCAAGTTTTTCCTTCATCTTTGAAGATATTGTCCAACATTCACTGCCGTATTGAAGAACCGATATTACATAGCAATCCAGTACTCTCCTCTTTGTTTCTAGTGAAATTATTCTGTTTCTTAGTACTTTACACGATTTCTGGAATGCTTCTTTCGCCATGCCAATTTGCCTTTGAATCTCAGTGTCGCACTTTCCGTCTTCTGTTAGAACACTTCCTAGGTATTTAAATTTCTGTGCCTTCTGGACTTTAGAGTCTCTCACCTGTAATTGTCATTTTGGTCTGTCCTTTGACTAATAATGGTTACGGAGTGTGTCTACATCAGTTCGTATGTTACGAAGAGAATAGTAACACTGAACATATTTTCTTTGCATCATTTCTGCATTTGATACATTTTATTTGCTTTTAATTTTTACGATTTTTACCACTACCGTACATATGTTATTATCGTAATTGATTTTGCTATTTACAATAAGTGGTGTTTTAACCAGTGTCGTCAAGAGGCAACAATTATTTTGTCTGAGAAGACAAAAACATGTGGGGTAGCATGCGGTCAGAGAAAAATATGATTTTTTTCCCTTGCAGATGTTTACTATCGTAGTGAAAGTATATGGCAATTCATATCTTTGGCTTTGCAATTCATATCTTTGGTTGGTTCATTTCATGTAATTTTAAATTTCAATAACAATAGAAAATGTTGTTGTTTTAAGATGCCGCATTCTACTGACTTCTATCTTGAAGCCTTTGTATCTAAATTTTAAATATACACTTTTGGATTTTTAGCATCATTAATAAAAATATTTCCAGATGTGTTTTTCTGAATTGATATTTTAAACAATCATATATCATGACTTTTAATTGGAACCCGATGCAAATATTTTTAAAAGTTTTTTAGGTATTTTATTTAGAGATTTCTTCTGTTTAAATGAATATTCGAAACGAATTTTTTCATAAGATATAGGTAATGTTTGTTTCACATTTTTAACTCTTTCACTGCCGATATTTTTCTTATAGTATTTATTTTGTTGAAATAAATTATTCCTGCAATTTCTTTTGCTAGGTGTTTGTTTCTTAATATTTTGTGCTAGGTTTTTATTTATATTCATTTGTGCCTTTAATTTTCTTAGATGTGTTTACCAGACATATTGCCCATATCTCTTCAGTACTTTTTTTTGCAAGCCTATCATATTTGATCGTTTTGTTTGTATATTCAGTTCGTTATCTCGAGTAATGTACCAGGTTACTGCAATATTTTCACATTCAAATAATTGTATCTTTTTTAAGGAATAATAAGATTTTAATATTAAATTTGTCACCTTATTACGGAGTGAAAGAACAGTGAGCTTGGAAACAAATATTCTAAGTCCGATACAAAAGACATACAATCAAGTTGGAGATACGCCTGGCAGCCAAATGCAACGTCAAGAAAATTTACCTGATATAACCACAGTTTTTAATTAAAGCAGCACCTAACCTTGAAAATATGGCCTAGTTGGTAATACCTTCGTATGGCGTAACTTAATCTTTGCAGACGGGTGGTGGTTTAGAATGTTGACAAGAAACTAGAGGTGACTCTCAAGTAATATTTGATGTCTCATCGTACCCTGTTGCAAAAAGAGAAAAAAATATGTATTGGTTGGAAGCAACCGCAGGAAATAATTTCAAACAGGTGCGCCGGAAAAACAAATTCACGAGTCTCGCACACTTCAACTTGATCAGAACAAACCAAATTCACAAGTCTCGCCTTGATTTCGCAAACGACGACTCAAAAAAACAACAACCCCACTCAAATCAGCATACCACCTTTTATGCACTCGGACAGGTTACCAATAAGCGTTAAGAACAATAAATAAAAACGCCTATAAGCGACACCAATTCTGTTTACCACGAAGTGCCGTCCGATTCTCCATCCGACCAATGCTCGCCACTTCGACGTCTCCATACTCCCTGACAAAACATAGACTCGACTCTGGCCCATTTGGGTCGCCGAGGTAAGTCACTGCTACATATCCTTTTGAAAAAAGAAACCGTAGACACCAGGCAATTTAACTGCAGCTCAGGAAAATATATGAACAGTTCCTCAGTAGAGACTATGCTCAACTGGTTAACGTTAGTCAGCTGACATGTAAATCCATGAAATCGAACAGAGTATCTGCTGTATATTATCTTCTTTCACGCAGACAGTATCTGGAAATGTTAACTCTTTAATCAAGATGCGAAGTTATGGTTGGTGTAGCGGGTATCTCTTCTCTTATTTCATTGTAGTGAGGGGTAGTAAGATTCCGTAGTAGGTTAACGGAATTTGGCCTTGTGGGAAGATAGCCCACTATAATTCAAAAATGATTTAAAACTTGTGCGACTTAATATATATATATACTTTTTTAAATAAGTTCATTTCTTACAAAATATAATTTGTGATTATCAAATCATGTACAAGGTGACAGATTTCATTCCAGTTTTTTTTTTCAATAACAAATGTTTCTGGCAAAAGACTGGCAAGTGAATATCTCTTAATTATTCATATTTTATTGTATTTACACCAGTGTCTTCATTTCCTTACATGATTAATGTAATCATTCTTAAAATGACTGCTGATTGCGAGCGGTTTCTGTTAAAATATTACTATTCTTCAAGCATTATTTTTATAATCAGTCAAAGTCTCATCCGTAATACACATATTTCGGATGAAATGGCTAGATGCACTCATATGCTCTATGCTAACGGTTTCTTCTTTAGTACTTTTAAACCAAAGAAAACTTACATGCAATATCAATCATTATCTCTTCTCTTCTTATTTACTTCACTTTTATGTTTCTCTCTCCTTAATAAAATTTTACTTTTTTATTCACTCTGTAACATCATGCATCTTAGTAGTATAGCGGGTATCTCTTCTCTTATTTCATTTGTAGTGAGGGGTAGTAAGATTCCGTAATAGGTTAACGGAATTTGGCCTTGTGGGAAGATAGCCCACTATAATTCATAAATGATTATAAATTCAAAAAAGGCAATTTTGAGTGTAAAATAACATTTATACATATATACATTTCAATCAATGTTTTACAATTAAAACAAAACTTGGAATAAAGGTCCAACGGAAGTTAGAAAGAGTTCATGGCGGATAATAATGCGCTGAAGGAGATAAAAGAATGTTCAAGGAAGAAATAACGCTGAAAATTAAAAAGCTTGGTAGTATGATTAATGTTCATTATCAAGTTGCCGTTTCTAAGGTCAGTAAGTCAGCAAGTTGGTTTGTGGAATGTCTTAGAAAAGGTCAGTTAGTACTTTGAGAACAGGGCAGGGAGAAGGAGACGAACATAGTAGCCGCTCGTCATATGTCAAGGAAGAAACTAATTACACTCTTCTCCTCTGTCTGTGCCTGTCTGTCTGAGTGCCTTTTGTCACGGCTTTTATATATTTCCTTCTCAAAACGCTGGTCGTTTCGCATTCCATCCTTGTATTTGGTTCCGGGCTTCTCATTGGCTGATAAATAAAAATGATAATTTGATATTTGATGAATTTTTATTTTTCAACCGGAACATCTGCGCGAATCCACTTGCGTCCGACAACTTTTATTCATTAGCTTTCTGGTCGGCATAGAGCCAACATCCGGTTTGCTCGCTTTTGCTCGGTTGTGGGTATCACCACACTGGTTTACACTCAGGGTATTAATATTATTATTAATATTTCTGTTGTTATTGCTTCTCGGAAAATTCACATTTCCAGTGAGTTTATAAAAATAAACGTGACTTTTACTTAAAACAAAATTACCAGTTTCCTTCGTAAATTGTGTTAGATTATTTTTATTAACATTCTCTCTTGTCATTAGAGTTGTTTCGTCATCAAAATTTCAGATTGCATATTCCACTTTTCTAGCATTTATATAAAGCCTTCTACCTATTTTATTTGCGTTCATGGAATTTTATTAATTCGGGAGACAAATTTGTAATATTCAGAATTTTGTCAAACAAACGGCCTTCCGGCAGCCACCCTCTTCATCTATGGCAGCACCATCTCCTCAAAGCATGTAATGTCGGGCTTTGTGTTGAGTTTGATGTCCTGTGGGATGATGAATTGAAACGTAAAATCGCCATCACTTGAGATTATTCCAAACAACTTTAGATCCATCTAACTCTTTCCGAATCTTCTACAATGTCATCAGATTGACTCTCAAACACTGTCAAATGTTTGTATTGGAGCTTCCAGCATGAATACCAAGCAGTAGGGCACGGTGTTTGCAAATTTCTGGCAGAGTAATTTGCATCAATTTACTCTTTTTGTCAGAGACGGTGCGCAATTGATCCTACTATAATGTACATTCGACAAAATAAAATAATATAAAATTCGTATGAGCTAAATTGAAAAAAAGATAAAATGGCGGCAATCTATCGCAACCTGTAAATAGTGAGCATTTTCATTTCATTGCGTCAAATCGAAATTCAATTTTTTGGAAATTTTTTTATCTTTGAATCTCGTCAGAATAACCTCAGTGGGTATCTTTTAAAGATTCGTTTTCATTCGACGTATTTCATACGTCAATGAACTTATCATCAGGATTTATATCAGTCAGTTAATTGCCATGCGTGATACAGGCTTGTCGACCATTTCTCGAAGAAAGATGACTGATTGGCAAAAATATTTTCATTCAATAGTTTGCTATTTCTGTCTGCAATAGACTGGTTGACAACCAAGTCCATAAAACCAAATCTTATCTGTTATTTAACTCATAGCTGGGAGGAGAAGAGATACATTAATACCTTTCCCAGGGGTATTTGCCCGTAAGTGAATGCAGGGAATTCAACAGGAATTATAACTCGGTTCTCCGATTTCTCGTTCCAAGCCGATATCCTGCACCACAACACACATAAAATGTGATAATTTAGGAAAATTTAAAAGATTTTCGATATTTGTTGCTCTTTTGAAGAATATTCTATAAATAGCAAAAGCTCTATGTGACGTTAACGGTTATATTGTAATTATCTGGAAATGCTGTTCGTAGCCTTATATTTTGTACGTATGTATTTATGTTAATGAGGATCTATGTTGTGGTGCAATGGATATCGACTCGGAATGACAAATCGAGGAGCCGAGTTCAAATTCCAGTTGAATCGGGGAGCCGAGTTTAAATTTCAGTTGCATCCCTTGCATTAAGGTATTAATCCGTCTCTTACCTCCAGTTATGGGTTAAATAATAGGACATATTGGGTTCTTTAGCCTTGGCTGGCAACCATTCTACCGCAGAACGTAATGGCATCCTACTGCGTATAATCTTCTGCCCAGTGAGTCATGTGTCTTTCGAGAGATGATTGCCCAAACCGTGTATCACTTATGGCACTTAACTGACTGGCTGATTTGTAATAATATGACCATTTCTAAACCAGTGAATATTCACCTGCACGAAGAAGAAAATTTAAAAATATCCACAATATGTCCTGTTTCCACCAAAAATAAAGATTATAATAAAATAAAATAAACGCTTATTGTAAATAAGAAACGTAACAAAAGACAATGAATAATTCTAGAAAGTTCAATAAATAATATTTTCAAATATCTCCTTTCCTAAATGAATCTCTTCTTTCTCTAATAAACAATAATAACAGGATTGAAAATTGTTACAACAGTAACAAAATTGAAAATTTAAATCAAACAGCTAAGTCATCAAATTATATAAAATACATAAAAGAAAATAAATTAAAGTAAAATAAATAAATAAATAAAATTCTATGACAACAAAAACAACAGCATTTATTCGGTTTCTTCTTCTTCTTCTTCTTCTTCTTCTTCTATGTGCCGTGTATCTTCAGAACATAAACGATCAGCCTTCCACATCTTCCTATCATTTGTCCGTCTTAATAACCTTTCTTCTTTTATCCCAATCAATTCCTGCTCAACTATCTATCTACTCCAG
Source organism: Ascarosepion bandense (assembly GCA_037127315.1). Lineage (NCBI taxonomy): Eukaryota > Metazoa > Mollusca > Cephalopoda > Sepiida > Sepiidae > Ascarosepion > Ascarosepion bandense. Next base: position 27,100 of record JBBBDQ010029101.1, read on the forward strand.
TCCATGAAGTATGACAGCGTTGCCTTTCCTTGTCTCTCTTCGCCTCTATCCGTCTCATGGGCATCAGGTTTTCCAAGTCCTCTTTTCTCATTATATATCCCAAAAACTTCAGCTGTCTTTTCCTGATGTTAAGTGTCAGTTTCATTCTTGTGTCCTAGTTTCTTCTAAACATCATTTTTACTCACATGTTTCGTCATAGTATCCTCAGCATCCTTCCATAGAAGCACATTTCCATTGCTTCAAGTCTTTTCTTCTTCATTGATAAGATTGTCCAGCATTCACTGCCATATTGAAGGACTGACATCACGTAACAATCCAATACTCTCTTCTTTGTTACAAGCAAAAATTTCCTGTATCTTAATACTCTACTCACCTTCTGGAATGCATCTTTCGCTATGCCAATACGCCTTCCGATTTCCGTATCGCACTTTCCGTCTTCTGTTAGTACACTTCTTAGGCATTTAAATTTCCCCCCCTTTTTTAATTTTAGTATAATTTATTTAATATTGTATTTAATGCAAATATATGCATAATTATCTATACATTGTCTTCCCTTCCTTTAATGCCGAGAGATTTTTGAATATCTAATATATTTCTGAAATTTCAAAACATAACATTATTTTCCCACGAAAACGTTTACAAATTCATAAATAAATTTACACATGCCTTGATGAAGATCATCCAGAAAGAAAACGCATTGGCATAAAATATTTTCCTTTTGTCATATTGTAAATTTTCCATTTACTCTCTCGTTTCATTGACTTCCACTTGTACTGAAAGGAAATTCTCAAATGCAGCAATTATTCATTTTGTTTTTAATATATCAACAATTTCATTTATATTTGGAAAAGGCTTGCACGAGTAAATAGTGTTTAAACAAAGGATTTATTCATGTAACAAGTCAAACGTATTTTCGAAATCATCATCAGAAATCAAACTTTCAAATATGACGAAATTAATTACATTAATGGAACCAATGGCTACGTTTTCCAAAATCTGCGTCAAAAATGATGAAAATTGAAGAGCAGTGATTAATTTTTTATTTAATTTTAATAATCATTGTTTTATTTATAAACACTCAAGATGTACACATTTTCTCTCTATTTCTATATATATTAACATATGTAAACACAAATACTAAAACTGAAGATAAAGATGGTGATATAGAAATAAGTGATGGCGTAATTCCAAACTTGATGTGCTTAAATGTGATATAATATCATAATATTAATAACTCTATAGTATTATAATCTGCTGCTCAGAATTTCAGGCGTATACACACACACACACACACACACACACACACACACACACACACACGCACACACACACACAGATATATATATATATATACGCCAATTCGGTCGGGTTTCAATCCTGGGTAAAAGCAATCAGATGTCTAACCGTACTGATAAGATGTGATACAGCGAAAGATATCTGTCGGCGGATGACTATTTACGCTCTCACACACAGATTTGGAATAATGGTAGACTTGAAAAAACAGCAGCTACTGTAGCATCTAAGCATCGTTCATTCAGTAATGAATTATAACACTCTAACTACTGGCGTATATTTACATGGTATATCACACGCTAAAATCTGCCTTTTTCTACCGAACGCCCATAGCTCAGAGGTAGAATTGCCGATTGACGTCAATTCATAGATAAAAGCAATCGGATGTCTTACCATACTGATTAGCTGTGATACAGCGAAACAGATCTGTCTGCGGATGACTATATATATATATATATATATATATATATATATATATATATATATATATATATATATAGTGTTAAGGTGTGATAATATTTAGTGAAAGCATCATTGTCTTTTTCAGTAGTTTTACTTATAAAGTGTATTTTAGTAAGCAACGTTTTTATCAAAAAATGCTTGATATAGGGGCAGAGATAGGATAATTGTGAGAGAGTTTATGGACAGTAGGCTGATAAATGAAAATAGAAAAAGATGCATTAACAGTAATAGTAACAATTATAAAACAACCTTATAAAATATCTTTATTTCTTTAATTTTTTATTTTCTATTGATTAGCTGACTGACTGTTATGGGTTCCTCCTTCTTTCATGCACCAAATCTTTTCAGGACGTAGGCGATGATGACCTCGTTTGCCTACACCTGTTGGCTTTTAGCACTCTTTCTTCTTCTAACCTACGCAACCCCCGATTTTCCCTTCACCTACTCATGCACATCAAGTTATGTTACACGCTGCTTTTGCCCTGTCTCTCTCTCCTTCTATCTGGCCTGTGAGTATTATATTCTCCAAGCCCTACTTCCACATTACATGTCCCAAGAAGTTTAGCTGTCTTTTCCTGATGCTCAGTATTAATTTCTTTTTCGTTTCCATCCTTTCCAAAACCTCATCTTTGCTCACCTGCTCGATCTATATGGATTCACCTCTTCATATATGATAGGAGTGATCGATAATGTTTTTTTTTGTGGATCTTCGAGTGCAGTGATAATGTCTCCATGAATTATGTCCTTCAAGATTCCATATTGTTCGTTTTCATTTTATTAACTGATTTGGCATTAAGTTACAAGGTCCAATGTTGGTGTTAATCCAGTTTCGGTGACCAGGTGTATCATTGTTAATAGAAGAGTTTGTTCCAGTAACTGATTTATCTCCCACAGACTGTTATGTCTTTAAGCGATGCTCCCTTGTATATCCGGGTTAAGTGCTATCCGGTTTGTGTTTTTGTCTGTAAACATTTAGATTTAAATTATTTTGCATTTTATCCTAAACCTCCAACGAGTAACTTTGTTAAATATACCACCTTTAGGACGACTGACGACTAATACTAAAAAGTTCGTTCTGTTCATGATACACAGCTATTCTCCGCTAGATATCACCCCGATATTTCTAGCCCAGTTGTTATTGTTATCATTATTATTACAGTATTTTTGGTTTACATGACGCACTCTTTTGGCTAAAATATACGTGTGCGTCTTACATGACGAATGTATCAGATACCAACATGGTTAGTACTATATGGAAGGGTAGTGGGGACCGTTTATTGTACATGACTAAGAGTAGTGATGATTCTGCAGATGATAGTTTAGAACTTTAATATGAATACAGCTGTTAAGAGTTTTTGGATTTGAAGATGAATAAAATTCCTTTGAAATTTTTATATGAATATTTTCTAAAAAAATAATTACTTTTTATGAAAATAAAATCACACTTGGACAATGAAAGATGCATTGGATATTTACTAACCACCGACTAGTATGTCATTGCCATACAAACAAAATCGGACGAGTGATTAATGTGAACAATATGTTTTTGTTTTTTTTTAATCATCTCATAGGGGAAGATAAAGAGAAGGAGTGGTTAGACATAGGGAATGTCAGGAGGAAGGTGACAGATGAGTAAGGATAGCGAGGATGACTGTTGGGCAGATGGGAAGAGTGTTTGATAGAATGGGAGCAGGTTAGTGTGTTAGGAGGTGTCTATTGACCTTGCATTTAAACTCCTGGAGATTGTAGCCGTCGGGGAAGCAATTGTGTGGAAAAGAATTCCACAGTCGGGAAATGCGAAGAAAGAAACTGTTGGAGTAGAAGTTACGGCGCCAGTACGTGATTGACGCATGGTGAATGTGTTGTTGTATGATAATGATTTGTTTTAGAAATTCTTTCCGATATTTGGTCTTCCTAGATTCAGTGTCTTAGAAACAGGAATGCACGGTAATTATTTTTGTTAATGATTTTTATATTCCGGATTTTAAGGCATGAGAATGGGTAGCATTTTGAACGATATTCGTCGTCTTCGCTTTCCGCGCTGATATTTGTTACACTACACAACCAATTTTTCTTACTAATGTTAATTTCAATTTTTTTAGTTTATTTTCTTTTTCAATGTTCCTATATATTGCAATTTTTCTATCTAATCACATTTTACCCGCCCTCTTCTCTCAGTTTCTTTCCGACGGCTTAATACACTTTGACTTTTCCTTTTTTGGAATCATATCAGAATGTTTCACAGACAAAAGATACCCGACTATGAATACGACAAATTTTATGATAAAATAAAAATGCAAATTAGAAGACATTGAAAGATGTTGACTAGTAATCGTGACTGCGAGGTTGATATTTCGAGGATGTTCAACTTTGATTTCTGAATAGAAATTAAATAAATTTCAAATTAAAGGCTTTTGTATTTTCATAATTATTCATTTGTGTTATGCTTTCAGTTTAAGATAAACTCTCATTATATATCACTTTCGGTGTGCATGATCCTTACAACTGATATCCGCCACCGTTATTTCATTAAAGATAACATAATTGTTAAAATATTCGTCGACATTGTATTTCTTCTTTTTCATCTGGTCCGATAAACATGAATATATATATTCATGATATTATTTTAACCATTTTAACCTAAGGAAGGCTTTAATCCAGTAAGATGCAAGGGGTTAATGAGTGTTAGAGATTATGAGAAAAGTAAAAATACTAATTAAAAAGAAAAGAATAACAAAAAAACACGAATTAAAGAAACAGAAGATAACGATTGACATTACATTTACATTTTTAAAGACTGAGAATCTAGAAGACCAAATAGAGATACACAATCAAAAATGTGATATAAGAAACTGATAGTATAGAACTTGTGGTTATATCAAACTAAATCAACTTTGATGTGATGAGAGATTATAATCAATGTTGTCAGTCAATTAAGTGCCATACGTGATACTCTCTTGGTTGATCATATCTGGAAAACCATATTTAACCCAAAGATGGATGAGACGGATTAATACCTTTCCCAAGTGTGTTTGCGTGTAAGTGAATGCAAAAATTTAACTCCGCTTTTCTGATTTCACCTTCTGTGAGCATATCTACTACACCACAACGTACATCCTGTACTACCAATTTTGCACGGCGCTTAAATTCATCATGTTGTTGAAATTATCTTTAATGTATTCATAGAAAAGACACATGTAAGATATATCACAGTGGTGCGAAAACGATTGATGGAGAAATACCTGGTCAGAACCCGTAACATTGGAACCTCTTCAGATTTTATTAAAAAATGATATATGTATAGCAGTAGCATCATATGATACGTATAACTTTTATACGTAATCGTGCTGTTTTCATAATCGTCCAGCCTTCATTAATCAAATTTCAAGTGCTAGTGTAAGTTGAAATTTATTAAATCTTTGTATTAAAACTTTTCTCAATAAAATAAATTCCACAAACACTTATTGCACTTACCAGTGTTGAAAGGTTCTTGCTTCTTAATGTTCTGTCTGAAGCAGTCTTTAAGAAAAAAGACAGTAATGAAAATCAACATGATTTAATTTCTTTATTTGATCTTCATGTTACATGAGATCAGTATTTTTATTTTTGCCACAGCGGATAGCTCTAAAGTGATGTGATTTTTGTTTGGTACAGCTATTTGTGATTCTATAATGTCATTGCACGAGAACTAAAGAAAGTTCCTTTCAAATACTGACAGTTTTCATTCACTAGAAGACATTTTTTCATCATGGATCTAAAAAGGCGTTGTTTACAGTTAACAGTTAAGACCATTCAGAATTAAGTGAGCCTCAATTGGAAAGTCTCACTCTATCGATGCTATTTAAGAACATTAGCATAGTACATTATATAGTTTGTTGTCTCAATTTGCGGTGTTTGAAGAAACTGATTTTGGCGCTACATATTCTATGTTTTATGTATTTATGTTCATTATTAAATTTTTTGCGCCAGATACGTACACCGATTTCTTTTCTTCAGCATTTATTAATTCCACATTTACAAATTTTATTATAGATTCGGTCAATATGTCGTCACTGATTTCATTGAAACTTTACATAATTTCTGTGAAGTGTGACGAAATTACCGAAAATCTATCTGTCTTCATGAAGTCAGGCAAAACATTACACTGTTTGTGTCTTTTTTGTAATCGTTTTCTTGTAAGTTTTTATTAAAATTGGTTTCTGTGATTGATAGCAAAAGCGAATATGAATAGTAGACATATAGGGTTACAAAAATATTTAAGAAATGTATGGTCCATATTTTCGGATTATATCGTATTTGATCTTCCGTAGTTTTCTTTCTGTCGCTACTTTCTTTCAATATGTATCTTGATGAGTAAATTTTTCATGCTTTATTTTATAATTTTGTGAAACTAATCTTAACCCTTCTATCCCCTCATCTGAGTTCTACGTTTCTGGCTACCTTCCCCTCTTCAGGAAGGACTCCAATGTTCATATGCATGGGCTTGGTGTCTATGTCAGCGAACACCTTCCCTTAGCTAGGGTGTCATCTTTTGAATCCCCAGATCATTCTTTCATGTGCTTCCGCCTCTCACTTCTCAGCTCGATTAGCTATCTCTTCTTTCTCTGCCGCTCTCCTTCCTCCTCTGACTGTTCGTTACTTGACATCATTTCTGACAATATTGACAAAGCCATTTCTTCCCATCCCTCTGCCCATGTATTCGTGTTTGGTGATTTTAACGCCCACCACACCAAGTGGATGAAGAACGCTGTCACTGACCTTGCTGGTGTCCACACCATGAACTTTTCAATAACCCAATCCCTTACGCAAGTAGTGAACTTCCCCACGCGTTTCTCCGACAACCCTAACGGAAGGGACTCACTTCTAGACCTCTGCTTCACTTCCATCCCAGACTCTTGGACTACCAGACAACTCTGCCCACTCGGAAACTCTGACCACACTGTAGTGTCCGTCAATATTTCACTCCACTCCCGCCCGACCCATGAAACCCAGACAAGTAGAATATCCTACTGCTATCAAAGAGCAGACTGGGATTCGTTCCGAGACTTCCTCTGTGACATCCCTTGGAACAACGTCTTTAGTCTTCCCATCGAAGAATGTGCATCCGAGGTCTCCTCTTGGGTTAAGGCTGGCATCGATGCCTTCATCCCTGCTAGGAAATTCCAGATTAAATCTCATTCGTCTCCATGGTTCTCACCCGCTTGCTCGGCCGCCATTGCCCGCCGGAATCATTTCTTCCGACTCTATCGTAATTACGCGTCGGACCGAAACAGGCGCCTTTTCACTTCAGCTCGTAATAAGTGTAAAAGGATACTTAACGAAGCTAAGATATTGTTTGCTGCCAGAATGAAGCAACGCATAGCATGCTCTAAATTCGGCTCTAAAGAATACTGGCGACTCTGTAAAAGAGTACTTAAGAAGAGCAAGTCCACAATACCCCCGCTAATCAACAAATTTGAGGTCCTCACCTCCCCAGCAGATAAGGCTGAATGCTTTGCCCGCAGATTCTCGGACAATTCGAGTCTGGACTCGTCTGGAGTTTTGACACCCGACTTCTCACCTAGAACCGAGGCACAACTGAATGATGTCCACATTACACCTTCGCTTGTCTCTAAGATAATCTTAAAACTTGACCCTCATAAAGCGAGCGGTGGTGACGGAATCCCAACCATAGTCTTAAAGAAATGTGCCCCTGAACTCTCCTCTGTCCTTTCTAAGCTCTACAACCTCTGCCTATCTGCTTCCTGCTTTCCTGCCTGTTGGAAATCTTCCTCTGTAGTTCCTATATTTAAAAACACTGGAGAACCCTCTGACCCTGCAAATTACTGCCCTATCAGCCTTCTTCCGATCGTTGGCAAAGTGTTCGAAGCCATTATCAACGCCGAGGTGGTTCAGCATCTCACAGCACACAGGCTCCTCTCGGACAAGCAATATGGTTTCCGCTTCACCAGGTCTACTGCTGATATGCTAACGACCATCACCGAGTACATATACCAGGCACTCGACAGGAATGGCGAAGCCCGAGCCGTTGCATTGGATATATCTAAGACGTTCGACAGAGTTTGGCATGCTGGCCTTCTATGTAAACTGCGGAGCTATGGTATAACTGGACATTTGTTTGAACTAATCCAGTCATTCCTCTCTAACCGCACAATGAAGGTGGTATTAAACGGACATGCCTCTCAGAACTACCATACAAACGCAGGTGTCTCCCAAGGCTCCATTTTAGGTCCTACACTCTTCCTCATATACATTAATGATCTCCCTGATTCCATCAGAGCCCAAATAAGTCTGTACGCCGATGACACCACAGTTTATTCTCGCGTCCTACAAAAATCTGGTGTAGGAGTCAAAGCTAACCTCGCAGCCGAGATTGAAAAAGACCTCCAATCCATATTGGACTGGGGTAAGAAATGGTTAGTAAATTTTAATGCTTCTAAAACGAAGCTACTCTCAATTAACCATCATCGACAATCTCACCTACCTCCCATTAGCATGGACCAGGCTTGCCTCCCAGAGAGTAAAACACTGCGCCTCCTTGGTCTCACACTTTCAGCGGACCTCAAATGGAATGACTATATCGAATCCATTGCTAAATCCGCTGCTATGAAAGTCGGTTCTCTGTGTAGAGCCCGGAAGTTTTTTCCGTCTGAATCTATCCTGCACATTTATAAATCTACCATCCGCCCGTGCATTGAATACTGCTGCCATATCTGATCGGGTGCCCCTGCTGTTCTCCTCGGGCTTCTCGATAAGGTTCAGAGGAGGGTCTGTAATGTGATAGATACCGATTTGGCAGACCACCTGCAGTCTCTCTCTCACCGGCGCGACGTGGCTCCCCTGTGTCTCTTCTATAAATACATTCACGGCTTCTGCTCCGATGAACTTAGATCACTGGTGCCCCCTAAATACGAATTTGAACGAGATACTAGATTAGCAACTAGATCCCACTCTTTTACAGTGAAACCGATAAAATGCATTCGTAACTTCTACTCCAACAGTTTCATTCCTCGCACTTCCCGACTGTGGAATTCTCTTCCAAACGATTGCTTCCCCGACGGCTACAATCTCCAGGAGTTTAAATGTAAGGTCAATAGACACCTCCTAACACACTAACCTGCTCCCATTCTATCAAGCACTCTTCCCATCTGCCTAACCCTCATCCTCGCTATCCTTACTCATCTGTCACCTTCCTCCTGACATTCCCTATGTCTAACCACTCCTTCTCTTTACCTTCCCCTATGTAGCCCCATGCGCAATAGTGGCAGTGGAATGCCTTGCTTGGGGTGAGATGATTAAAAAATAAAAATAAATAAAAATAATTACGGATCATCACAATTTCAATTGCGTCGTGGAACGCAAATCATTGTTACTGAATATTTACATTTCCTAACGATCGAAATCCATTTAAATTTGTTACGATTTCCGATGATTGTTCAGTTTGTGTTAGCATTTGATTCACTGTCGATGTTTCTAATTTTGTTCTGAATTAAATTGCATTGGGAATATAGATGAAAAATATTTTGGAGCATTTATGATATTTTGTCATTATACGATAAAAAAGCTATATTGATATTTCTAGAACAGTTATCCGTAGGAAGACCACCAACATTCTCAACACTAATTGTTAAACAGAGACCCGTCCTTCCTCTAGGATAGAGTAGACAGGGTTGGAGGGTTGGGCAGTTAATTTAACCCGGGAGCTACTTTGAGTAGGCAGCGTTTAGCGGAGAGCAGTATCTTATAAAACTGATCATATTCATTAGTTTACATAAATATTTTATTTAATGCGAAGTGTATATTATATACGTAATGTATGTGATAAATAAATAAAACAAAATTAGTAATGGTACACAGAAAATGTTTGAATGAAATTTGTCACGAGTTAATACACATCATTCACCACAAGAAATTCAAAGAAACAAATATAACCTCTCACACTTTTCAACAAATCTTTCAAAATCAGAAGTGAGATCGCTTGTTCAAATCATCTTCGATACCTGCAAATTTATGTCAGTCAGCGAAGATCTATTTTTACTTTTGTTTTTATTCATACAAGAAAAACTTTGTTCATTGATATTTGAGATAAAAAATAGAAAACATTTTCACAGAAAAAATTGTCAAAAAGGGACATTTTTCAGCACTAACATTTACCGTGATATTTTAGAGAAAATGTTAGATTTAATAATTTTTTCCTAAACGCTTTAGCGGGCCATTGAAAACTTTGTAGCAGGCCGCATGCAGCCTGTGGGGCGTAAATTGCCCATCCAGGGAGTAGAACTTCTATTCAGCTGAACGTTCGTCACACCGTGGGTCGCAAGGCTCATTGTCGAATTGAACTGCTGTATTTTCTATTACTGTATTATTATTCTATATATCTCAGGTGATTAAATATGTTTTTTTACATAATTTTTTATTCTAGTGTTTTTTAGTCTTCTTCTTCTTCTTCTATGTGCCGTGTCCCTTCAGGACGTAGGCGATCATGGATCTCCACGTCTCTCTATCCCTTGTGGCTCTTAGTATGTTTGTTCCTGTTGCTCCTGGCAACCCCCGTTCCGTCATCCACCTGATCAGACCCTGCAAATATGTTATCCGCTGCCTTCCTCTGTCTCTCCTTCCTTCTATCTGTACAGTCAGTATCAGGTTCTCCAGGCTCTCCTTCCTCACTGCATGTCCCAGGAACTTCAGTTGTCTCTTCCTGATGCTCAGCATCAATTTCCTTTTTGTTGCCATTCTTTCTAACACTTCGTCGTTGCTTGTATGCTCCTTCTGTAGAACCACATTTCGGCCGCTTCCAGTTTTGTCCTCATTTTCGATATTGTCCAGCATTCACAGCCGTATTGAAGAACTGACATCACGTAGCAGTCTAGCACTCTTTTCTTCGTTTCTATTGAGATTTTCCTGTGTGTTAGTATTTTGCTCATCTTCTGGAACGCATCCTTTGCCATGCCAATTCGCCTTCGGATCTCCGTGTCGCACTTTCCATCTCCTGTTAGAACACTTAAAAACTTTACAAGATGCCGCATTGATGTAAATTTACAATCAGTCAGAAGCAACCTTATTACGCATATGTGAACGGAATATTTTCCCACGACGTTAATCGGTGAAACTTCATTAACTGTGTAAAATTTGATATTGCATTCTCAGGAAAGTTTCTGTGTACCATTTCACAAAACAGGAGGACTTTTTTCTATGGGTCTTGATATCACATTCTTATGATTAGTTTTGCTCAAAATATTCTCATCACCAAAATCAAAACTCTCTCCTTTCTTTTTTCTCTCCTTTCTTTTGTCAGGCTTTTCTCAGAATGCAATTCTTGAAGATGTGAGGATTTCAGAATGTAAAGAATACTAACGTTATTGCTGAAGCCAAGAGACAAATTAATATCCCTACGCGCAAATACCCTTGGGAAAAGTATTAATCCTTTAATTAGTCTCGCTAAGGATTAAATAACATGACAGGTTGGGTTCTATGGCATTGGATAGCAATCAGTATATCACAGAATGCAATGGCAACGGACTGCGGGGAAATCTTCTGTCTAGTCAGTAATTTCTCTTTCGGAATATGACCGTCCAAGCGTGTGTCACATATGGCACTTAACTGACTGATTGACTAATGTTATGTAGCCGTTTTGAAAGTGCATTTTATGGAATTTTCGACATACGGAAGCAACATTAGAATAAATAAAGGATATTATCAAAAGCTTCCTTCAAACAGCACGACAGCAATATTTCCCAAATAAGGCTATTTTTCATCTTAAATAACTTTGTTTATAACATTTGTAATATTTTTGAATCATAAAATGTTTTTTTTAATATTTGTTTCTGCCCATTTTATCGTTTCCTTTTGTTTTATAATATAATAGTTATTTAATATTTAGGTGGTATTTTCCTTGAATTAAGAACTTTTATCACATTTCGGGATGTGCGTTGTGGTACAGTGGATATCGGCTCGGAACGAGAAACCGGGGAGCCGAGTTCGAATTCCAGTTGCAATCCATTGTATACACTTACGCGCAAATACCCTTAGGAAAGGTATTAATCCGTCCTCTTCCTTCCAGTTATGGGTTAAATAGCAGGACAGATTGTGTTCTATAGCCTTGGTTGGCAACCAGTCTACCGCAGAAAGCAATGGCAACCTACTGCGGGATAATCTTATGCCCAGTCAGTCATGTCTCTTTCAAGACATGATCACCCAAGCGTGTATCACGTATGGCACTTAACTGACTGACTGATCACATTTCGATCAATGACTGATATCCTATTATTACGCTGGGTGCAGCTATATTAACGCCCCTTTTTGTCAATCTGTGGGGCATAGGACGAAGTAAACAGGTGATTCGCCACCACGAACACCAGACTAAACACCATCAGATATTTTCTTGCAGGTTGTAAATGTTTACAGGCTGAAAATGAAGATAATTATTGGATCAAAACTAGCGATTTCTGATAGATTTTCTTAAATTAATGTAAAAATGTGTCAAATTGTTGCTGATAAGTTTCAGTGTTTTATGGCAATTGAACGGCGTGAATATGTTAAAGTTTTAAAGTCAGGGGGTTGAGTCTGTGACAAAATAAGAAGTTGTAATTTCAAAAATAAACACATGGGCGAAACTTAAATCAGATAGAATGAAGCAGCATATAGCACCACAAAATTCGGTTTCAATTCCTACTAGCGGATTTGCAAAAGTGTATTAAGCAACAGTAAACCTTTGATCCCTCATTTATTCAATAAATTTGAGGTCCTCACAGCCATAGCCGACAAAGTTAAATGCTTTGCTTGCAGATTCTTCTTCAATTCTACATTTAACTCGTCTGGAGTAATCACAACCGGCAACCTACGAAAAACTGAAGTTTACCTAATTGACTCAAACATAACTGCCTCTCTGGTCACTAACATAATTTCTAAGCTTGACTACTATAAGACAAGCATTGTTGACGGAATCCCAGTCGTCGTCCTAATTAAATGTGCTACTTTACTCTCCTCTCTCCTTTTCAAACTCTACAACTATTGCTTCTATGCTTCCTGCATTTCTCTCTTGTTAAAAGTCCTCCCCTGTTGTTTATGTCTTTAAAAACTATGGAGATCTCTCGGATCCCTCTAATTTTCCTTCTATCAGCCTCCTACCGAACTTAAAGCGTTCAAGGCTGAAGTGGTTCAGCATCCTACAACCTATTTTCTGTACAACAGTATAGATTCCACTTCGCCAGGTCAACAGCTGACATGCTAATCACCATCACCGAATACATATAACAGGGTCACGATAAAAACGGTGACAATCCATCTGTTTTCCTGGATATCTCCAAAACTTTGACAGGGTTTGGCATGCTGGCCTTATTTGAAAGATAGAAGACTATGGTATAAATAAACGCTTATTTAGTTTAATTTAATCGTTCTTGTCAAATATGTAATAAAGGTAGATGCCATGATATGAACGTGGATGTCACTCGAGGCTCTATCCAATGTCCCACGCCTTTCCTGATCTTCATCAATGATTTTCCTGATGTAATCAGTTCATAAGTAGGCGTCTACACTGACGTCACTACCATTTGCTTCAATCTCAATAAGAAATCTGACAAGGCTGAAAAAACAAACCGTACTACTGCTCTTGATAGTTTCATTCAATATATGGTGGAAAACTGCAAAAATGATCTGTAATTTTCAGTACTTCTAAAACAAAGCCTCCCTATTTTAACACGTCTACGTTCCGTCAGTTTGAATCACGTTATTCTCCCAGAAAGCAATAACTGCGCCTCCTCGGTCTCAATCTCTCGGTCAAACTTAAGCAAAAGAACTACAGTGAATCAAAAGCTAGTGCTACCGATAGGAGAGTCGGGTCATTGTTTCGGGCAAGGAAGTTTATTCTCGTAAGAATGCATCTTGCGCATATAAAAATCTACCATTCGACCGTGCATTAAATACTGTTGTTATATATGGTCAGGTGTTCCTGCTGTTCATCTTGGGTTCTCGAGAAAATTCAAAAGAGGATCTGCAATGTAATCAATCCAGATTTAATCGATCCAAACTTAAGCAAAAGAACTACATTGAATCAAAAGCTAGTGTTACCGATAGGAGAGTCGGGTCAATGTTTTGGGCAAGGAAGTTTATTCTCGTAAGAATGCATCTTGCGCATATACAAATCTACCATTCGGCCGTACATTAAATACTGTTGTCATATATGGTCAGGTGTTCCTGCTGTTCATCTTGGGTTCTCGCGAAAATTCAAAAGAGGATCTGCAATGTAATCGATCCAGATTTGATAGCTCGACTTCAGCCATTTTTTCACCGACGTGCCTTATCGCAGTTTCTGTTCTGACGGGATTATCTTCCTGGTGCTCTTTCTACGGGAATTTAAACGGCTCACTAAATTGAAAATAGGTCTGATTCTTTTACATTCAATACAGTCAAATATAAGCGCTACGCCTACTCAAACAGTTTGTTTCCCGCACTTCCCGCCTGTGAAACTCACTTCCTTATACTTGCTTCCCTGATAACTACAATCTTCAATAGTTTAAGGGAAACGTCAGTTGCCATTTCTATTTCCCTGATGCCCGCCTTTCTCTTATCATTTCTTTGCCGCCTCTCTGTATATTGTTTTTCTTTCTTCTCGCTCGACCCTCATGTAACGCCCTTTCCAATAGTATTCCCATCTTTCTATTATCCTTTCCCTGACAGTCCCTGTAACTTGATCCTCTTTTTCTTCGCTTTCGTGCAATCGAAAACTTACTTGGGTAGAAATTATGATTATATATATATGTATATTGTTGGTAATTATACTATAGTTATGTATGGTAGTTTGGTTTATTTTTTAGTGACATATGGATTATCATTTGCCGAATTCTAAATATTTTGTACAAAACTGCATAAATTCAGCTAAGTATGTTCTGTACAAATTTGCATAGATTCAGAATAAATATATTTTAGTGCTGCATTGATTGTCATTTTGATATAAAAAGGTATTGATATTCATTTTATTATTTTAAAAAATGTACAGTTTATTTTGTGTGTAAGTCCGCTATTTGCCCATAGCTGTGACACTAACAAGTGATACCACCTAGGGTCAACAGCAATTAAGAGGTGGTTTGCATGCCCCTCAACAAGTTCAATATTCCAATGAAAAGACTTGTTGCGGGTGAAGATTAACTTTGGGAGCGGGTCAATGTTTCTTTTGTTCGGCCTTGTGTTAGACTTAACCGAACTCCCTGCAGCTTACACGTTTTATGTTGAAGTAATATTTATCAGAAAGGTTTTCATCACAAGG
This sequence comes from Ascarosepion bandense, assembly GCA_037127315.1. Classification (NCBI taxonomy): domain Eukaryota; kingdom Metazoa; phylum Mollusca; class Cephalopoda; order Sepiida; family Sepiidae; genus Ascarosepion; species Ascarosepion bandense. Next base: position 42,116 of record JBBBDQ010029101.1, read on the forward strand.
GTGTTTGTCGGCAGGTTGGAATATGTAGATTTAGTTCAGAAGAGTGAAATAATAAAATATACATTTTGCATTTAAAATATAAATTTATTATAAGGAGGAATAACACGTGGTAATAGATAATGTACACTTAGAAACATTAAGAAGTTAATGATAGCGTTCGTAATCCATGATGAAGTTGAAGAATTAAGAGTTCATACAAAATGTTTATAGCAGGATTTGTTGAGATAGAGAAGGAGAAAGAGAGAGAGAGAAAAGAGAGAGAGAGAACAATGTCAGGGTCAATTGAAGTTGAGTTACATCCTTGATGTGTGTCAGCAACCTGCCTCCTCAGACTTGGTTAGTGACAATCCTTAAATATTTAATCCAGTCTCTGGGGTGGATTTGAAAATATATTTTTCTTTAGCTATGGAAAACCCGTCTCTGACGTAATTTTTTTTCATTATTCCACACCAAGCAAGGCATTTAACTGCCACTATTGCGCAGGGGGTTACATAGGGGAAAGTGATGAGAAAGAGTGGTTAGATATAGAGAATGTCAGAAGGAGGGTGATAGACGGGTAAGGATACCGAGGATGAGGGTTTGATAGATGGGAAAAGTGTTTGAGAGAATGGATGCGAGTTAGTGTGGAATTTAGCGATTTGATGCCCAATCCGGATTCAGAGTTCCACTACAGGTCCGTAAAAAGGATTTGGTATTTATTTATATTTGGTTCACCCCCGAAACTTCTGCATGCAGCCAGATGCGCAAAGACCAGTTTTGGTCATTTGCTTTCTGAATCTCTGAGGGCAAACATCGAGTCCCTCGCTACGCACGGTATAACCACAACTTCATACCCAGGACGATCTTTGAGTCATTTCATAAGTAACTTTAACCTTAAAAGGTAAAGTCCAGGTTTTGTAATTAAAAACTAAGAAAAATATGATTTACGATTATATTTGTCTAGCTGGGGGTGCAGGTGGTGTAAGCGACTCGGAATAAGTCATCAGAGCTCCGTGTTCGAATTGCAGTCAGTTTTATTTAAGATACACTTGTGTTCAAGTAGTGAGTGAAAATTTACGCGTTTATCTCCTCCCACCATGTACGAATTAAATATTTATATCTAGAAAACTGATGTTTATTATTTAAAAAATCTTAACAAAATATTTAATCAAAAACGAATTATTTACACAATCCTAAATGTTTCGGTTTTCAATAACGCACGTTATACTGATAAGACGTAAACATAGACCTAGTCACTTAATTATCTAGTGCTAAACGTTAATATATTCCCTTGAAGAGTGGAAGTAATTGACAGGTACATCTGGCTGTTAGTAAGGTCATCAATGACAAGGGTGGTTGACAGATACATCTGACCATAAGTGATGTCAACCAAGTGCAACGAAATAAAACGACTAACAACTAAAAAGCAAAGAACCGCTCTGTGTGTGAGAGAGATACATCTGGCCGTAAAGAATGTCAATAAAGCGACAGAATGAAAAGAATTCGTGAGCGTTTTAAGACAATATAAGTCTAGAAGTTTTAACTGAAGATACAGAGACTGGCTAACGACTCCCGACGGGCCTTTGTATATGCAATCTCTCTCCAACTACACTCCTGCTCAACAAACATCACCGATGAAAAAATAAAATACAAAATTATGTTTTTATATATACGTGTACTTCTTTGTGCTGATCCAGCGGAAGTATATAACAATACGTTTTCATTTTATGCAATTTTGTAAAATAGGTTTTCTTAAATTTATTTTTAGATTCATGTTATTCAGTATATGTGTAATATAACGGTCTGGCCCCACCCAAGAAGGCTGATGAAGCGTGGGTGTTCCCGGTTGATGAAAAGTAGCGGATGTCACTTTGACCCTATTTCCGACAGCGGCGGAAATGCCTACGCAGGCAAACAGACAGGTGACTCTGAGAATCGCGTGGGCGTCGCGGATCGAGGCAAAACCCGGAAGAAACAAGTTCCGGTTTTGGAAGATATAAAAAGACCTCGAAAACAAGGATTCGCCAGAAGTCGAAGAAGAAGCTAGAAGAGCTAAGCAGAGAGGCTAGACTCCCGTAGAACCCAATTAGAGGCGCGCTCCCTCAACTCTCTGTTCACTAGGCCACACGGTCCATCGTCATTAATAAAAACACAAGTCATATTTTTATATACAGACGTGTTTGTTGTTTATGGATATATAACATATGTTTCTGACAAGAGATGCGGAAAGGATATATCCGATTTAAAAAGACTTATATAGATTAGGTATTTAATTTACAGTGAACTTATTTAGGTAGTTATAAAAATAAAATATCGTCGCAAATATCACTTTCCAGTGTCAATAGCGTCCAAAATCACCACCGCGTTTTTCTTTGTTACAAATTAATTTCCAAACTCTCGCAAGTCTATCATTGCCACATGGGTTCTTCCAAGGAAAGTGCTCAGATATCATTGCCCTATGGGTTCTTCCAAGGAAAGTGCTCAGATATCATTGCCCTATGGGTTCTTCCAAGGAAAGTGCTCAGATATCATTGCCCTATGGGTTCTTCCAAGGAAAGTGCTCAGATGAAATACACTCTATCGTTCTACCATTTTTTTACTCCACGATTAAAATCCGCAATGCTTCATACATGTAGCGAACCAAACTAAGTCTCACATTATTCCAGTGAGAAGTAAGTTCTACTTGAGAAGATTCTTCTCCCCACTTGTCTGTGGAACCGACTGTCAAGAGAATGATTTCTCGGCCACTACATATCCAAGTTTTTCTAGTCTAGGGTTAATCATTCTATTCGAATATATTATACCCCTTACTTTGTAACTCTTCTCCGTCGAGTGACTCCCGTGACTTATACAGAGTGAACATGACAGTAAAAAATAAATATTCAGCTATTGAAAAATACTTTATAAGCAGTTGCACATTGTAATGCACATTAGCAGAACAATATGAGTGATATTATTGTGGAAGAGGAAACCCTTAAAGCGCTATTGGTTGGCCTCATGTATTTTCGCCCGTTGCATTTTGCTTCCAACTTAGACATCCTAAGCGTCATGTTGGAATGACTTCAATGCACATAGAGCTTTTCTCAATAGTAAAATCGACTTTGAATAGTAAATGACAAATCAGGGAAATAGACAAAGAGGTAGGTGATAGTGATTGCCAAAGAGAACATCGCATTTGTTTAGAATTTAAAATGGACAATGCAACACACATATATATGTATTTGTGTGTGCGCGCGCGCGTGTGTGTGTGTTGATTATAATCAACACACACACAATAATTATTTTTAGACTGGTTGCCTGTCTCCTTCGATCTCTCACTTTTTCTTTAAATCTATTTATCTAAGTATTTACATATCTATGCATTTCTCAATCAATCTAATTATACGAGTAGGCTCGTACCGTCAAAAACCACGGCAAAATAGTTATATCGATACGCCGTCTAAAATGGCAGCAACATATATATTGATATATCCACTATTGAATATGTTACCTTAAGGCATATTCCAAACACACACACACACACACACACACACACACACACACATATATATATATATATATATATATATATATATATAGTGTATCGAGGCAGCAAATAATTTTCTAAACATATACTGTTAAATATAAGAGACAATGAATGTCTATTATGTTTAATCATGAGCCGTTCTAAATGTCGAATTTTGGTTTTAATTTCAGTTGAAAATAAAGACAAAAATTCTCCAACTGATCAGAGTACAATTAAACAACATTTCTCAGAAAAAAAAAACATGTAAGTAATATCAGACAGTAATATCAATAATACACGTACACACATTAAAAAGAACCTTCAGATATTGGAGGCTAAGTATATTAAATCCAAACAACCCACACTTAATAAAATCACTTTTAAATCTGGCCATAACACATTACATTGCATTTGAATTGCAAGTTGAATAAAATATTATAATGATGTGTTTAATATTGGCGAAAGAATTGTAAAACATACACACCAAAACCATTTTTTATGTGAAGGGTTTCAGGAGAATCTCACACAATGTCTTAGACATTTTCTCTTTATTCGGAATCATATATAGTTTTCGTTGATATCGAAGGCAAATGACAGTGTTAAAGTTTAAACATACTGTCTCAATGAAAATATCTTTCATTCTACATGAGTGTACCCCTGCCGTTAAAAATGATGACAACATATTTGAGAGGATTATATATATATATATATATATATATATATATATATTCTAACCATTATTACCAAGTGATAAAACAAATTCCCACCACCATTAATACTAGAATAAATAAACTATCCTATAATAGCAAAATATTTAATGATAATGAAATTCTTTATAATAATGCTCTCAAAAGTGGGTAAAAACAGGAAATGTTCCATACAAAAATATTGAAACTTGTGTTAATAAGTCTAGAAATAGGAAAAGAAAAAAATTTAAAGGCTCACTCCCACTTCCGCCAATTTTTTAATACAGGTCAGTGTTTCTTTCTAAGTAAGATCTTTAATAGAAAACATTAAAAATTAGTTATTCTTGTATTAGTCTTACTGACGGGATATGGCTTCTCTCTGTCTCATCTCGAAATATTTTCACGGTTTAAGTTCCCCGGTGCCCCCAGTACATGAATTTACTCAAGCAGCCAGACTGGCAACAAAGTTCCACCCTGTTACAGTCAAAAAACTAAATTCAGCCGCCACTTCTATTCTAATAGTTTCTTTTCTCGCACTTTCGCCTGTAGAATTCTCTTCCGTGTAATTGCTTCCCCGATAGCTAAAATCTTCAAGAGTTTAAAGGAAAAGTGAATGGTCATCTTTTATCCTCTTGACTTCCATTTTTCTCTTATTCCTTTCACAACTCTCACAGTATCTTGATCTTTTACATTTTCACTCTACTCTCATGAAATTCTCTTCACACCAGTTTTCCCGTCCATTCTCTGACACCCTCTGTAACCAGTTCCTCTTTCTCTTTACTCTCTTCTTTTGTAAAATTTTATTCTCCTCTTCTATAGCCACCCTGCACCCCAGTGTCAGCACTGCCTTGCTTGGAGTAAAAGGAAACAAAAAAAATTGTCTAATCGCATATATATCATTCATTTTTTGTAAAATAGAATTGAAGTGACAGAAATGCATTTTAACGTTGAATATGAAGAATTCATTTAACAGAACATGTGTGGCAAAGATGAATCTTGAAATAAATTATAGTCCATGATGCATTATAGACAATGATATATTCGCAGTGTACGGCTTCTTCCAGTCAAAATCTTGTAACTTAGCAAGAATATTATATTTTAGTCGGATCGTTACACACGAATTACGACCAATATGCAAGATTGTAGAAGTCGCCTAATTTTATTCTATGCAAACTTCTCGTAAGATCTGTAGGCAAAGAAGGAAAAGTGAGGGGATGAGATGGAACAAAAATTCCAAGTGGAATATTCTTTCTTTGCGTGGTGGGTGAGCGGTCCTCTGGTTTAGCAAACTCAACCAGTAAACCTCTATCCATAAGGATGGATACCCGGGGTATTTGTCTTAATGTTGCTTGTCTGTCTCTTTAATTAGGTAGATGAATTGCCATTAACATAGAGAAATGATAAAATTTTTCAGTCTTCGGTATAATTTTCTTTTACTTGCTATATATATGCTCTTATATATGCTAGAATATTATGCCATATCAGATGAAGGATTCTTTGCTAAATGCACTGAATATTATCAAATGCCACAGACCCCCGAATAAAAACGGACATTTCAATAGTCGTTATTTGTGAATATAAAATTTGTTTTAATCGTATCACCTCGAGCAAGGCGGTAATGCCATTAATGTGCAGGGGGCTACATAAGTGTAAAATAATTAATTATAAGAGAGTGAAGAGGAAGACGAACCAGTTAGAAAGGAGCAATAGAAAGATGAGAATGCAGGTGTGATGACAGTTTCAAAGGTGGAGAGAAAGGAAAGGATATACGGGGTGGGGAAAGAACTAGAGTCAAGTGGTTAATAGATGAGTATTGACATTGCATTTAAATTCCTGGAGGTTGTAGCCGTCAGGAAAGCAAGAATATGGGAGCCAGTTCCACAGGCGGGAAGTGCGAGAGAAGAAGCTGCAGGAGTAGAATTGTCGTCTGCATTTGGTTAATCTAACTGTGAATGGGTGGGACCCAGTTGCCAATCTGGTTGCACAAGTAAACACCTGTTGAGGAGGCACCAGTGACAGAAGCAGAAGACATGGAAGTATTTATAGAACAAAGGGAGGCCACATCTCGTCGGTGGGGAAGAGAAGAAGACAGTTGTTGATATACAGTAATTAATTATTTATCTTTATACTTTGTCATCCGCAATTTGCAGAACAAATTACCTGCAATATTGTTTCTCAGCATGAATTCTAGAGCTGGAGACTAAAAAAAAAAGTAAAAAGAATTGAGATATGACTGTTAAAGCTTTAATGATATTCTCCAAGATGTTGATTCTTTGTACTTTCTTAGAGGATTAGCTTCTTGCCACAATAACTAAATACTGCTAATAAGATACGATGTTTTTTTTTTTATTTCAGACAAAACTTTCCACGCATAAATTATAGATATATTTCAAACGACTATTTAGTTCTTCCTTTCAGTTATAACATAACATAACATCGTGTTTTATTAAATTTTTTAATAGTAATGTAACGTTATGTCAGAAATCAACTAGATACACGAGACAGTATATATCAATAAATGCGATAAGACAAATTTAGGAATTATATATATTTTATTTGTTGTATACTTTTGAGAGCTGAGCAAATGGAGTTTGGGTTCTTTAAGCCGCACCATAATAGCTACATCCTTTTACAATTATAACCAATTCGATTTCGGTATTCACAAGAGAAATAACGCAAAAGCTATTTTGTATTCTATTAAATAGCTTCAGCTGAATAAAAACGTTATTATAATTTTCGTACGAAATTTTGCTCAATACCACAAAAAAATAGGTGACAGGCTTTTCGAAACAAATATAAGTACATCCGCAAATGTCAGAATTCTGGAACTAAATAAAAAATGATTTTGCAAATTTCTTTTCAGACAGTACTTAAATTGCTGAATAATTGACCGGAAATATATCAGTGGGAAATTAACCTGGTAGGGTGGATGTAGAGCGAATATCAATTGGGAAATTTATATTTATTCTAACTTAAATAGTTTACCAATATTTAAACATGAGATTTCGTGCAAAATGTAAACAAGAAAAGAAGACACTATTTTTAAAAACCTAATTCTAACATCGCTATATTTACTTTTTGTATCTGATTCCTTCTGACACATTCTTATATATTGCTAGTTACAAATCTAATCTAATCTAAACTTATTTATAAATTGAATTGTGTCTGTGTGTGTGTCTGTGTGGGCGTGCGTGTGTCCGTTACCCATAGACTCCGAAACGGCTGAAACGATTTTCTTGAAAATTTACGCAGTTGTACTATAAGCGTCTGCGAGTGTTCTTAGCTAGGTTTTGTGTCGAGGTACCCCCGATAAATATCGAAAAAATTAGGTTATACAAGGAGTGGTCCGATTTTAATCAAATTTGATACACTCATAGACAAAGACATAAAGAACGATATTCAGAAGTTTCAAGATTGCAGTTCTTACAATAGTGTAGAAAATCGATAATATATATATATATAAAAGGCAAGATGTTTGTGCGTGTGTGCCTGTTTATCTGCCTATATGTTTGTATTTTTTCAGCCCTTTTATTTTAATTTTTGCTTAGTATTTGGCTCTAAGTTGGTATAATTGTAGTTCTTACTCTCATCTATGACACCATTTACTCAGAGGACTTATTTAGCCTTCAAAATTCAGTTTACGACGAAAAAAACTTATTTGATATCGATACCAGGAAATCAAAATTTGACTTACATCCATTCATTTTTCTTTCAATCTACGGTTTTGCTTTAACTGGAAACAACCATTGCTTTTTGGTTTTTCGTGCCAACGTCCTAAAGTCTGAGCTCCAAGACCATGGATTAGTTTTATGGATTTCATTACACCCGAGTAACGCCGGGTTATACTGCTAGTGTTATTATATATTTCAGTCAATAACTTCTGGCCATATTCATTTGCCCATTTTATATGTGTGGATGAGACGCAAATTCGTAAAGCGTTCCATAGTTTTTGGATGTGCGTTTTGGTGCAATGGATATCGACTCGGAACGACAAAGCAGACAGCCGAGTTCGAATTCCATTTGAATTCACTTACGCACAAATACCCTTGAGAAAGTTATTAATCCACCTCTTCTCTCCAGTTATGGGTTAAGTGGTAGAACAGATTGGGGTCTATAGCCTTGGCTGGCAACCAGCCTACCACAGAAAGCAATGGCAAACTTCTGCGGGATAATCTTCTGACCAGTCAGCCATGTCTCTTTCGAGACATGATCGCCGAAAGCGTGTATCACCTATGACAACTGATAATTTTAGAGTTTTTTTTTTCATATGCCGCTGCCGGTTTGTATTCATTCCTGCTTAACCAGAATATGGCCGACACGTCGTGTCTTTAGTAGCAACAGACATCAATATCAACAGGCGTAAATATGACATATGAATAAACTCAGAATTTGAAAGTGTCAGGTCAAACTAAATCTGGATTACATTTGCCATAATTAGATATCTATAATATATTTAATGTAGTCTAATTGTCCAGTTGCTACACTCACATTACTGCTAGTTTCTCGTTAATATATCGCTATTTCCATGGAAAATTATTTGAAAAATTTCATTTGTTGATACCACTAACTGAAGGCCCTAGATCTTAGAACCGGCATTTTTGTTATATAGTGAGGAATCAATCTCTTTATCTTCTTATTCTATTCGCACGACAGAACTTACTTTCGGACATCTTCCCCAAAAATTGCTTCATGGAACTCTTTACAGGTGTGGTTGGCCTTCGCTGCTTATAATTTGAACTTCTGCAGTTGATATCTATTCTACATTCTTTCTTTCTCTTATGTCCCCAAAATATTGTAAATCACTAACCCTATACTTTAAGGTGAATCTAGGCTTTGTACTCCGTAAAAAGTTTAGGCAAATAGTATATAATATAATAGCTTAATACCTACTTGCATACGTCGATAACATGTTTGCAGTAACGTAGAGTGTATAATACAATCTATAAAAAGCTAAATATATCGTGAGCTTTTCAGATAGATCAAAGCTTATTTCGTTATAGCGAAATGCAAAATTTATAATACGGTTTCTGTGATAATATTATTTCTCACTCAAATGCATTGAACAAAAAAAAAAACTGTCACAAATTGAACGTATGTTTTATATAATAATTTTATACATTGTAGAAAATAAATATTGTATTAAAAGAGAAACGGAGAAAAGAATCGAAAATAAATTTAGTCGCGGGAAAATAAATCCTCTTACCAATTTTTGTTAAAACGTTCAAGGCTATTATCAATGTTGAAGTGGTTCAACATCTCACAGCCCACAGTACTTTCTCTGACAAACAGCGTGGTTTCTGCTTCACCAGGTCTACTACTGATATGCCAACGACCATCATTGAGTATATATATACCAGGCTCTCGATAAGAACGGCGAAGCTTGAGCTGTTTCCCTGGGTATCTCCGAAGTGTTTGATAGTCTGGCATGTTGACCTCCTATGCAAGTTACGAGGCTATGTCATAATTAGACGATTGTTTGATATAATCCAGTTGTTCTTTTCAAATCGCGTAATAAAGGTAGTATACGATCGCATGTGTCTCGAAGGGATCTATTTTTGGCCCTTGGCTTTTTCTGATCTTCATCAACGATCTCACTGATGTAAACAGATCCCAAGTAGGCATCTGCGCTGAAGACACCACCATTTTCTTCCACTTCGATCAGAAATCTGCTGAGGCTGACAAAGCGAATCTCACTGTTGAGGTTGAGAAAGAATTTCAATTTGTGTTGGGTGAAAAATATCACGTGAATATTAATGTGTCCAAAACGAAGCTGTTATATGTTAACCACCATAGGAAATTGCTCCCAACCCCGATAGTATGGATCAGGCTAGTCTCAGTGAAGGCGAAACACTGCGCCTCCTTGTCCTAACTATAGTGGAACGACTTTATTGAATCCATAAATCTGCAACTAGGAAAATAGGTTCACTGTTTAGGGCCAGGAAGTTTTTCCCGCCTGAATCCTTCCTGCTCATATATAAATATGCCATCCGCCCGTGCATTGAATATTGCTGTCACATCTGGTCGGGTGCCCCTGATATTCTTATCGGTGTTCTTGATAAAATCCAATGGAGATTCTGCAATGTGATCTATCACGACCTGATAGCTCAGTTTCAGTGACTTTATCACCGACGTAACATAGCCTTTTTTTTGTCTCTTCTACAAATACTTTGACGGGTTTTGCTCCAGTGAGCTTAGCTCTCTGGTGCTCTGTCTGCATAAATATACTCGAGCTACTAGACTAGCTAATAGGTCCCACTCTTTTAAAATGAAACTAATCAAATGTAACTAAACTTCTACACTAGTAGCTTATTTTCTCACATTTCCCATCTGTGGAATTCCTTTTCATATACTTGCTTCCTTGACAGTTACAATCTCCAAGAATTTAAATATAAGGTCAGTTGCCATCTTGTATCTCTTTGACATTCATCATTTCACTGACAAAACTTGTATCATGTTTTTCCCGTCCACTCTTCTTTCATAGAACTCTATTCACAACAGTGTTCTCATCCTTCTCTTACCCATTTTCTGACATTAGCTATAACTTGTTCCTCTTTCTCATCACTCTCCTCTTATGTATCCCACTACGCACCAGTTTCAGTTCTGCCTTTCTTTGAATGAAAGGATTATAATAGACATAAACACCTAGTTCCATAATAACATAATATTGAAAATTTGATTAAACTGATTCATCAATTTTATATTTGTTGATTAAATATTTATAAAAGTAAAGGTATTAATGTTGTTGTTAATTTTTGCTGATCTTATTCAACTATGATATTAAAATCGAAAGTCGTCACTACGTAAGAATTTAATTATCAGTTTCAACTCATGGTTGAGAAACTGTTTCCGTAAATAAATACCATCATTCAGGATGATAACACTGCCACTCAGACACCTATAATTGTAACTCAATGAAACGATGGACATTCTGGTGTTGTATAATATTTTATCTGGCCAACATATTTCCCAGATCTCAACAGCATCGGACATTTATGGCTCATTTTAGAAAAACAAGTAAGGAATCGATATCTTTCAACATCATCATTGATAGAATTGGAGAATGTTTTAGCGGAAGAATTAATAGAAAATACTTTGGAAACATTTCACACTTTGTACGAAACGACCCCAGACAGAATTCAAGCTGTACTTACTAGCAAAGGCAGTCTTATCTCATACTGAATAAATTTGCTTAAAATCTTTGGTGTTTCCATTATTTTGTCCATCCTTTATATATATATATATATATATATATATATAGTGTTTTAAATGTTGGTTGGCTGTAACTGATAAAATTTTTCTGAGATTACTTATACAGTTATATTTACCAATACAATTTTCTCAATGACAAATATTATTGTATACAATAATAAAATACGATAGTTATAACGAACATTGTTGTAATAATTTAACGAATACACAAATCTATCCATATACTTTCGACTTAATATATATATATATATATATATATATATAAACACAAGAGAAGACCTTATCTTACTCAAAGTGTTTTATTCTCGGATTGAATTTATTAAGAAAAATGTAAGGATTTTATTTGCAACAAAGTTAAATAATAATCAGGAATGCACAGTATTGATATAAAATGGAAATATATATAGAAGCGCCTTCGAAAATTTGAAATACCCTCATTTTTTCACCGATAAAAGAAAGGAAAGTGAAATATACAAATACAAAAACGATAACTTTTTCATAGTAAAAATAATAAATTAAAAGATATAATACTTTCTCTTTCTCCATAACATCTACTAAACAAAACAATTTATCAAATCTTAACAATATTAAAATACCACTGCATCCTTAACTATTATGGATATGATTAAAATCCAAATTACCCATGGCGATAATAATTTTGATGCCTGTATATATACATTATACGGTCGGAAGTGTTCATTACGATACGTTGGTGATTCCTGAATTCAAATTGAAAATGTACCGATGAACAAAAAATGATCTTGTACCCAAGAATATATCAAATGCATTAGTCATGCAAAGAAAAAACTTCAAACACAAATACTATTTAAAAAATGGCAGAGATATAACAAAAACAGAAAACAACTTATTTAAGCGGAAAATTATTCAGAGACTTACTATAGAATCTTTCCAAATAGAAATCTGAGCCCCGAATATTTTCAAAAAAATCTTTTCATAAAAGAAATACTTCGTTTCAAAGCTAACATACATGTCTATAAATATTTTAAAAAAATTAAAGAAAACCATTTAATTAAAAACTGTCAATAATTTTAAACCTATTGTACATACATTATTTTTCACAATTAAAATTATAAATAAAAATTATATTTAAATAAAACGATATTTACTCACTATTTTTTATCAGGTATTAAATTATATCATTTCTAAATTTTACCTTGACATTCAATATATCCATGGGCGTTCCTAATTCTAAAAAATTCTGAAAATATCAGTGTTTTTACTTTTGAGTGTAAATACATGTTGCAAAATAAAATTCTTATAATTTCCTTGAAAAAGTGGTTCAGAGGGCGAAATTTCATTTGTCTCTTTTCATATTGTCCTTTTACGTGTATATCTTTATATATATATATATATATATATATATATATATATATATATATATGTATGTGTGTGTGTGTGTGTGTGCGTGCGTCTGTGTGTGTGTGTGTGTATCTGTTTGTATCTGTGTATAAAATAATGAAGATATTTTTACCGCTGTCTCTTATTTGAATGACTCAGTAAGCTGAATACGAATGTTTATGCGCATGTCTGTTGCAGTAGAGACCGCAGGCTTTAAGATATCTCATGGGGTCCTAGAAAACTCATCACGTTTCTCTCTCTATCTCTCTCTTTCTCTCGGCTTATATATATATATATATATATATATATATATATATATATATATATATATATTACTAAGTTTATTAGGATGTAATCCTTAGTAAGAATTTTGGATAATTCAATAAGCATATTTATGAAGCATAGAGTCATGTTGCCAGTGGGATTTATACACCGTTCGCTCCGAAAGTAATACCTCCGATTTTATTATATTGGCTCACGAGTTCAGCGGAAGGTGTTTCTGGTTTGTCAATAGAGAATAAACATTCCGACTAATAATCGATACATCCTTTAGAATTTTTAAATATAGCTGCCTGGGAACATGGTATCATTCAGCGAAGTTTAAGCTTACGGTGATCAGATAGCATATGCCATTTCTATTTCTTCCTTAACATTGACTCAGTACAAAGCTGAAACCCCGCCTTAGGAAGAAGGTTAATAAATAAGCGTCTTGAAATGAATGAAAGTGTAGGAAGTTAAAAGGATCTGTACGATAGGTAAGGCTTAATCTATGACCTGATCTGGTTAAAATTTTAGTGTTAGAGGAGGTATCTACCTGTTTTAACCTAACAAAGCAGATGTTCTTAAAAAACAGCCGTAGTGAAACGGCTTACTTAAAACTGGAATATGGATAAAAAGAATGCGAATTCGAATATAGTAACACGATGAGTGATAAATGGAACGAACAAGATTAGTGTAACTTAGGAATAAGCTCAAATGAATATTTGACATGCAAATATAGATTACATAGAGTGGAAAATATGTCATTCCATCAAAGTTAGCGTAGGCTTTTGATGAATAGTTAGTAAATATGTATACAACTTGGTTCCCAGTCACTGGAATATGATTAGCTTGTGTGAGACATATATATAGACTAAAGAGAGGACGTCGGGAGATCTAGACATCAACCACTAAATATCTACAGATCTAACACTACAGATCGACGACTATTGATCTAAGTCTACTGATTACGCATAAGTCTCAGGATACTGCGTACGACGAGTACCGTCTATTACGTTAACTTACTAGATTGTTCTACCCGGTTACATTTGCCTAAACCGCTTAACTACCTCGAATGATATATATATATATATATATATATATATATATATATATATATATATATATATATATCCCTTTCTGGGACATATCAGCTTTTTAGAATTGCAACAAAGCTGAAATGTGAGGGTATGTGCTCTTGATAATATTCTGTTATCTATACAGAAACTAAATTAAATGGCACTTTCTATTTGTTAGAAATTAATAAACAGTGATAAAATTGTTATTCTTTATATATATATATATATATATATATATATATATATATATATATATCTTATATAGATTGAAGTAAATATTCTTTCAAAAAAAAAATTTTTTTTTTCACTTCAGGTGTCTGTCTTTCATGTGCATGTGTAGTCAACCACAACGTGAACAATCCCAGTCTGAATAAAGCTAAACGGGTTAAATATACCACAAATTGGTTTTACAATTTAGTCATGCATTTTTTCTTTCAAAACTTATGCGAAAATTTATATATTATTATCCCATATATATATATATATATATATATATAGTCATCTGTTTCGCTGTATCACATCTCATCAGTACGGTTAGACTCCGATTGAAACCCGACCGAATTGGCGTCAGTCGGTGAATCTACTTCTGGACTATGGGCGTTCGGTAGAAGAAAGCAGACTTTTTAGCGTGTATATTGTCATTATACCTGCCCAACAGCCAGAGTGCTCTAATCCATTACTGAATGAGCAATATATATATATATATATATATATATATATATATATATATAGAGAGAGAGAGAGAGAGAGATAGTGTGTGTGTGTGTGTGTGTGTGTGATATGATATGATAAAGAACAAATAGGAAAGTTAGGAAAGATATATCTAACATGTTTAAGTTTTTATTAAATATTCATCTGAGAATGACTCGTGAAGAAAAATATGAAAGACATTCTGATATGTTCAGTCTTACTTTTACTCTCATTGGTCAGTCATATTTCACGTACATTCGACTTGTTAAACAAACGTTACTCTAATTTGTGACTTTCAGGAATGTAGGAAACGTATAGGTGACGTGATTATTCGAAGTTTTATGAAAGGAAAGGATTGCAACCAAAATGGAAAAACCTTAAATATGTAGATGTAAATATTAGGTAATGGGTTTATCAGTTCGTGGCAAAGTACATTCCAACCAGTATAAAACACGAAATTTTCAACGATGGAAAAAATATATAGTAACTTGTTTAACTACGTAGTGAAATATGTTTTACTAATGATATTATTCTTAGCTCTCAATAGGAATTAATATAATCATTATCTACGGCTATATCATGTTGAATACACGGGTTCCCGTCCGATCACCGAAGTTGAGCCTGGTTAGTATCTAAATGGGTGATCATTTGGGAATACCAGGTGCTGTAAACGTAAGGACCAAGAATGGTCCACCGGTCCTCCAGATTTGGGGGTTGGGCACAGTGTTAACAACCCTGCTCCGTAAACAGCAGAAACAGCAACAAAAGCTTGCTGCTTTATGGGTGTGATGGATAAATGCATACGATGGGGGTCACTCTACGTGTAAAAATATTTCAGATTAGTAGAACCGTAATCGTTTGCTTATAGCAGTGGTAAACTTTCGAAATCCAATTGTCTGAATTCTAGGTTTGTTTATACATTTCTTTTGATTAGTGAGAGAATGAGAATTTCACTTGGGAGGAAATTTTATTTTTCATTCAAAAGAAACCAAAATATATCTGAACATTTACGACAATACAGGGCAGGGATTTTTCAGTATTTCCCTGCTGTCGCAACTTTTGATGACACAAACCCTGCTTAAGTCACCTTGTCATTATTATTGTTTTGCATCACGTATTTTTCCCTCACTGAACCACAGGTAAACCAATTTCGTGTATAACGATGACCTTTTGTGAAAACTATTTCAACTGGAGTCACCATTAATGTATTTATTTAAGCGCAATTTATTTTTCATAAGCAACATTAAATATTGAAGTTTGCAAGTTGCCGAAGCATTGATGGATATTTTTGCTTCAGGGTATCGTATTGGACGCCTTTTTAACTGACTTATTTGGTTAATGATTTTAAGTTTGTAGCAAGGAACTTTAAATTTGGCCACTAAATTTACACCCTTATTATTTTGAAATATTTTAAATATATTTTCAGCAGAATCGTTATAATAAAATTAGTCCTATTTTGCTTAATATATTTTGCTCAGGTTTATTCTTACTTACCCATCAGGGTAATGAGCAACATTTTACTAAAATTGAGTCAGTATTCAGAATATAAATGATTTTCTCCGCAAAAGTTATATATAATGACTATAAATTTTAAAAAATCGCAATTACTCAAAGTTATATCTAAAAAAAGGTCATTTTTAGAATTTACCACCAGACGAATTGTATTTACCGCAGAACCCAGTGAATATTAGAATAGATGCACGTGAGTAAACACACATAGACACACAAGCATATGTACATGCATATGAGCACATACACATGAGCATAGAAACAAGCACGCACTGACGCATAATAATTACAAATATTCACACACGTGCATACGCATATATGGAAGTACATACACGCACAGTCAGACACTTTGTTCAACATTGAAACATGTTAATTGGAACACATTCGTGTCTAGTAAGCGGAGCGGTGATCTTTATTTTCATTTTTTTTTTTATTTTATTTTTTTTAAGCGCTTTTGTAAAACACATTTTTTAAGCCCGTTCCGTTTATCAATTTAGTATATTTTGTCGTTTAAATCATTTTCCGAGCCCATCTTATTGAATCACTCAATTTATTGAGAGAAATTCCAAATCACCCAACTATTACCCCCCGCCCCACATTTAGTAGGCAACTAAAAGTCGTTTGAAGTCTTATAATGTAGAGAAATATATTTTAATGTTTTGTCATATAGATATATATTACTTTTTTTCTCCCTGCGGTAGAATGCTTAAATCACACACCAGAACAATTTCGGCTAGTGTGCGGTTTCATGAGCACTAATAAATGAAACAAATAAACAGACAGACACATATGAAAACACACCTACACACACACTCAAACAAACAAACAAACACACAAAATATATATATATATATATATATATATATATATCAGCATGCGGTGTAGATACAGAAGAATCCAAAGGAGTATTCTGTACATACAGTGGTAGGATAACCCACTAAGAGAGCTCTAACTATATATGTATGTAACTACATATAGAGCAAGTATAAGAAAAATTAAGACAGACACGTTATTTCATGGTAGATCGGAAGTTTGAGCCTATTTCAGGCGATCCATCATCAGCTTCTGTCTTTATTGTACAAAGGATTTTACACGAATGAAATTCACAAAGACCTCCGTAAGAGCGGATGTCAACAAAAATCCAAAGATACATTAAGCCTGTCAGTTAGACTGCTGACCCGTAGATTTGAAACGTAGAGAAAGTGGGTTAGGTGAGAGAGAGAGAGAGAGAGAGCGAAAGAGAGAGAGAGAGAGAGAAAGAGAGAGAGAGAAAGAGAGAGAGAGAGAGAGAGAGAGAGAGAGAGTGTTAAAAAGAAAGGGTAAGTATCTTAGAGCGTAACCGAAAAGGGAAGAAGAAGAAAGATGAGAGGAATAAATTTAAAATAGAAAGAAAAGATGATAGAAAAAAATGAAAATGAAAATAAAAAAAAACAAATATATATTAACGGTGAAAGTATAAGAAATTGGAGTCGAAAAAATTAAAGATATATTTAAGAGATAATAGTTAATCTGTTATGATCACAAAATCATCACACCACTATTTAATCAAAATTATACTAATTATACAATCAACAAAACAAATATAATAAAATATAAAATTCAATAATTAAAATATTAGTTTAAAAGTAAGCCTATTTATTCTATTTAAATTCAGCTGTTTAAACTTAATTATTTAGTTTAAAAATAAAATTACATATTATTAGTAAAAGGATCAGAAAGTGGAATTTTAAAAAAACTAAGAAAATTAAACAATTAAGATATATTAGTTAATCAATCCGCTTCCATCATAATTACCACCACACCACTATATAATCAAAATTATACTAATTATTCGGTTAACAATACAATAACAATAATACAAACATGTAGGTAAATTTTTCGGTCAACGGTAGTTATAATAGCGTATAACTTTAGTAATATAAAAAAGATATATATAAACACATACAACTCACACACACACACACACACGTAATTGCGTACACACATGCCCACACACGCATATATATGTATGCATATATATGTACACACACACAGATACATATATACATATACACATATACGAACACACACACACACAAATATATATATATATATATATATATATATATATATATATATATACTCAAACACCAGCAAAACCAAACATCTAAGCAATACCATAGACATATAAAATCTCGTATATATCAGTCAGTCAGTTAAGTGCCATACGTGAAACAGGTTTGGGCGATCATGTCTCGAAAGAGACATGGCTGACTGGGCAGAAGATTATCCCGCAGTAGGTTACCATTGCTTTCTGCGGTAGACTGGTTGCCAGCTAAGGCTATAGAACCCAATCTGTCCTGTTATTTAACCCATAAATGGAAGGGAGAGACGGATTAATACCTTTCCCAAGGGTATTTCCGCGTAAGTGAATGCAATAAATTCAACCGAAATTCGAAATCGGCTCTCCGATTTCTTGTTCCGAGCCGATTATATATATATATATATAAAGCAAAAAAACCTCGACACATATAACAATGGTGTACAATTAAGTAATATATATTCCATAAAATAGTGTGATTTCTGTAAAATCTTCAGAGAAATGAATGAGGGGCTAAAAGTTTAACATAGTTTAAACCAACTCCTGTGTCAACATTTAAAAATTAGTTCCCTCCTCATATTCAGCAGATACAATTTTTTGTGTTTTATAATAGTGATTTTTTCATCCAGGCATAAGCCACAGCAATTTTTGAAGTTGATGGGTGTGTTAGATTTATTAATGATATTCCATTTAATCATAGGGGTTAAGTTATTGTCTTTCAATGACCAGAGATATTTTGATAAAGGTGTCTAGTTTCTTAGGTAAGTGTTAGAAAAGGATTGTGTGTGATCGTACAACCGTTGCTTCCAAGCAACTGCTGAAATACCAATGTAGTATTTTTTCAAGTTTGTACTTTCCATTTGTATATATATATATATATATATATATATATATATATATAATATTGGTAGAAACTAACCGATATATATTCCAAAGTTTGGTAATAATTCCTTCTTATAAATTTCTCAATACAGAAGTCGAACTTTTATAGGGATATATTATTAATATTTTCATAATATTAACACATGTAAGTGCAACTTAAAAGCTTTCAGATTTCAGCGCTATTTTTATATACCCACTTTAATTAAATATGTAACCCAAAATCATAATTATTTTATACTATGTCGACGGGGTTTCATCCAGGCATAAGCCACAGCAATTTTTGAAGTTGATGGGTGTGTTAGATTTATTAATGATATTCCATTTAATCATAGGGGTTAAGTTATTGTCTTTCAATGACCAGAGATATTTTGATAAAGGTGTCTAGTTTCTTAGGTAAGTGTTAGAAAAGGAGTGTGTGTGATCGAACAACCGTTGCTTCCAAGCAACTGCTGAAATACCAATGTAGTATTTTTTCAAGTTTGTACTTTCCTTTGGATATATATATATATATATATATATATAATATTGGTAGAAACTAACCGATATATATTCCAAAGTTTGGTAATAATTCCTTCTTATAAATTTCTCAATACAAAAGTAGAACTTTTATAGGGATATATTATTACTATTTTCATAATATTAACACATGTAAGTGCAACTTAAAAGCTTTCAGATTTCGGTGCTATTTTTATATACCCACTTTAATTAAATATGTAACCCAAAATCATAATTATTTTATACTATGTCGACGGGGTTCAGCTTCAATCCAAATTTCATATTTGTTGTATACTCTGGAAAATAATTCGACGGAAATTAAATGGAAACCAGTTTTCAAGAAAACTACAGTTTGTGACTCAATAATTATCTACTTCCATGCAAAAATATCGACATTTTCTTCTCTTTTAAAATGACGAAAACTCTTATGAATCAAATGAAAAATATAAACTGGACCGAAATTTTTACTTTTATAAAATCGATGACCTTTATCACTGTCATATTGACGAACTGCAGCACTTCACACATATATAAAATTAGTCAATATATTTATTCGCTTTACCGGTGACTTGGCCTTGGTGTTGTTGTGTTCGGGTCGGGTCTTGTTATGCAAGCGCATACTAGGAGGCAGACGATTGCTGGCAGTTATGTATTCTCAACTCAACTGCTGACTGCAAACTGCTGAATTCAACTCTAATCCAAACCATCTGACTGTGATAACTGACGTCACTTAAATAGCTGTCCTCATTTTAACTCCTGCAATTCTTTTGCACTGTTACAACTCGGACGCTGAATTATTTGTTTTCCGCTTTAAACAAAATCTATGTTCGCCAGCTGCATTTTCTAACATTTCCAATAACATCCATTTTTTACCAATTTTTTAAAAATAATGGGAAATCACTTCAGAGCAAAAGTACATGCAGAACTAGATATAAAATAACCATTCGGCATTTTTCCTAACACTTTCGATGACAATTATTAATGACTCTTAATATGATTCCACACCAAGCAAGAAAGCATCCAAGATTCCATCCATCCTATTTTTCAAAATGTCCACTTCTGAACATTTTAATGATTTTTCCACGACCAAAAACCTTCCACAATACCAAGTCACTGTATAACTAATTATATATGACTTAAAAATCAACAATACTACATGCAAAATAAACATTATCAGTATCAAAGTTGACATCCCTTTCTCTACACATTGTACGCATGTTTCTACCTTGTTAATTTTCTTGATGTAAATTCTTAGTCTCCCAACGTATGTATGTATGTATGTATGCCGCATTCACCCTAGTCGGGTTGAGCGGGATTCCTCCCTGACGGAGCAAGTCTCATTGGGATTTGTTTAAGGGCAGGGTCCCAAGTCCTACCCCGTTATTTAACCCATAACTGGAGGGAACGGACGGATTAATACCTTTCCCAAGGGTACTAGTGCGCAAGTGAGTGCAGTGTGCTCGACTGAAATTGGAACTCGGCTCACCGATTTCCCCCTCCAAGCCGACATCCACCGCACCACAACGCACATCCGTGAACGCTAACAGCACCTGGTATTCCCAAGTGGTCACCCACGTAAGTACTGACCAGGCTCAACGTTGCTTAACTTCGGTGATCGAGCGGGAACCGGTGTATTCAACGTGACATGACCGTAGGCATAACATATGTAGGCATAACAAAACACGACTTGCATAAAAAAATATGTTTTCCTTTTCTTCTTATTTTCTTTTTTAACTTCTACTGAGTAGGTCACCCGCCTACACATACTGAGACGCCTTGATACCTCGACATGAAATAATGGTTAGCGTCGAATAATTACGGCCGTGGCGTGACCGAACTTCATCTGTCTTTTCATAACTTCAGCCTTAAACCACATCTCAACTCGACTTAGAATATCACCATTCCGAGACGTGTGATTACATAACTTAAATTACGATATTTTCATCTCTGTTAAAATGAAAAAAAATTCTTCTGAATCAAATAACGAAACATATACTGAACCGAATTTTCACGGTTATAAAATCGATGACATTTTTCACTGATAAAATAACTGAGTGCAACACTACATATGAAAATAAAAACACTCGACATTTTTATTCACTTTACCAGTGATTTGGCCGTGGAGTAGCTGTGCTCGGGTCGGGTCTGGTACGATGAAACGGCGGCTGACGTACCTGTGTTCTAAACTCAACTGCTGTCTGCAAACTGCAGAATTCAACTTTGATCTAAACTCTCTGACTCTGACAACTGACGTCAGTTAAAGAGGTGTCTTCATTTTGCTACGTACACTTCCGTTGTATTCTGTTACACCTAGGGTGCTGACTTATTTGACCTCCGTCGTCAAAACAAAATGTAGGTTCTTTGGTTGAATTTTCTGATGTTTACAATAACATCCATTGTTTTATCCAAGTTTTGTAAAATAATGCGAAAGCACTTCTAGGCGAAATTCCACACCGACACAGATATTATATAACATTTCTTCAAAATCCTGTCATTTTCAATGACAATCATTAATGACATTTAGCATTGTTTCAAACCGAATAAAAGAATATATAACACCAAATGTAACCTCATCAGGCCGTGAAATACTGTTCAGCTATGGTGTCATATATATAATGTTATGGAAGTTTAAAGTCAACAGCATAGATGCTAGTATATTAGGTAAAATTGGCAAATCGCAGGTGTTTTAACATTTAAGTTTTTTGTGTGTATAAGCCAATAGATATTGAGACATTTATGTGCAGCAATGTGGGGAATATTAAGCATATCGACAGAAAAGGAATTATCAGGTGTATCAGCTTAAAATATGATGGAAAAAAATGTTGCTAAATTAAAATTTAGAATATTACAAGATTGCAAATTAAAACAATATGTTTGACTTAAAAGATGTAGTCAATATAAAAACTCTAATTCATGGAAATTAAAAGATGTAAAGTAATGATTTTAAATACTTAAGGAGGAATTACTCGATTTCAAAGTTAAGAAGTAGTTAAAGTAAGGGTAAAGAGCAAAGTAATCAAATGGTAGTTAATCCAGTTTGACATTGTAGATTATTATTCTTCAATATCAAATGATACTTTTACATCAACCCTAGTATTTTCCATGGAATATTCTGACCTTACAAACAAGGAAAGAACTATCATAGCAAGCTCCAAACAATCGGTTGTCATTCACAAACATGAACAGTAGATGAAGTCAAACTCCATTACATATTCAACATTAAAATAGAATCATTGATTAGATTTCGTAAGTTTATTTATATTGTACAATGTAACTGTCCATAGTGATATAGCTGGCATTAGGTTATATAAAGATGATGTTTTTATGCTAGTCAACAATCATGCTAACACTAAAGGAGATAGAATCCATACATTAATATATCTTGAGAGAGAAAGATGAACAATCTCAATATTAAGTTTATATTGCTAACTAGCTTAAACAAATTGCACTTCTTAAATGTTACTGTTGATTTAGTAAATAACAACCAGTAACACTACGTAAAATAATGCTACCACTTTTTATATATATCCTAAATTAGATTACCGCCTCCATCTGTTATTGAACATAAACTCTACTCTTTTCTAATAAGAAATATCTTGTCAACTGAAGACATCTTTTTTTAACACAGTCAATATTGAAATAATGCCCTAAAAATACAACGGTTATAAATCTAATGAGATTAAATATAATACGCAAAACAATAATAATACCAAACATAATAGAAATAAAATAACTTGGTGCACACCACTATTTAACTAAGTGGTTAGTACTAAGTTAGACAATAAATTGCTTAATTTAGTTAAAAAATACTTCCAAACTAATAACTCCGCTTAATTTTTTTTAATAAGAATACACTGAAACTTAATTATAACTGCACTGATAACATAAAAATGATTGTAAAAGCACAACAATAAAATGCTAAAAGAATGAAAAAAAAAGATTAGTAATCAAAACTATCTTCTTATAAATAATGGCAATAATACCAATATTTGCAATTGTTTCACCCAGACGTATGTCCTTCGCAAAGGTGATGTCGCACAGACATCATAATATACCAAGCTAACATTTCTACCACATACAATCTAACTATTAAAACATATTACATTGGAACTACTAAAAAACTTTAAAACCGCGATTGTATAAGCATAATCAATCAATAATTATTTTTAATAATGAAAACAATAGTAACTAAATAGTATTATAAATTAAAAATGCAGGTAAACACACACAGTAAAATAGAAAATATTAAAAGAATTAAAACAGGTAAACCGTTACTTAGAAAAAAAAACAATTTCATGCTTACTAAAAAAAAGATCAAATAATCAAATTCCCGAAATCGAATTTATTAACCCAAAGTAATGAAATAATTATTTCGGCCACATGATAATTCACACTTTAAAATTTTTCTAAACTTATATCAAGCCATTCACTCTATTATATACTACTAGCAGTATAACCTGGCTTTTCCTGGGTGTAATGAAAGCTTTTAAACTAGTCCATGGTCCTGGAGCTCAGAAACAGCCTGAAGAATATTTGTGTCAAGTTTGGTGAGAATCGAATAAAAATTGTGGATTTGTATAAAGGACATACAGACAGATAAACTGACACACACACAAACATCTTGCCTTTTATATATATATATATATATATATATATATATATATATATATATATATTATCGATTATCTGCACTATTGTAAGAAATGCAACCTTGAAACTTTTGAATAACGTTTCTTATGTATTTGTCTATGAGTGTATCAAATTTGATTAAAATCGAACCACTCCTTCTACAACCCGATTTTTTCGATTATCGATTTTCGATATTTATCGGGGGTACCTCGACACAAAACCGGGCTAAGAACACTCGCAGAGGCTTATAGTACAACTATGTAAATTTTCAGGAAAATCGGTTCAGCTATTTCGGAGTCTATAGGTAACGGACACACACACACACACACACACACACACACACACACACAGAGGCAAATTTCCATTTATAAATAAGTTTAGATAAATAAGTTTAGATAGAATTGTACAGCTTTTATCAATTATATATACATCAATCTAACTTTTAGGATTACATTGCCGTTTACCCTTATTTTAGCAGCTCGTTAACATGTAAATCTAAATATTTATGTTAGCAGCTCATATTAAAACAAACTTATTATTGTTTTAATTTTCAGACTTGGAGCATATAAAATTTTATATTAGCAACATTTTTGTTGCACCATATTTCAAACTGACACACTAGACACTTCTTTTTCTGTCTACATTCTAAAAATTGCCTGTATAAGTATAAGCATAAGTATCTCGATATCCATTGATTTACACGCACACACATTTCAAACTCTAATAAACTCCCAATCTACCACGTTTATTAATATAGTATCATTTATTTTTCTATATTTCTGGGATGAAGTATTAAACTATTTACATTATTTGGACTATTGACAGTTTGTTAAGAGTGAGATAACGCATGACTACTAAAAGAGGCTTAGTACAATGTCAAAGATATACACAGTGACCATTATAAAGTTTTCGGTTCGACATTCCAAACACCTGAAGAAGACCGGAGCATACAACACCCGAAAAATGGCACAAAGCAACCATGATACATCTGTATTTTGATTTTAAATTTCCATAACATTACATATATGATTCTGTAACTAAAAAAACATATCATTGCCTGTTGATGGTACACTTGGCACGGAAACCTGAAAACATTTAATTTGCAGTCCATTAAGTTATTTTTATTTCATTAATAAAAACTCTCTTTATCTATCTATCTATCTATCTATCTATCTATCTATCTATCTATCTATCTAAGATATATATCAATATACATACACATACATATACACATATATATATATATATATATATATATATATATATATATATATATATATACATTATTGCTCTTTAAAATGTAATTGATTATAATATCCATTTTTAGGTAATATTATTCTAATGTAACTTAAAACTTATTTCATTATAATTTATGACCCACACAATACATGTTTGATTTTTCTAACTCCAATGTACTTTAATATACCATTATGACTTAATTCTAATTTTAACCTAAATGATATAGCTCTTTAACAGATAGAGCAGCATAAAAATTCAATTTTTAATTGTCTACATATTTGAATAAATTTCCTAGTAACTACTTTCCCAGTCAAAATAAAAAATTGACAATTGATGACATAGATGAACAATGCTATCTGCGCCACTGAAATATTCATCTCCATCGTTCAAACTAATTATCACTTTTGACTGAATAATGCTGACACCTGCACATGATTATTGTTTAAACTCTTCTAAGAGGCCCTTTTTAATTTTCTGAATAACTATGAATTCATCTTATATAATCTAAAATAAAGCATTTTAACAGTTGTTTTTAAAAGAACACCCGAATAAGAACAATATTATTCTGAAGCAAGAACTTTTTTAAAGTGATACCATGCTTTTTCGGACAATTGTAAAAGCAAAATTACAAAATTAAGCTCTACTCTGCATTGAGTTGTTTAAAAAGAAAAATTCCGAATCAGTAGGTATTTATTCTGCCTGATCTTTCAATTCCTTATATATATATATATATATATATATATATATATATATATATATACTTGTATACTCAGCATGATTTTAATTATATATATATATATATATATATTGATATATATAAAATATGTGATAATAGAAGTTTTCCGAATTGTTTATATGTTTATTATTATTTGAATTCTCATACACGTTTTCCCACGTATAACATTCCATGTACGTATGCAAAAATATATGCATACACACGTACTCACACGCATTTGCATGCATGCATACATACATATTTACATGGAAACACAATAATATATATATATATATATGTATGTGTGTGTGTGTGTGTATGTATGTGTGTGTGTGTGTGTGTGTGTGCGTGTGTGTGTGTGTGTTTGTTTGTATATGTGCTTTAAATATGCATCTGATGAAAGCATAACACATGAGTGGTGCCATATACGTAGTGTAATATACATATATACATGTGTGTGTTTGTGTGTGTGTGTGTTTGAATCTATGTTTTTGTGACGATTCGCGGTTCGTATGTGTTTTGATATATATATATATATATATATATATATATATATATATATATATATATATATGAGAGTATATATATATATGTGAATATCTACACACACACACATGCACACGCACACACACACAGACACACACACACACATATATTTATATATTTATATAACATCACATTATTTTGTAGAGACAAGGAAGACACCTTATTTAAAGGAAAGCTTTCTGATTATGTAAAAGAAGAAATTCCACCTTCTTTCGAGTGCATATTAAAAAGAACTTCCCTCCATCTGCCTGTCCCTACGATGTTTTTGAATATCGTTGTATAGAACCCACGGGAGAAGAAAATTATACGAAAAAAAAAAAGATAAACTGGAAAAAATACATCGTGCAAAAATCCATTACTCACCGGAAATCGAATATAATTATAACTCGAATTACCACAACTGCATCCGTTCGAGAAGTTTCTTTTATTACCGGATTTCGATTTTGTTCCAGCAAAATGGTTGGTTTCATAGAATGGCTTGCTGGTCAATCCGAACCGTTATTGACCAAAATAAAAATATGGCAGACTCCAGTGGAAGAAGCAATGAATAAATACAAGAGACAGACCTAGGCAGACAATCACTATAAAACTTATATAGCTGTGGTGAAAATGTATTCTATAGCTGACTGTCTAAAAAGCGACCTCTTCTTCAAAGAGATTTATGTTTAGACAAGGATTTCTCTCTAAAGTGTAACTTTTTCGATTAGCCATTTACAAAATGTCCCTGGTCAATCTTGTGAACTAACTGAACTTCGGTATTTTTGTTTAGTATAAAGATGAATACGTCCATAGAAACAAGATCCAATCTGCAACAGAAGTAATTTGATAAATATATCGGACGGAAAGCTGTGTGATATAAAAACAACTCTCACTAGATATATAAATGATTATTATTTGATGTAGTCAGGTTAATTTTAAAACCAAGAACTTTGAGTATATCATTAATTTTGAAGAAGATCGATTTGCTGTTGAAGATTGATATCTCAGATATTCAGCAATGCGTTCTTCATATTTATCAATATTTCAGATTTTACTTTTACAATTATGGTTTATATTTAAATCATTATTTTGCAGTTATTATGAAGTAAGTAAAGGATTGTATTGATTTAATATTGTTTGGCTACTTGCTCTATATAATTTCAGATATTAACCATTTATTATGCCGATCTGCGTTTAATTGACAAGATGTGAGTATGTATTCCTTCACCATAAAAAATACTTAAAATATCAATAAAATAGCAAAATTAAACATGATATAAATTCTGGTACTCCCCGCTACACAAACAGATGCTGAAATAATGTTGCCTCACTGCAATGTGCAAGAAATCATCACCCGCACAATCACATATTACACATTTATACGTCTACACACACGCCCATGCCTTGAATATTGCTTTGCGTTTGTAATAAGAGATCCTTGATCAAATCCAAAAACTAATATGCAATGCTACCACACATGACCTGTCATTATGTGATGTCGCTCCTTCAATATGGCAGTCTCATCAAAGATGAAGGGAAAACTTGAAGTAACTGAAATGCTGTTCTACAGTAGGATTCTGAGGATATAATGGACAGGAATGATGAGGTTTTTGGAGACGATTGACATGAAAAGGAAACTGATACTTAACGTCAGAAAAAGTTTACAATTTACTGTAGTTTCATAAATTTGATTAATAATATGTCACTTTTCATGTAATTTATAATTTCCATTTTCTCTTACAGACAGAGTAAATATAGATTGTTCACCAATCTAAAGATTCTAGCTTGTTTGAGAATTTTCTAATTAACTTTAGATATTTTATTCTCTTCTTTTATCTTCCAAAAGTATTTAGAAAGTGAGGACATATTTCGTTTTTTCGTGTTATTAATGGATGAAAAAAGGTTGTTATTTTTTTTCAATTAGTTTTTTTTAGTTAAGTGTATTTCCAATATAAACTTTAGTAACCCTTGGATGTTCTGTAGATGAGATAGAGCACATATAGGCAAGCGATTTAAATAAATACTTGTTAGTTAAAGGGCATTGATCTGGATTTCTACAATTCAACAGGTTGTTTCGATGGGGCAGATTAAGATCAGTAATAGAATTACTATCATTACTGCTATATCATTTTCAATATTTTATTATTTTGTAATATAATTACATTATCTAAACAATTAGAACAAACTATAACTAATTTTAAGAGTGTTCCGATTGAAAATGTTACTTAATTGATTATTTTAGAAAAATATTGCTTAATTAATTTTAGAAATTTATGTTCAAGTTTAATATCAACTAACTGATTAAGTTGAGGATTATACCATATGATCTTTCTGTTTCTATTTTTCATTATAGAATAGCTATACTCTTTAACAAAACTAATCTCAGAAGATCTGAACCCACTGTCCCTAAGAACTATATCGTAAATAATATTATGTTCTTTCAGCATTTCTTTTTGAGAGGAGTGTAGGTTGATACGTTATGCAACCAATGATGGAATATGTTTAATAACTGATTATGGATGATTCGAGCCAGGTTTATATAAATTGAGTTATGAATATTTTTCGGTTAGGTTGAAAATTATTGGAAACTAAATCTAACATTACATCTAAGAAGTCAATTTGTTTCATATTAGAAATAATAATGACTGTAACGGTCAAAAAATGTAAAAACTCTGTAGATTAACTTTTTAATTTTATCAGCCTTAATTCCAGTTGATTTATTTATTATCATGAGTTCATCATGTTTAAGAAGCTTTATATTATTTTAGTTAATGCCTTGTCAAGCAGTGATGTTATACAATAGAACCAATCTAAATAAATCTGAAGACTCTGCAGAATCCAGATCTCACACAGATAAATAAAAATTATCATCCGGATTGTTAATCCACTGTTTATTATCGTGAATTAGGACCGCTTTTATGCAGTTCAAAATTATGTGAATTTCATCTTTTCAAGTGTGTGAATAAAATTCAGCAAATTGCAGTGCCAGATGGAAGAGGTCTTTAGATATAAATGGATAAATAGCCAGGATATCAAATTGAAAAAAGTACGATGAATTTTTTTTCATCAATGTTCTTCAACGAGTCGATCGCTTCTGAAGTAGCACTCCAGTTAATTTTTTATTTGCAGGTTTCAGTTAAGTGCCATACGTGATACATGCTTGGGCGATCGTGTCTAGAAGAGTTGTAGTATGTTGCCATTACTTACAGCAGTAGATTGGTTGTCAACCAAGTCTATAGGACTCAGTCTGTCCTGATATTTGACACATGGCTGGGTTTTTTATCAAGATTTTTTTTGCGCGTAAGTGAATGCAAAGAAATTCAACTAAAATTCGAACTTTCTTCTTCGATTTGTCGTTCCACTGCAACACAAAAGACATCCTGCAATATAACGCTCATACTCGTTCTAAATCTCAGTTAGTTATGTTCCATACGTGATACACGCTTTGGACGATCATGTCTCGAAATAGACATGCCTGACTGGGCTGAAAATGAACACACAGTAGGTTTCTAATGCTTACTTTGGTAAACTAGTTGCCACCCAAGGCTATTGAACCGAATATGTCCTATTTTTTAACCCATAACTGTAGGAAAGAGACTGATTAATACTTTTCCCAAGAGAATTTGTTTGTAATGGAATGCAAGGAAGGCGACTGGAATTTGAACTCTGCACACCGCTTTGTCGTTCCGAGTCAATATTCACTGCACCACAACGCACATTCCGTTCTAAGATTACTTTGCTAATTTTACTAACCTTAGATTTAGTTGGGTTGATTTAGTCAGTAATTTAAGTTGAAATTAAGGGTTGTGATATTTAAATAAATCATTTGTCACCTTCGGAATTTTTTTTTGCAACTTTATCAATGATTTTTAATTTGCCAATGATTAGTTTCTCTAAAAGTTTAATGATGTCAGTATATTTAGAATGGTCCATGTTGAGTTTTCTATATAATTATTGATTAAATTTTTTTATTAGAGATTTGTACTCCTTATGATTTATTTTATAGAAATTAGAAGTTTTATCTCATTTCACAAAAATCCGATTAGATCTATTTATATCAAAAACCACTGTGTCCATATGTTTTGAAAATTATTTTTACATATTTAGAAATGGATATTATTTATAATATCAAATAAATCACTCTCAAATTCGAAGTGTTTGCATATGAGAGGCGCAGTATTTAACTTTTAAAATCCATACGAATCCTTAGTATTAGAAACAGCATGTACTTTAGTGATAATTGCTCTTTCTGTCTCATCCTTCATATAAGATTTTCAGTCTCAATGACTAACTTTTGAAAGGGCTCCTGCTTGTTTGGAATTGGGTTATTTCTTAACGAAATGTCGAAATTAACTTTATCAATGATAAAATTTATATTAATGGCAGAATTGCTCAAACTTAATAGGAGCAAATTATGCAAATGACGAAAAACGAAGAATCAAAATGTAAACGTTCAAAACATTAATTTAAAACAGTGCTTAATATAAAAGTGGAGCAATGATATTTTTTAATTATTACGCAAGAACACAACTACAAAATTGTACATTTTGTTTCGAAAGAACAATGACTCATCAGGTAGTTAATGATTGTTAATCCTTTATATTTTCCGAAAACTATTTCCAAAAACAAAGGAAAGTGTTGTTTTCATATGATCGAAACTTTTCATATAAAAACATTTAATACAATCATTGTTAACTACTTGATGAGATATTGTTAGTTCAATGTCAAGACAAAATGTACTATTTTGTCGTATTTTACATGTTTTCACGTAAATATTAAAAATATATATATATATATATATATATATATATATATATATATATATATATATTATTCCAGTAGTAGTATTTTAAGTAATATTATCCCTACAAGAGTAAGGCAATATTATTTTTAACGGAAAGATTTTGAAAATATCTTTTCGCTCTGCCAAATCTTATAACATGTTCACTTTTCCTGTTTCACTTTTCCTCTTTTTCTTTCTTCTTTTCTTGTTTCATTTTATGTCCCTTTCCCATTCTTTCCAAACTCATTTAACTGGCGTTTCTTTCGACGGCTCTCTGACGTGATTTCTCTCCACCATCTCTCCTTGAATTTTTTCCTTGTCTACCCCGTTCTTTTCTTTTTCAACTTCTTTCTATTTTTCTCTATACCCAATTGACTTTTCTGTAAAAGGCTTAATTTTTGATTTCTTAACATGTTATTTATATGTTATTTTCAAAAACGAGCATTGAATCCGTTTTGTTGTCTCTCTTTTTTCCCCTTCTTACCTACCCCCCCGTATCAATGTCTTGACAAAAACATTCTAACATAATCTATTCTAATTTCTAACATACACTTCCATCATTTTTTAAAAATTTTATCTTAATTTTCTTCTTTATGCAAAGCTCCGTGTATGATTTTTTTAAGGAAACTTCCGCTGAATGAATTTGTACTGTATTTACATAGTGAATGAATTTTGCCAATGAAGACGTGATGCTTTCCCTCGCTGAAATGGGCATACGGCATATAGAAATTTCGAAGTTTTATTTAGAAATGTACATATTTGGCTCTGAAAATAAATAACATTATTTACATTTACACCAGGACAATTTTTAATATTAATAAAATGAATATTAAAAGAACTGGTTTTGTGATTTTAGGTCCATGCAATTTTTTTTTATTAATATATATATATATATCGTGACTTGGCAGCTCGGATACAGCAACTTCCTCACCGGCGCAATGTGGCGTCCCTGTGTCTCTTCTACAAATACGTTCACGTCTTCTGCTCCCATGAACTTAGCTCACTGGTGCCCCCTATATATAAATTTATTCAAGGCACAAGAGTAGCAACTAGGTTCCACCCTTTTACTGTGAAACCAATATATAGTAAACAGAAATTCTACTCCAAGAGCTTTTTTTCTCGCACTTCCAGTGGAATTCCCTTCCATTTACTTGCTTTCCCGACAACTATAATCTCCGAGAATTTAAATGCAAAGTCAATAGTCCTCTGCTATCTCACTAACCTGCATTTTCTCTCTCATGCTCCTTTCTCCGTCCACTCCACTCTCATCAGCATTCTCATCCTTCTCTTACCCACTTCTTGAAACCTCCTATAATATGTCAGTCTTTCTCATAACTTTCCTCCTATGTAACTCACTGCAAATTAGTGGCAATATAATGCCTTGCTTGGGGTGATATGATTATAATTTATATATATATATATATATATATATATATATATATATATATATGTGTGTGTGTGTGTGTGTGTGTGTATGGTTGATGACGAATGTTTTATTTTTTGAACGAAAAGTGTGTAAGAACTGTTCAAATGTTTTGCATATATGAGCGATTCCTGCTATTTTTCATCCTTTTTATGCATGTTCTTAAAGTTATAGACATTTTTTCCAAGACACGGTCAGTTTATCGTCACCGTGTTCATAGTTAAGTCTCCTTATTGAGTTGTAGCTATTCCTTTTTATTATTAGGGTTGCATTATTTTTTAACTCATTATACATTTTGATTATTGTATTTAGCATTATTTTCTTCTAGTATTCTTCAGATGGAGTTTGGTAAAGTTTTGTGCGTTTAAATGAGTTCTAAATAACTATGGTCAGTAAATATATCGTTGGTCTTTTAGATAGGGATATAGTCATATGACCAATGTAATATAAGAGTTTGATCCTAGACACAGTTTTTAAAGAGGCATTTGAACTCGTAAATAATGTTGGTAATTGTAGATTTGGTGTGTTATTTTCTGATTATATTGTTAGCTTTTTTAAATTTTTTTAATAGATAGTTAATTTTACTTTATTTTTCGTGTAGTGTGGGGTTAGGAATTTCTTTGTAATATTTCTAAGAGATAATTATTCTAGGTTTTAAGAGACGTATATTTTATATACCAATTTACTTTAGAACGTTGGCGATCAAGGCTCTCCATTATATCTTTTAATCAGTATCTCCTATAAAATTTTTTTTATTCGTCTATGTGTTTTCCGTCTTTGCTATCTCTCCTAAAACATTTTTTTCTTGCAGCCATTCACAAAGTTTCATATCTTTATATAGAAAGTTCAAATTAACTACAGCGTTTTTACGTATTCAGGTTGTCACGGTAATTATTTTCCCTCGTTTTCTTCTTTTAATGATGTACATATTAGGGAAATTCTTGGCAGCAGTTTAAACATCTAACTAATCTTCACACATACCATCTTACTTTGTAGTGTAATTTCATAGAAGTCATTTTATTAAACACACAAACGTATGTGTGTATTAATGTGTATGTCTGTGCGTGTGTGGCTTAATGCCTGTGTGTCTTAGTAAACTTTTGTTATTCCAGTGCATGAATTTCTAAGTACATATTTTTGCGTCTCTTCTCTAGGCTCTCAAGATGACTACTTAGACGAAAATGAAAGATGAGATTGGACATTGGAAATCTTCATTATTCCTTGCGGGGACTAAAAAGCAATCGGATAACCAAGTAGACATTGGTCGTTTTCCTTATTTACAAGTATATGCGTATCTCATTTCATCTTCCTTATTATCTGAGCCTATGAATGCACTGAGCTCTCGGTATAACGGAAATATGTCCGATATTTCACTCGCCACTGACCGCTGTAATAACGCCCGCGTTCCTGTCCGCGTTTTGTCGATTATATCAAAAGAAGAAACTTCAGTATTTGCTAAATGGATTTGTAAATAAGGAGCTGATGACGAAACTAGTGTGAAGAGCGTACAGACTTCAAGTACTGGAGGCTTTTGTACGATATTCAAAATAAATGGCATCGAGAAACTTTACATTTCCAAAGAATAGGTGACGAAATTAGTTTTAAATATTAAAATGTGAAAATATTGTTTTTCATAAATCTTAATCTACCTTTGAAATAATCATCACAAACTCGTGTATGTAAGTACACCTTACGCACGTATATATACAATTTACAACTCTATTGAGCAATTTATATAAAATAAATATTAAAATATGAAATATATATCAATTAGTCTAAACCATATATATGTGTGTATATATATATATATATATATATATATATATATATATATATATATATAAAGTTAATCAGAAAATAAAATGAAAAATATAAATTGTAAAAGCAAATTTTACTCTAGTAGATTTTTTTTTCGCACTTCCGCTCTGTGGTATTCCCTTCCATTTACTTGCTTTCCCGACACCTATAATCTCCAAGAATTTGAATGTAAAGTCAATAGTTATCTCCTATCTCACTAACCTTCATCCTCTTTTTCATGCTTCTTTCTCCGTCCACTCCACTCTCATCCATCTCTTACCCACATCGTGACACCCACTATAACCTGTCACCTTTTCTCATAAATTTCCTCCTATTAAACCCTCTGCAAAACAGTGGCAATAAAATGCATTGCTTGACACGATATGATTATATATATATATATATATATATATATATATATATATATATATATATATATATATGTATGAAAGAAGTTAAATTGAGGGAATCAAAATCGAACAGTTTACCAAAAACTAAAAAAATAGTCCAGAGACAGTGACGAAAAAGAAATTGCTGTAATAGTGTATAAAAACGGAGAAACAAAGGCAAACGTACCAACCCAGTAACATAAAGTGATCGAAGTTTTGACGGCCTCGACTGAGTAAACTCTTAACAGTGTTTTGATTTGATGAATAGAAAGGTTCTAGTCCTAACCCGAGTTTGACTTAAACTTCACACGAATTTAAGGAAAATATATGCATGTGTGTGTGTGTGTTCTTGTTTGTGCGCGTGTGTTTGTCAGCCTATTTCCATATTTATTATAAGGAATTTTTAAGAAGAAAGGAGAATTTTCTAAAAATTGGAGAATACAATTATTTTTGTCGCAAAAATTAGCTGATGTAATAAAATTCGAAAATGTCGATTTAAAACTACAAATTTCTTTTGCCGTGAGATGTAAGCCAATTTATAAAAGTTATTTACCTAAAAATGTAATCAACATATCTTCAATGGATTCTGACAACTTGTGAACATTTAGAATCGGCGTTGAGAATTTTCTGTTCACTGACTTCCTAGACGGCTGGTAGGAATAGGCAGATAATAGCAGGGAATGAGTTTTCTCCACTCCCATCGGAAGAGTCACTCGATATAGTTAAATGATACAAGTTAAATGATTACATGTTCAGTTAGTAAGTCAGTCGTATATAGGGACGTTTTGAACCTTTTTAATAAAACCGGGCTGGAAAAGGATATTAAGAGAGAAGGGGGCCATGCGATTAAATGATACGTTCAACCTAAAATAGCCTGCCACCAGAGATATTGTAGGAGACGTTCAACCCGAATATAGCGAGCTGCAAATTGGGCAAACCCCTACTCTGTGTTGATAATAGGTCACGAATAATAGTGTGTCACAGAAATTCCAGCCAAGTGATACTTATGCATCACTTTGCTCTGATATACATATTATTTTCTACCTATTTGATATATATATATATATATATATATATATATATATATATATATATGTGTGTGTGTGTGTGTGTGTGTGTGTGTGTGTGTGTGTGTGTGTGTACAAATCTAAACCGTGGCGTTTCAGTTTGTGTGTGTGTGTGTGTGTGTTGTGGATATTCCTTTTTCTATGATAATGGACTCGACTTGAGTATACATATACCCCCTGCCACAATGAGATCCGAGAGAGTTACCGGAGATAACCGGAATGATATGTATGATACCGAGAGATACAGAAGTTACACAGAGAATACCACATCAATAGTCATTGTAGCTCTGAGCTCCACTCAGCTAGAATAGTATTAGACACAAATATACTAATTCAAACACGGATTCACTTCAAAGACTTTATATATATATATATATATATATATATATATATTCCTTACTAATCGTATTCCTGGATTACTAACCTGCGTTCCAGTTTGCATCTTTACGTTCAATATAACGTATTTTTCTATCTCATATATCTGTTTGTTGTTAATTATTTTGTGTGGTTCCTCACCCGTAATTTACAACACACACACACACACACACACACACACACATATATATATATATATATATATATATATATATATTATATATATATAATATATATAAATATAAGAATATTAAGAAATTGTTATTTTTTGACAGATTGTTTATCATATTAAAGCTTAATTTTAGTGGATGATCGTATTTGAGTAGACTCCACGTTGATTTATGAAACTATATATTCATTTATTTTGATTTACTGGCCTGAAATTTTGAGAAATCTTATTTAAAAGTTATGTTTTTATTAATAATTTAGTATAATTTCGCATAATCCGAATAAAAAATAACACCTATTATTGATGAGGCCTATCTCGAATTGAATGATAAATATGTGGGTATATAATAAAGTTGTTAATGTCTATTTTCTAGAATATAAATCAAATTTTAAAAATACACCCTGAAAACAAACTGTTTTAATATTTAAAACAAAACCAAAGGTTTGTGTTTGAATCTCATCTGAAAACGTTTGCCAAACAATTTGACACGCTTTGTCAATAAATAAGTCGTTTCCATATTCATGATTCTCTCAAGTATGTATAGAGTTATTAAAAACATTTTAGAATCAATTAACTCTAATAGATATTTTCCTTTACATTGTATCATATGAGATTGCAAGATGCAATAGCTTTCTGCTATTTCATCAACTACCATTCATGCATGATTTATTGTAAAAAAATATTGCTGTCAAATTAGAAGCCATTGTGATAATGTTTGTGTAATGAATTACGTTTAAATATGGTTAAAAATCTTCACATTCACCAATAAGAAATTGTGTTTCTACGCGATGGCGTCTATTCGGAATGGGAAATTACTGTAAAATAAGGTTATCGCAAAACAGCTGTGTCGCCTGCTAGTGAGAATCTACAAAATAATGGGGTATTTATCTACAAGAAGAGAAAGCTACGTCTAATGAAAACCTATAATAAAAATGTTTTTTTTATGAAGGGAATTGCTGCAACATTTTAAACAGATTCTTTTAACGAATATACGTGCTGCTTTGCTTAAAAATTGTACAGGTGTTTATAACAATTTTATAGCAGATTCCCTTGTTTAAGATTTATGCTTGGTATGAAAAAATTGCTAATTGCAGCTATGAAATACAAGCGTCTTTCACCATGAAACATGGACAGGTAAAGACCGGTAGAAATATTGACTGATTTTCTTAAATGAATAAGTAGATGTTTGAACGAGTTAGGGTTTAAGTTGTATTTAATGGAATATCAACTTATGTGGATTATTTAATGCCAAAAATATGGGGTTTTAAGATATCTTTTAATGTTTGGTTATAGTGAGAAAGTTTATTTAGTTTGATTTTAATTAATTTTTTTGGTTTTATTCTTTTTATTTTAGAAAACTGAAAATGTTTCTGGTTTGGTATTCAAAAATGTTTTGCTGAGAATATTTTTTCTTTCAAAAATGAATTACTGGTAATATTTTTCCTTCAGAGATGTATTACTGATAATATTTCTTTCTTTCAAAAAAGTATTTTAAAGATTTTTTATTATAAATATGTATTTTTATAGTTTCATGTGTGTGTGAGTTGTAATGCATGGATATCGACTCTGAACGATATATCGGGGAGCCGAGTTCGAATTCCAGTTGAATTCCTCTCATTCATCTGCGCGCAAATACACTTGAGAAAGGTATTAATCCGTCACTTTCCTCCAGTTATGGGTTAAATAACAGGACAGATTGGGTTCTATAGCTGGAAGTTAATTATTTCTTCATAGCCTGGACTCTAATAGCACCAGGGCAGACGTGAGAACAACAGCAATTAATAAATAGTTCCTTGCTTCTCACAAACTCCCAATCAGTACCCTTACTGCCAAATGAGGTATGAACGATACGAGATTTGATAAAAAGTATACAGTTCAGACTATGAGCACATACAGCGCCTGATGTCTGCAGTTAAAACTCGAGCATCTGAAATATACTTATTCTCTCCAAGAACAATAGGGAATAATGCAAGATATGCGGAAAT
This sequence comes from Ascarosepion bandense, assembly GCA_037127315.1. Classification (NCBI taxonomy): domain Eukaryota; kingdom Metazoa; phylum Mollusca; class Cephalopoda; order Sepiida; family Sepiidae; genus Ascarosepion; species Ascarosepion bandense. The sequence goes on from JBBBDQ010029101.1 coordinate 80,943, forward strand.
ATTGCAAAAGTAACTCGAACTATGAGCACTCACTAATACAAAACATTTATATATGATGGTATTCCATGTCACCGGTCAAACGACGTTCATGATTTTTTGAACATGATCGAAATGACTGCTATGGATGGACTTGGAAATAACACCGACAGGAAAACAACTAAACATTTATGAAATAACAGTAAAAGGAAAATAAATAAAATTGCCAAAAAAACAAATTCAAATACGAAAGCACCGAATGAGGTTTTTCAAGAAGATTAAATTACTGGTTGACAGGTGTAACACTCTAGCCAACCCACAACTTGTGAAAAAGTCTTGAACGTACAACAGACAAAACTTCGTGAATTTTACGATAAAAGTAAGGATAATAGTCCAACCAATATATATATATATATATACATTAGTCATCCACATACAAGCCCGTTTCGCTGTATCACAGCTCATCAATGTGGCTAGACATATCCACTTGCTTCTGGCCAGGATCGACACTCGACCGATTTAGTGTCAGCCGGAGTCTCTACTCCCTAACCCATTGGCGCATGGCATCAGACAAGGGAAATTTTAACGTCTTGTATATAAGCAGTGTATACAGACGCTAGTCACCGAGAGAACTCAATTCATTTCTGAAGAGTCACGCATATAGCCGAAATGGAAACTGTTTTTAAAATTTTCTTCTCTAGGGAGCTCAATCGTAATGAGAGCATAATATATTGGACATCCACACACAAGCCTGTTTCGCCGTATCACAGCTCATCAGTGTGGCTAGACATATCCACTTGCTTCTGGCCGGGATCGACACTTGACTGATTTAGTGTCAGTCGGAGTCTCTACTCCCTAAGCCATCGGCGCATGGCATCAGACAAGGAAAATTATAACGTCTTGTATATAAGCAGTGTATAAGCAGTGTTTCTTCTCTAGAGAGCTCAATCGTAATGAGAGCATAATATATTAGTCATCCACATACAAGCCCGTTTCGCTGAATGTTAATTTGACTGCAAAACGTTTGACGTGTTCATTAATCAACTCTATCCTCTACCTATTCCCTCTTTTCTCTCAAAATTTCAGCGGACAATTTACAAGACTTATTCCTTTATTCCTAACCCCACTTAGATATCAAACACAATTCCCCAAATATAAGAAAAAGACATACTTTTTCTCGCACTTCCCGACTTTTTCTCGCACTTCCCGACTTTTTCTCGCACTTCCCGACTGTGGAATTCTCTTCCACATGACTGCTTCCTCGACGGCTACAATCTCCAGGAGTTTAAATGTAAGGTCAATAGACACCTTCTAACAAACTAACTTCCATTCTTTCAAACACTCTTCCCACCCACCCAACTATCTATCACCCCCCTTCTGACATTCCCTATATCTAACCACTCTTCCTATTTACCACCCCTATGTAGCCCCAAGCGCAATAGTGGCAGTGGAATGCCTTGCTTGGGGTGAAATGATTAAAAAAAATCATTTCCTTTCCACAATACCTGATGAGACATTGTCATTTCAATGTCGAAACAAAATGTACACTTTGTAGTAGATAATAATTTGTACATGTTGCAAACTATAATTTATAATAAATATTCACAGCTCTATATTGTATACTGAGCACTGTTTTAAATTAATGTTTTGAACGTTGTTAATTTTTTCGTTTCTTATTCACTTTTATATATATATATATATATATATATCGAGAGAGAGAGAGGGGGGGGGAGAGAGAAAGAGAGAGAAAGTGAGAGAAAGTCAGTGAGCCTGGGGGAGAGATAAGGATCTTCAATCAACTTTCGCTGATGTTTCGTGTAAAATAATGTTTTATTTTTCCAAAATTATTAAAACACTTGACGCTGAAATCATTGTCCCTCGCGAGACACTACTTTTACCTATATTTCTGGCAGTATTGGAATTCCACGTCGGAAAAACGAAACGTCTTTTAAAGATAACCACGAGAAGACCCATTTTTTAGCATATTCATAAAAATTAAATTACTGATCATCAAGACCAAGTTCCATCGATCGGAACAAGGGAAAATGAGACGCTGCAGTATCTCGTGAAAGCGGTGGATGAGGTAAGACTTCCCATTTTGGTTTTTGCAAGTAGATCTTCACCTGTTTTGCAACATGTGGTATAGCGTTGTGATGTATAAAAATGACTTTGTCCTGTCTCTGCTCGTAAAACGGCCGTTTTTTTGTCAATGATTGATTCAAACGCAACAGCGTTAGACGATAGATAATTTTCGCGCTGGTTTCGGTCGGTTTGAGTATCTCATAATAAACGACACTCAGCCGATCCCAGCAAATGCAGAGAAAAAGTTTCAAACTATGGATATTATGCTTTGCCGCTGATGTTAGGTATGGCCGGCTTACCCCACAATCTTATACACTAAGAGTTATCGTGGTGTATAAACCTTTCATCATCGGTTAGGGTACGGTGCAAAAAATTTTTCTTTTTTCTGCCGTTGAAACAGCTCTTCGTACGTGACAAGACTCCATTCGTTGTTTTTCAGCTTCAATACGGCACCAAATGACCTTGCATTTCAATAATTCCTAATGCTTTCAAACGTTTCAAAACTGTTGTGTGATCAATTCTTAATTATTTTGCAAGTTCAAGTTGCGCTTGACATACGTCTTTAGGAAGTAATAACTCCAGTTCTATGTCTTTAAAATTTTTCGGTGCACCAAAGACTTTTTCATCGTCAACATCAATATCTATTGAAGTGTCTAAACCAGTCTCTGCATGTTGTTTCTGACAGTGTATGGTGACTGTAAGTTTCCAAAATAATTCTGTGCGCTTCAGCTGAATATTTCGTATGAATAAAGTAGTGCAGTAAAATTACTCGCAAATACAGTTTCTTTAGCACTACATTCTACATGATTAACTATGAAAATCAAAGTTGTTTGCACATCGGCTAAATGACACACTGAATTTCAAGGTTGCTTATAGTATATCGTATAAAGGCGTCAATATCTGAAACTACACGCACGCAATTCTGGAAACGCCATCTCTCTGAAAGCAAGAACACATAATTAAGGTCCTCCTATCTATCTATCTATCTATCTATCTATCTATCTATCTATCTATCTCTCTCTCTCTCTCTATATATATATATATTATAATTTATAGTTTAGAACATGTACAAATTACAATCTACTGCAAAGTGTACACTTTGTTTCGACATTGAAAGAACAATGACTCATCAAGTAATAAACTACCTGATGATACATTGTCTTTTCAATGTTATAACAAGTGTTCTAAACTAAGTATTATGTGGTGGGATGTGCGTTGTGGTACAGTGGATATCGGCTCAGAACGGGGAGCCGAGATCGAATTCCAGTTGAATCCATTGTATTCACTTACGCGCAAATACCCTTGGGAAAGGTATTAATCCGTCTCTTCCTTCCAGTCATGGGTTAAATAGCAGGAGACTGAGTTCTATAACCTTGGTTGGCAACCACTCTACCGCAGAAAGCAATGGCAACCTACTGCGGGATAATCTTCTGCCCAGTCAGTCATGTCTCTTTCGAGACATGATCGCCCAAGCGTGTATCACGTATGGCACTTAACTGACTGACTGATTATGTGGTGAAAATATTACGAACTTATTCGGTGCTGACTAGATGGAATCATTTGAGCTTTGAGATTTGGAATTTGCTTATATAATTTGATTGCCTGCATATGGACAAGCTAAAATTTAAAAAAAAATAAAAGTAGGGAACAATTTAAAGTACTAGTAGATATACAGGCTTTATTTTTATTCTGGCTACTATGATGCTTTACTATCGATCAGAACTGACTTATTCTCAGCGTATTAGTATAGGCATTCTGGTAGTGGGTGTCTTGTCTGAGAAGCCGTACTTTGAAGACTGTGTGTACGCTGTCGTGCAGGATTTGTGTCTTGGATGCTATCGTGAGTGTCGACTGCTCTGCAAGATTTCGCACGGTTTAAGGCCTTTTCGACATCCAATTATCTTTTTATATGAAGTCATTATCCCGTATGTTATTGGTTGGGGCGCGCGACATAATCTAATGTGTAACCACGGTGTGGAAAATAAGGAGTTTATCTTTCTGTGGCATTTGGTACCAGGGCTGCAGAGGGATGTTTAGGTCGGCAAAAAGATCTGTGTAACAGGGCTAGCAGTTACGCCAAATTTCCTGGGTTGGTTGATGGAACCTTGGAGCATATTTTCTTTCACTGTAGCGTTGTACGAACTGATTTGTGTCCTGGGCAGAAAGTTCTTTGTCCGCGAGGCTGTTCCGTCTGTATCAATGTTGTGCCACAACTGCATAGAGGTAGACGTGATTTGGAAAATCTAGAAATTTTTTAAGATGATAAATTTTCTTCTCAACAAATTTTCTCGTTAAAATCAAAATTAGAGCTTAGAAAAATATCTTCAGGAAAATTCGGCGAAACGTAGGTGAATGTTTCTAGTTTGTTTCGCTTGAGTGGCGCTAATTTAAACTGGAGGTGATTAAGGATATTGGTCGCCTGATTAAATATTAGTCAACCCATTAGAATGTTTTAAGTTTGATTCAAACCACTGAATTTAACTTAACTAGGGTATGGATATAATCCGTCTTTTTATTTTTGACCTCTTCATCAAGTCCATTTCCCCTCCCCATTTATGTGATGGAAATGACATCTATGAGATGTTTTTCTTTCAGGGGTGATTTTTCATAATTGTTTATATCTCTAAATGTGTGAGTGATAGCCTGACTGAACGTGCGCATGAAATTGATTTGTTAATCTCACAGTATTTTTTGTCCAGTTAACTGCTATCTCGGTTCTGGTTAGACTGTTGCAGTGCACATTACTAACACTAGTTGTGTTTGGTTACAGAGATGATATATATATCATAAACTTTAGGTGATATTTTTGTTTTAAATTTTTATTAGCCCATCGCTCCACAAAATGTGTTCACATGAGAAATGTGTAGGAATTCATAGAGTAAATGTGAGATTATCTTTTTTGTGTAAAGATGTTTGTGTAAATGCGATATTTTGTTAAAAGGAACAAGTTACGGACGATTTATTCAGTTTAGAGGCTAGCCAAGTTTTCTATAGGACAAGTAAATACAAGCCTCTGCACATCTCGATTTTACTTTTTGGTACATTTGTAAATAGTAGAATATATAGTCTCTCAAACTGGTACTGGCCTTGTAGATTTCGTTATTGGCGTAATACACCTTGTTTCAAACCTTTACAAATTAAACATCTTTTGCCCCAAACTGTTCAATAAGTTGTTTTGATTTATTCATCTATCCATTTTTGGTTTGAATATATTATTTTAAGTTTTTATTTTCTTTATTCTCTTTGGTTTAGGTCACCATTTTTAGTTTTATGGTTTCATTGATAAAGTTTTACCAAACTATTGCTTTTTTTCTTATTTACTTACTTTTCTAATGTACATTTATAACCGCATTTATTTAAAAAAAAAGAGACTTAGTCGTTTTAAAGAGTAAATTTTGTTGATTTCTTTTTTTCAGTTTTCCTCTTCGATTATGACTGAATTTTTTCTTTCTTTTTTTTTAGTTAAATTTTCTTTATTAAAATTTGTTTTACTGTCTTGTCTTGTTTTTACTTCTATTTTTATTTTTGGCGAACAATAATTTTTGTTATTCGTCTTTTTTGTCTTTTGCGGATTTTTCTTTTTTCTTTTTTTCTTTTCTTTTTTTCGTTGTTGCTGTTGAAGAAGTTATTTTTTGTTTTTGGTAATCTTTACTTCTTTCCTCTTCCATCGCGCAATTTTTCGTCCGATGCTTCATCGTTTGATATTGGTTTGGTGGTAAAATATTGCCAAAAATATCGGTAAATGATAAAAAGAATTTGTAGGTCTGTTTTGAATGCAGAACCACCCGATAAACGATAAGATTGACCTTGAGTTACCCAAAATTCAGAAAGACAAAATGAAAATTAGTGACGACAAGGAAAACGAGGAAAAGTAATCAAGAATGTGATCAATACATCAAAGAATACAACAGGCGGGTAATAGCTCTCATTTAGTGGGATCAAAATTAATGAGAATCTTATAAAAGAAGATGGACGTTTTGATAAACTCACAATAATTACATAAGTTACATAGAAAATGGTGTCAGTCTTCGCTCCACGAGATCTGATCACAGAAAAATATCTGTTGAACATGTGAATTGTTAATAGTAAAAGTGGAAAATTTCAATGAATCGAGGAGGATTTTAATAATTGTGTTGTCAGGTTTGATATGGGACATGGTAAAGAAGGTACACAATGCCATTTCAACGTGCCCCTCGCCATGATCTTTCCTTTGAAAACGAGAGACCTGTCTCAGGAATGTGAGACAAAAATGAAATGGGTTAAATCTCGATGCGACAGGCTTTCAGTAACCCCACATCAGCCATGCTCACCGCAGAAAGTCAACGTTAACTCACGAATCTCATGGATCGAGCATGTGAGCAATAATGATGTCTTGGAAATGATGGAAAAAAAAGGAAATTAATACTGAGCATCAGGAAGAGACAGCTGAAGTTCCTGGGACATGCAATGCGGAAGAAGGGTCTGGAGAACCTGATACTAACAGGCCAGATAGAGGGAAAAAGAGACAGGGAAAAGCAACGGATAACGTATTTGATGGACCTAATCAGGTGGATACCAGAACGAGGATTGCACTGTGTAACAGGAGAAGGCGGGCTCAGAGTCACCAGCAATAGGGAAACGTGGAAAGCCATGATCGCCTACGTCCTGAAGTGACAGGGCACATAAAAGAAGAAGAATGCCTCTTCTGTTGCTTAGCTTGAATTCCTGGGACTGAAATGGAAAACGTGCATGTCGAGAGTCACGTGCGATCTTTTTGTTGAGTAAACCCGCTTTTTATTCAATCCAGGGATTTGACTTCTCCTCAGTATGTTCTCATTGATGTTCGGGAGAAGTTTCCTGACTAGTGCGCATGTCTTTGGATGTGACGTGTAATCATGGCTGTGCTGATCTGGCGGGCAATCTTTTGCGTACTGGATGCTATCACAATGAATCATGTTCATCGTCTCATTGATATGAAATCACCTTCGCCCTGAAGCCACACGGAACTTAGAAAAAGACGATACTTTGCTCAATATTCTTATTAATTTCTATCGGAGGACATAGCCAAGGGTTAGGTATAACGGTATTCAGAATGTACGATTTTAGAATATGATTTTATTTTAAAATTAATATTTATTCGCAACATGTTTTCTTGATGAATTACATTTTGAGGGTTTTTGTTAGAGGAAAAGTTTCTGGCGATATTTTTTCTGCATTTCTGCATTAGGATCAATTTATGTTGGTTTGTGGCGCGTATTCTCCCCAAAAGATTGCATGGGTTTTGAATTCTATGAACTCTTTTTGACTTCTATAATCTCTGTTTGACTCTAAAACTATATAATTTGAGATCTATTTGAAATCTGCTATTTTATCTATAAAGTCTAACATGCTTTTACTATCGTCTTGTTCTCTGTACACTAATTACATTTTCTTTTTAAATATTACCTTTATTCGTGAATTTTTAATATCTTTAATTTTATATTTCCTTTTGAGATTTCTGTTTTGCTTATCGGAGTATTTGAATTTCTCGCAATCTTATCCTGTATCAATAACTAACATCTAATTTTCTCAATTTCTCTATTTAATCCTCTTTTTCAAATAAATTCTATTTGATTATTGTTTGATAATTACTCTTTCTTGATATTAGATTTTGCAGTAACTGCTACGAATTTACTTAATGATTTCTAATAGTTTCTGCCTTAATTCTAGTTGCAATTCAGCGTTATATAATTGTGCAGTACGTTTATTGAAAATCGTCATATGTTTTTGGAACTTGGTCTGAAAATTGTAAGAAAGGTATTTAGATTTTGCACTTTTCAATGTTTGATTAGTGTGATTTATCCTCGTCAGTGACAGAGACTGACACAGACTTCTTATTCATCATGTGCCGTGTCTCTCAGAACGTATGCGATCATAAACTTTCACTTGGCTCTGTCTCTTGTCGCTCTCAATATCTTTTCTCTCAATGCAGTACTTGGTAAAAAGTTTTATTCCAGTCAGATATATTTCTTCAACCCACTGTGTTATTTCTCGTTTTCTAACGGTTATAATAAATATCCTTGCCGAGAAGTCTGTAAATAATTCTCAGAAGACAGACTTCAACGGTCTGACTCAGTGGAGTTTATTATTAAAGCTTTAATAATAGATCCTTTTTCAATAAATAATGTTATTTACTACACAACATTCCCCCGATGAAATTTATTTTTTTAATTAATTTTTAATGTATAATGTATAATGTATAATGTATAATGTATAATATATATATATATATATATATATATATATGTATGTATGTATTATTAAATACTACTTCAAACTAAAAATACTAAAAATTGTACGTTTTATTTCGACTTTGAAGGAACAATATCTCATGAGGTAGTTTATAATGATGGGAATATCACTATCATTATTAACTACCTAATGAGACATTGTTCTCTCACTGTCGAGACAAAATTTACAATTGTGTAGTAGATTTTAGTTTGCACGTGTTCTAAAGTAATAATTCATAATAGCTATACACTGTTCTATTTCTAAATTGAGGACTGTTTTAAATTAATGTTATTGTCTCTATTCCTTATTCATTTTGGATATATATATATATATATATATATATATATATATATATATATATATGAGGAGGTGAGAAAGAGATACTGAGGCCGGTTACATAGGGTGTCAGTTAATGGATAAAAGACGTATGGTAGTATTTTTGTGAAGAGATTTGCGGAAGAATACAGTGAAAATGGAGAAGATAGGGAACAGATAAGATGAGGATGGGACTTAAGGGGATAAAAGATGGAAATTGACGCAGCATGTAAACTCCTGGAGATCGTAGCTATCAGGAAAGCAGGTATATGAAAAGGAGTTCCATACGCGGGAACTGCGAGAAAAGAAGATAATAAAGTTAAACTGGCGGATGTATTTGTTTGTTTTCAGTGTAAAAGAATGAGACCTTGTTGCCAGTCTGGTAACTCAAGTAAACTCTTGTAAAGGATCCAAGCACGTCGGAGCAGAAGTCATAAATTTTTGTAGAATAGAAAGAGAGCAGCCACATGCCGTTGCCGAGAAAAGTCTCAAATCGAGCTGCCAGTTCAGGATTGATTATATTGTACATTACCCTGTGCAGGGCCCGGAAGTTTTTCCCACCTGAATCTATTCTGCACATATACAAATCTACCATCCGCCCGTGTATTGAATATTCCTGCCATATTTGGTCGGGTGCCTCTGCTGCTCTCCTTGGGCTTCTTGACAAAATACAAAGGAGGATCTGTAACGTGGTTGATACTGACTTGGCAGACCGGCTGCAGCCGCTCTCACACCGGCGTGATGTGGCTTCCCTGTGCCTCTTCTACAAGTACTTTCATGGCTACTGCTCCGATGAGCTTAGATCACTGGTGCCGCATAAGCACGAATTTACACGAGATACTAGATTAGCAACTAGGTCCCACCATTTTTCAGTTAAACAAATAAGATGTAACCGTAAATTCTACTCCAACAGCTTCTTTTCTCGCGCTTCCCGCCTGTGCAACTCCCTTCCACAAGTCTGCTTTCCCGACAGTTACAATCTCCAGGTGTTTAAATGTAGGGTCAATAGACACTTCCTATCACAATAACTCCCAATTATTCTCAGAACACTCTCATCTACCCAACCCTCATTCTCGGTATCCTTACCCGCCTATCACCCACCCTCTGACATTTCCTATATTTAATCATCCTTTCTCCACTCTACGTAGCCCCCTGCGCAGTAGTGGCAGTGACATGCCTTGCTCGGGGTGAAACGCTTAAAAAAAAATCTTCAAGATCGTTTCGAGAACCCCGAGATAAATAACAGGAGTGCCCGACTAGATATGGCAACAGTATTCAGTGATTGGTTGGATTGTTGATTTGTATATTTGTAAGATAGATTCAGGCGACCCAACTCTACACATTGAACCAACATTTCTAGCAGTTGATTTAGCTACTGATTCAATGTATCGTTCCACTTTAGGTCGGATGAGCAGGTGAGGCCGAGGAGGCGGAGTGTATTCTTTTCGTCGAAACTAACTTGATCTATGCTGATGGAGTGGGCAAGAAGGATTGTCTATGATGTTTGCCGGATATCAGCTTTGTTTTGGAAGCACTAAAGTTTATGAGTCACTTTTTACACCAGTCCTTCACAGATTGGATGTCTTTCTCAAGATCATTAATGAGATTATACTTATCCGCCTTGGAAGATTTCTTACTGAGCCGAGAGTAAATGCTGATGTCGTTAGCGTAAATGCCTACTTGGGAATTTGTCACATCAGGGAGATCGATGATGAAGATCAGAAAGAGAGTCGGATCTATGATAGATTCTTTTGGGACACACGCGTTCGTATAATAAGATCTGGAGGCATCTCCGTTCAAGACGATATTCATTATGCAATTTCGTAGGAACAACTGGATAAAATCAAGCAAACATCAAATGATACCATAGAAGTGTAGCTTGCACAGTAGGCCAGCGTGCCAGACCCTATCAAATGCTTTGGGTATATCCAAAACAACAGCTCGAGTTTCGCCGTTCTTATGGAGGCCTGCTATAAGTACTCGATGATGACTTAGTATATTAGCAGTAGAACTGGCGAAGCGAATGCTATACTGTCTGTCGGGAAATAATTTCTTGGCATTGAGATGTTGAATTGGTGAAGTTTATAACTGTTCTGTTTTCATATGTTTATGTAAGCAAATGTAAATAAAGACAATTTTACGAAATTTTACGGAAATTACAAAATAGATTAACTGACATATTTTTAAATTTATTTGTTTGGACATTATTTTGATGGATACTCGTATTTGAGTGAGATACCCTGTGTCTTTATAATTAAACTCTATATTAGTATATGTCTACCGGCCTAGATATTCGAGAATATTCTCTCAGGTTTCGTACAATTGACTTTGTTTACATTAGTTGGCATTAGGATACGAGAAGATGTTTCACAAAGTTTGTCTTCTTAAGGAAATGTACAAATGATGACAATATAATCCATTTTGGACATATCGAACTCGTGAAAAAAGGAATAATTTTAAGTGGAATTAGGCTGTTTTAAAGTCATATAAGGACTTTTTAATTATCTATCTATCTATCTATTTATCTTTCTATCTATAAATTCGATCGGATACTTCATATATATATATATATATGTGTGTGTGTGTGTGTGTGTGTGTGTGTGTATGAAATCCGCTTGAGTTATTTAATGCACTTGAGCCCCACTAAACACTCAACTCAAGTAGCAATCTATCTATCTATCTATCTATCTATCTATCTATCTATCTATCTATCTATCTATCTATGTCTGTTCATATCTATCTATCTATCTATCTATCTATCTATCTATCTATACAGTATATATATATATATAGTATATATATAGTATATATATATATAGTATATATATAATATATATATATAGTATATATATAATATATATATAATACATATATATATGATATATATATATAGTATATATATATAGTATATATAATATATATAGATATAGAATATATAGATATAGTATATATGTATATATATAGTATATATATATAATATATATATAGTATATATATATAGTATATATATATATAGCATATATATATAGTATATATATATAGTATATATATACATATACTATATATAAGCTTAGATTAACTTAGACAAACTTACTACACAGTGACTGCGTAGGTGGGAAATGAGTAATCTTCGACCCATAGACCGAGCGTTCACGTTCACTTTCCCAATATTAAAAACTAACCTTGACTTCCAACTTGCTTTATAGGCAGTGGTTAGATAAATCAAAACCTCAGTAAAAATATTCGTCAATTGATAGCGCGTTTGCATGATTGGCTGGCAAACAGCTTTGACAAGCTATGACTTGCTAAGTAAAGTGGGGACATGCTAAGAAATGTTTCGTTAGCTACTTACCGTGCAATCAGGGTGAGTAATCTTTGCCTAGACAACCAAGCACACGAGCACTTGTTATTTTTTATTCGTCACCCCAAGCAAGGCATTCCACTGCTACTATAGCGCAGGTAGTTACATAGAGGGATTGGGTATAGGAAATGTCAGAATGAGGGTGATAGACGACTTAGGATGTACATAGGGATAGAGTTGGAGAGAGTGGTTGTGAGTTAGTGTGTTAGGAGGTGTCTATTGACCTTACATATAAACTCCTGGAGGTTGTAGCCGTCGGGGAAGCAAGCATGCGGTAGGGAATTCAACAGGCGGGAAGTGCGAAGAAAGAAGCTGTTGGAGTAGAAATTACGGTTATATTTCATCGGTTTCACTGTAAAAGGGTGGGATCTATTTGCCAATCTAGTATCTCGTGCAAATTCACATCTGGGGGCGGGCACCAGTTATTTAAATTCTTCAGGGCAGCAGCTATGAAAGTATTTATAGAAGAGGCACAGGGAAGCCACGTCACGCCGGTGAGAGAGACACTGCAGGCGGTCAGACAAGTCGGTATCAATCACATTACAGATACTCCGCTGTATTTTGTCAAGAACCCCGAGGAGAATAGAAGGGGCACCCGACCAGATGTGGCAGCAGTACTCAATACACGGGCGGATAATGATTTATATAATTGCAGGATAGATTCAGGCGGAAAGAATTTCCGGGCCCTACACAGAGAGCCGACTTTCATAGCTGCGGATTTAGCAATGGATTCGACGTAGTCATTCCACTTCAGGTCCGCTGAGAGTGTCAGGCCAAGCAGGCGTAGTGCTTTACTCTCTGGGAGTCAAGCCTGTTCCATGCTAATGGGAGGGAGGTGCAGTTGTCTGTCGTGGTTAATTGACAGCAGCTTCGTTTTGGAAGAATTGAATTTAACGAGCCATTTCTTACCCCAGTCCACCTCGGAGGGGAGGTCCTTCTCAAGCTCGGCAGCGAGGGTCGCCTTGTCACCTACACCAGATTTTTGATCGAGGCGAGAGTAAACTGTGGTATCATCGGCGTACATGCCTAGTTGTGATCTTATGGTATCGGGGAGATCATTGACATAGATTAGAAAGAGCATAGGACCTAGGATAGAGCCTTGGGGTACACCCGCGTTTGTAGGGTAGTTTTGGGAGGCACGTACGTTTAATACCACCTTCAGTGTGCGGTTAGAGAGGAATGACCGGATTAAGTTCAACAACAGTCCAGTTATGCCATAGCTTCCCAGTTTCCGTAGAAGGCCGGCATGCCATACTCTGTCGAATGCTTTAGAGATATCCAAGGCGACGGTTCGGGCTTCACCATTCTTGTCGAGAGCCTGGTATATATACTCGGTGATGGTCGTTAGCATTTCAGCAGTGGACCTGGTGAAGCGGAAGCCATACTGTTTTCCGAGAGCAGCCCGTAGGCTGTGAGATGCTGAACATTGATAATGGCTTCGAACACTTTGCCGAAGATCGGAAGAAGGCTGATGGGGCGGTAATTTGCGGGGTCCGATGGTTAACCAGTGTTCTTGAATATTGGAACCACAGAAGAAGACTTCCAACAGGCAGGGAAGCAGGAGGAATATCAGCAGAGGTTGTAGAACTGAGAAAGGATAGAGGAGAGTTCAGGGGCACAATTCTTCAAAACTATGCTTGGGATTCCATCCCCACCACTCAGTTTGTGAGGGTCCAGTTTTGAGATTATACTAGAAATCAGCGAGGGCGTGATGTGGACGTCATTCAATTGGGCCTCAGTTCTAGATAGGAAATCGGGTGTATGGATTCCAAACGAATCCAGGGTCGAATTGGTCGAGAATCTACAGGCAAAGCATTCAGCCTTGTCTGCTGAGGAGGTGAGGACCTCAAACTCGTTTAGTAGTGGCTGTATTGAGGACTTACTCTTGCTAAGCACGCGTTTGCAGAGGCGCCAGTAGTCTTTGGTACCGAACTTGGAGGAAGCTATGCGCTGCTTCATCCTGGCAGCAAATAGCATCTTAGCTTCGTCAAGTGTCTGTTTACACTTATTTCTAGCTGAGGCGAAAAGGCGGCTGTTTTGGTCCGTCACGTGGCTACGATAAAACCGGGAGAAATGAAACCAGTGGGCAATGGCGGCCGAGCAAGCAGGCGTGAACCAGGGAGACGAATGGGATTTAAACTGAAATTTCCTGGCAGGGATGAATGCATCGGTGCTAGCCTTAACCCAGGAGGTGACCTCTGATGCACATTCTTCGATGGGAAGACTAAAATCATTGTTCCAAGGGACGTCGCAAAGGAAGTCACGGAACGAATCCCAGTCTGCTCTTTGATAGCAGCAGGATATTCTGTTGGTCTGGGTTTAAAAACTGACTTTGTTTTACAACTCGCCTCAGTGGGGTGGCTGGTTAAATAAAACCCTCATCCCTGTCGAGTGTGTAGGATTACCAAGGGTACGACACGCTATGACCCGCCAATGCAAGCTTAGACCAGAGAAAACATTAGTACATAGTTACTGCGTATGCAGTAGCTGGTTAAAGCTTGACCAGGCGTCCCCACATTAAAAACAGACCATGTCTCACAAAGAGATAAACACTTAGTGAAATATTAAACTAAACTTTCTGCCATTTTAATGATTTTAATAATTTATATTGAAACGTAGGTATAGGAATGAACTAACAACTACTGAAAAACAGTTACTGAGTGATCGAATGTCTATCTTAGTGATATCAATGGAGCTTTTCAGAGATCATCGAACGATAATGAAGGCTGTAGAAGGTATAACTAACATGAGAACTTGAAGCAAAGCAAAAGGCTTTAACTACTGACTTCCTCAGTATTAACGTAAGCTGAAGTGAGTTATAGCAAAACAACTACATTTGGCCATAGGATACATCACTAAGTCAAGAATTATAAAATGTGTAGAATGTTTGTGAATTTGTAAAGAAATATCCTTGGCAGCTTTCTCTCACTAAAGCTAATATTTTAAAGAATAAAATTCTGGACAAGAAATACGTGAATATTGGCTTTACTGAAGTAATGTTCACGGACGAATCTCGAGTGGTATGAGATTGAGTTTTCTTCTTCTATGTGCCATGTTCCTTCAGGACGTTGGCAACCATGATTTCTACGTCCCATTATCCCTGGTGGCTCTTAGCTTGCTTTCTCTTTTTACCCCACTCAAACCACGCTATCTGCCTAGGCAATACAAATGTTTTCCCAATACTTTCCCCTGTTTTTTCCTCTACCTGACGTGAGTATTAGACTCTTCAAGTCTTCCTTCCTCATTACATGTTCCTAGAACATCGGCTGGCTCTTCCTGATGCTCAGTATTAGTTTCCTCTTTGTTTCATCCTTTCAAAAACCTCAAAATTGCTCACGTGCTCGATCAGTCATATCCGCTGCATACTTCTCTAGAACCACTTTTCAGTTCTTTAAGTCTTTCATTCGTCTTTGATGATATTGTGCAGCATTCACTTTATGAAGGACAGATATCACATCGCTATCTAGTACTCTCTTTCTTATTTCTACTGGAATTTTCCTGCCTCTTAATACTCTGCTCAGATTCTGGAATGCGTTCTTGGCTATTCCAATTCGCCATCGAGTATCACTGTTGCGCTTTCTGTTTTCCGTTAGAACACTTCCCAAAAACTTAAATTCCTGTACTTGCTTGATTTTAGTATTCCCAACATTTAATTAGTATTTTGAGATCCTCCGTTGTGTGATGACCATATATTCGGTTTTCTCGTAATTTATTTGTTGTCTTTTCTTTTAACTTTCTTCATCTACTTATTAGGAGGTCTTGTATTTTTCTTTCCGTTTCAACTATCCGCACAGTATGATCTGCGTATCTTATGTTGTTGAGATTGTCACCACCAATGACGAAGCCTGACATAACATTTAGGGTCCTCAGAATAGTCTCGCTGTACAAGTTGAATAGATCTGGTGAAAAGACACATCTTGTCTTACGCGCATTTCTAACTTTGTATATCTCTTGGATTGGTTTCCTGTCAGTATGCAGGTAGTTTGCTGGCAGTAGAGGTTCTTTATTACTCTAATATCTTTGCCAATATATCGAGGTTGCTGAGCATTGCTATCAGTATATTGTGACGTACTTTGTCGAACGCCTTGACATAGTATGCAAAACACAGGTAAACTTCATTTTTCATTTGTATCGCTTTTTTCTGATAGCATCTTAAACATAAATATTTCATTCCATATTCCATTGTCCTTGACAAAACCGCACTGTTTTTGTCTTAATTCTGGACTGATTCTGCTTCACGCTCTATTCATCCGGATTTGGACACGATTCCCAAAAGAGACGATTTCAAATATAGTACCGAATAGACAAGAGCCCGACCAGCTTTTAAGCGCGATATTTTGACTGAGTTTAAGGGCTCAGAATACCCAATTTAAGTTACCATGTGTCGCATCCGCCTTGCTGCGAGGTGGTAATTACACTGGTAATTAGAGTGATGATACTGACCAGTAGTTAGTTGGAATGTATCTACTTCACATAGTGCGCGACTTCTGTATTTGTGATATACTATTATCTCTAACCTTTATTTTTGTGAGTACTGACGAAGTAATCTTTTATGGCTACGAAAGTATATGATGTGAAATTCGAAATTTTTCATCTGAACGAAGTTAAATGAAAATACATTATCTTTTTAAAATTAAATATTTTTATGGGTTTAGAATAATATTTATAAATCTTTCATGTACAGATTCCTGGATGCTTTAAAATATCTAGAAATAATAATAAAATCTATTATCAGCATTGAAAGATTAATAATATGCGAAAGCATAAACATGCATACTAACAATCACTCGCTCAAACACACATTTACACATACATTAAAGGAAATATTTAAGGAGTATATTTTCTTTATTAAATATCACGCATGCGCAAGCAGGGAAGCATAGTAGACACCGTTCAAAATAAAAAACGAAGTTTCTAATTAAATAAATTTAACAAAATGATTAATTCTTTAAAAATTTTGGATACTAATATTAGCATATATTGACTTTGAGAGAAAAAAATCAACGAATGAGTGTTAAATGGCAAGAAACAGAAATTTGTCTAAAGACATCGACCTGAAGGTGTTACTCAGAGGATCATATGTCATCCTCAGTTATGTCATTGTCTTTGCTGAAGATACAATTATTTTTTTAAGTGTTAATGGCAAATCTGATCGCTTGGCTATGGTCAAGGTTGTAGCTGATATAGAAAAACTCAGCTGCAATATATTGATAAATATGGAAAGTAATGTTTATTTAATTTTAAGGCCATTAAAAAAAAATTGCCCCATTTTTATCGTCGTAGAAAATCTTTCATAACTTCTATCCTCAGTGCTGATGCTAATAACCAGGGGAGCACCTCGTTGTCCCTTCTCGGGCAAAAGCTTGCAGCTGACATGAAATGGAAGGATTATATAGAATGAATGGGGATGAGCGTTGTGGTGCAGTGGATATCGACTCGGAACGAGCTCCTCTCCACTGCCTGTAGAAAGAGAGCCTCTTGATTTCGTCCTATGGGCAGAATACAGCGGCCTCTTTGTTTTGAGGGTGAGCATAATGTTTGTGTTGCTATTTTTAGTTTCAAAATTTTTGTTTTGGGGAATTTGTGTCATGCCCCTCCCACTCGTGTCATTTCATGTCAGAGTTTTATGTATATTTTTGTATTTATTGTATATTGTAAAAATTTTCATGTACATTTGTGGTGTTTTTTAGGTCCCCGGATTGTTTTGCGGTATTTTGGTACATGGCAGTTGATGGACATGTTCTTGTGGTGATTGTGAAAAATCGTAACGTATGTTTGGGTCGTGAATCGGATTAGCTAGGTATAGGATAGAGTACTCGAAGACCATGCAGAGTTTTGTTCCCCCTCCCTTTCGGCCATAATTGTGTATTTCTTACGCAATAAATAATTGTCGTCTCGGAACGAGAGATCGGGTTGTCGATTTCAAATTCCAGTTGAATTCCTTGCATTCGCTTACGCACAAATATCCTTGGGAAAGGTATTAATCCATCTCTTCCCTCCAGTTATGAGTTAAATAATAGGACAGATGGGGTTCTAAGGCATTGGATGGTAACCAGTCTACCGCAGAAAGCAACCTACTGCGGGATAATTCTCTGCCCAGTCAGTCATGTCTCTTTCGAGACATGATCGCCCCAAGCGTGTATCACTCATGGCACATAACTGAATGTACAATATATATATTGCAAATATTTGTCTTTGTGGTAAAAGATTGTTGGAAACTATCTTCTTATTATCAAAGAATTAGATCTACCGTTAGTATAATGTTTTCTAGCTAATCATGTCCTCTTGCGAGGGAAGAGACGGACTAATACCTTTCCCAAGGGTATTGTGCATAAGTGAATGCAAGGAATTCAACTGGAATTCGAACTCGCTAACCTGAGTTGTTGTTCGGAGTCGATATCCACTGCACTACAACGCACATCATATTGTACATTAACAGCTCGAATATTATGACCAGTGTAGTCACATTTTCTGTCAGAAATATAGACAAATATTGAAAGACAAATATGTTTACATAGGCGTGCTGAAAGGTCTTCGAAAGAAAGCCCCGACCTTTGACATAACAGCTGGATTATCCAAATTGATAATGCTTCTGAGAATAATGTTGTAGTAAATCCAGAGAAACAACTTACGAAATATATTTAAAATATGAGCCAGACAAATTTTTCTTCTATATAGTGCGTCAATTCATTACATGATAGATAATGGTTCTCCAATTTTTCTATCCTTTGTGACCTCTAGCTCAGTCTCACGATTTTTACTGCAGCCCTCGTTCCACCATCTATCTACACAAGATCAGGTAACCCGATTATTTATATTATATGTCTTGTCCTAAATATAAACAGGAAGTGTTATATTTTCGAAGCAAAACTTCATCATTATTATTTGTAAAATATAATTATGTAGACAGAGACACACGCATCAACCACACAAGCACGCACGCACGTACGCCCACACAAAATTGACCAGTGACATAAAAACATGTGGCAAAAGATTTATATGGATATGCTGTCTAAAATGACAGGAACATATGTGTTGATGTACGTACTACAAACTATCTTATATTATGACTGTGTGTGACACACTGCACGCCGGACGGCTGCTCTCAGGCCTGATCCTGCTAGAAACGGCAAACAGATGTGACACTCTGCACGCTGGACAGCTGCCCTCAGGCCAGATCCTGGTTGAAACTGCACCAGATGTGACGACTCAAGCCGGTCTGACCGTCTGTCTAATGTAACGCTCGTTCTCGATGACGGAATGTGCCGAATCGGAGGCGCAGGCGGGGAATGTGGTGTTGTGGCTCTCAAACTCAGACTCAAACAGTCACCCAACGCACCCAACTCTTTCGTGTCGAGCATCTTTTTTTATAACCAATTTCGATCCTCTCTGGGGATTCGGCCTGTTCACAGCCTTCGGCCAATGAAATCGGTCTCCGCCCACTCGATTGGCGGAAGTTTTTAGCTCGACGAATGAGATTTTGCCAACTCATATCGGAGATAGATTCTATTCGGGTTCTCACGGACCCTGTGTTCACCAGATGCCTTGGCCTTCGGGTGACCTTATAAACTCACTCTGACACTTGTTTTGTCTACGCGTTTTCAGATTAGCGGAATCGAAATTTCAACTCCAAAAGAAGCGAAATTTATACAAACATGAAAGACGAGAAATGTGTATTTTCCCAAAATAACTTTATGCCCCCGGGTTTAGAAGTACTTGAAAAATAATAAAATTATTATTATTTTCCTAAGCTCACATCGCGTGACGCAATAGAACTAATAATATTGCCAGTATTGATTTCTCTCTCCGTTGTTTAAAACCAACCAAAGGAAAGTATCCCCGCGGGAGATAGTGTCACATGTGCGGCAAATTATATATATATATATATATATATATATATATATATATGATGATTGCGTAATGCATGAAATTTTGACTCATGCCACCAAAATAGAATGATATATTTAAGAATATGTAATTAATTAATCGTTTTATACCACATTGAGCTATATCTTGTTAATTCCTGAAAAATATTTTGTTTCTGATGAAAGGCCGAGGACGGTCTGAAATATATATATATATATATAATAGAAATAAATACTGTCAAAATTACATTTTTAAACTTACTACCTTTTAGTAGTTTTTCCTATATATATATATATATAATATGACTGTTTTTATCGTAACAGGTTGTGTTACATTTCATGTTCTAATATTTGTTTCTTCCGTTAATTTTCGTAGGCCAGGCTAAAAGTTTTCAGAATATAATACATTCGTTGTTGTGCCTAAACATTATAATCTACTATATCTAATATTGTGTTGCTGTTACGTATACCTGTAAAAATTACTTTACTGCTTCTACACAAAGACAATGTATTACTTCTTAAATCTGGTGCCAGTATTTAAGAGCAATTTACTTAACAGCATCAATTTATTCGGTACAAGTTTTGCTTATGGAATTTGTTGGTTCCTTTGTTCTGTTAACTTTACTAAATACTGCAAAAGAATTAAACTATCTTCAGGTTTTCGTATATATTCTTATACATATGCATTAATATATTTCACTTTTTCGATGTCACTGGTCAAGGAATAGACTGTTCTTATGTAATTTTCTACTCGGGTTTTCAAAATATTTAAGAAGACCCAGAGTTTTCAAAGTTTATATTATAACAAGTTATTCTATTACCACAAGGTTCCTGCTGTTTTCCTAATGTGCAGCATCACACCTGCGTAGTCTAGTTTATCGAGGCGAAAAGAAAACTCATTAGATGAGCGTCTTTTACAATAGCTACTTTCTATATTCGTTTGCCAATTGAAAATGATTTCATCGATGTAGAGTACATCTTCCCTACAACTTGTTTAACGCTATCATCATTTGATATAACATTGTCTCTTCGCTATGCTAGTAATTGTTGGAAATGGCATGGTTCTTTCTTACATAGTGACCAACTAATAATGAATTTGAGATTAATATCAATAAGTTTTCAAAATGCGTAGAGTATAAGAATTTTATTCCAGATATTCACTGATCTAGTTTTGCTTCCATAACATTTTAAAGGTTATCAAAGTTTATACATGTCTTCATTTATTTGATAATTATGATATTGTCACAAAAAATAATTACGGTGAGCTTACATCATGCTTGCTCCCAAATGAGCTGCTTTTTTATAGCTGTTTCTTAATGTTTGAACCCATAACGATACGATGATTCACAGGATGATCGTAGCGTAATGCTGAGTTTGTGAATCAGGAATAAATTTTTACTCGATCACGTATCTACATCTTCCATCATCTGTGTTTTTGAGATAAAGAAAAGATACATAGTTTATATTAATGCTATATTGTCAGTGGAGTAAGAGTGAAATAGACTCCGAGCAGTAGATTCGGATAATATCTGGAGTTGGAATAGCTAACCAGCCTAGTCTAAAATTAGCCTTATTAAAATTCGCACTCTGACGATATTTGCATCTTCTTTTATGATTCAGCTCGCTATTGCGTCTTTCTGCATATCATTTAAATCTTGAAAGGCCGGCAGTGCTTAGAAATATTTGATTCTTCATAACATCCTCAGCATAAGCTATTTTAGTAGGAATAATATTAGACTACGCCTGTTACCAATCAATGAAAACTTGATCAGAATCCACTACTCGAAGTCCAGGAAAATTGCAAATGAGACAGAATCCAGGAGAAAATTTGTTCAATCAGAAAACTACGACATATTCTAATATTATACGTTATGATTTTGCGTTTAAGCCATTATTATACAAACTATTCTCTTTATTCACCAAAAGACCAATATAATTTTTACCATTCCAAATTTTCAGAAATTTTCTCAAAAGACATGATTTTTTCAGCCCTAGAAGTCATCCCATCATTCATCATTCCTAGCCATAATCTTAACAACATACGATACGCATCTGGTACAGTGCTGATAGCAGGCACGGAAAAATACTACAAGACTTTCTACAGAAGGTAGCTGAAGATGGCAGAAAAAAGAATTGCATATAAAATATAAGAAAACTGAATGCATGATCATCAGTGATAAGTTGATTAGAAATTACTAACTACAGGTCGGGGATACTAAAATCAATCAGGCACAGAAATTTAATCACCTGGGAAGAATTCTCAGAGAAGATGAAAAGTGAGATACTGAGATCCGTCATGGACAAGGACGCATTTGAGAAACTGAGTAGAGTACTGGGAAAACGAAAACAATCGTTAGAAATAAAGAAAATAATACTTGATTGCCATGTAATATCTGTTTGTTTTTTAGTATAATAGTGAATGCTGGACATTCCCTTTAAAGATGAAGAAGAGACTTCAAGCAACCGAAATATGGTTCAACAGAAGGTTGCTGAAGATACCATGGACCGAACATATGAGCAACAATAAAGATGGAAACTGTTCTGGTTTCTTGTTTAGAAAACTACACAATATAATAATAAGAAAAAAATATATGGGAGGAAAAAACGTATGTTTATTGAACAAAAGATATACAACCTGTTCACGGTTAGTAGATTCAAGAATATGGGTTAGTGAAAGTCAAATATATACAAAGAAATAAGTCCGGTAATAAGTCGATATTTCTTGCTGACCAAAGAGCGGCGGTTCACGTGCTCTGACTAACAACTCAATTCAACTCAACTGCATCAATCCTTGTAGGCAGGATTATTTGTATATTATGGACGAGTCCATATGGGTGACTCCCCAACAGAAACGAAATGAAAATTAATATTTAAAATCAGGAAAAATAGCTAATATTCCTGGGAAATGTAATGAGGAATGAAGTATTGGAGAACTTGGTACTCACAAGGCAGATAGAGGAAAAGAGAGGTAAAAGCAACGCTTAACATGCTTGGTGGGCTTGTTTACAGTGGATTACAGAGCAGAGTTTGGATAAAGTAACAGGAGAAAGTGTGTTAAGTGCCACTAGCGATATGGAGATGTGGAAGGCCATAATCGCTAACATCCTGAATGGACACAGCACATAGAAGAAGAAGAAGAAGAAGAAGAAGAAGAAGAAGAAGAAGAAGAAGAAGAAGAAGAAGCACAAAGTAACATACTTACTTAAAATCTTTCCAGGCAAGAACTCCTATGAATATTTCTGTCAATAACATTATTGTTTCAGCAATGACTTAGATTAAAAAAGGGAGTGATTTGAAGTTGACAACAGCCAAATTTAATGGAAGTTTTCCTGCAAAGTTTCATTAATAGGATAAGAATAGCACAACTATACACTCTTATATAAATATAATAACTCAAAACTTATATATAAAATGTGTTTTTGTTATGAAAAGATTACAATTTTTAATGCATAACACATAAATTATGTACCATCTATTTTCTATGTCAATGCTCATTGCCATTTAAGCCGAAAAGCAAATCACTACAATTTGCCATTTAAAGGATGCCAAAGACTACTAACTCATTTTTGAATCTATCAGAAGCATGACGTTTTACAAAGAACATTCTTCTTTGCTTTAATAAATTTGTAATCATTCCCTATAGACACTGCTATGTATATACATTTATATGTAATATATATACTTGAAAATTGTTGGACTAATGAAATATTTTTTTATGTACAATTGAGTAGTGGAATGTCTTTGTTTGCCAGGATTTACCCGTTTTTACATATCTGTGTATGTATGTACATGTAGCATGTGTCGCTCTGGTTATATATAGACATATGTGTCAGAATTGGATATGGGTAAATGATGTAATTGTTTTATATTATCGGTTCATTTTACTGAGGATGACGAGGCATAATTTTGTAAGTTGTGCAGGAAAAATAAAGAGAACTATACAATTCCAAGAGAATAAATCGAAAAAAGGAGGTAATTTAAAAGGGCCTTAGAAGAAACTGGATAGTTACAAGAATTACATCGTAGAAGCAACAGAAAAGCAAAAATGCTTCTCCATAATGCTCTACACTAGAACAAAAATGAACAGCAAAGTAATGTAAATAAAAACTAGATGAGAAAAATGTATGAAAGAACAAAACGAAATAAATCGAAATATAAGTAAAGTTTAAAACAAAAAAGTGATAATTCTATTTATACCTTCATCTATGTTTTACTTATTCTTCTTGAATAATTAGACAGTAGTCCCCAGGTGCATCAACATAAACATACGCAAAAAACAAAAGAGAAACAAATATTAGCCAATCATCGAATGAACTGAAATAATGAAATAATCTCGTGAAATAAACACAGATAATAAGCAAAAGAAAGTTAATGACAATGGCAACATATTATAATGAAAAATTCGACCTACAGTTACTAAACTGACTGATAGTACACTATCAGTTAAAATTTATATCTGTCACTTAAATCTATTTTTTGTTTCAGGAAAAATAGGCAATTAAAAAAAGCTAAATCTTTGTTTTTTAACATTGATGGTGTTTTCTTCCTGTTTTTATGGTCTAAAGTAAAATAGCATATCGATATAATAAAGTTGATATTCTTTCATTTTCTCATCGAATTACGTATGGCAAAAGTCATCAAGTGTAGGGAGCTGGTTAATATTTATTTTGTTCGGCCTTGTGTCAGACTTAACCGAACTCCCTACAGCTTACAAGTTTTATGTTGAATTATCATCACCATCAGAATTATTATCAGAAGGTTTTCATCAGAAGGTTGGGTGTCGGCGGTGTAGAAGAGTGGGATGATAAAATATACACTTTGAATGCTAAAATAGAAATTTATTAAAAGAAGGAAGAACAAGAGTTGTAGAAATTGAGGTTCAATTATAAAATTTAGTAAGAAGTTATGATTAAGTTCGTGTTCAATGATAAAGTTCTTTGTAGCAGTAATTGCTGAGAAAGAGAAGGGGAGAGAGAGAGAGATGGAGAGAGGGACAATGTCTGGGTCACTTTAAGTTGAGAGTTACATCTTTGATGTGTGTCAGCAACCCGCCTCCTCTAACTAACCGTGACCTGTTAGATACCATCCTTAAATATTCAATCCAGTCAGTGGGGTGGCCCAGAGAATGATTTTTTCTTTAGCTATGGAAAAGCCATTTCTCTGACGTATTTTGAATTTTGCGATTTGATAACCAATCAGGATCCAGATTTCCGCTACAAGTCCGTAAAAGGAATTTGTTATTTATTTATTTTTGATTTACCTCCAGAACTTCTGCTTGAAGCCCAGATGCGCAAAAAATAAGTTTTGGTCATTTGCTTTCTGGATCTCTGAGGGTAAAAATCCGGTCCCTTGCTTGCTCGGTATCACCACAGTTTAAATGAAATTATTGTGGTGTCACTTCTCCTTGTTAATAAATTTCTCTGTGATACCACAAGCCACCAATATCCTTCATGGTAGTCTTGCAGACACAAAGTGTTCATCCACTTGAATCCAATATTAATCATCGATATGTGAACACCGCTGAATACAGACACCAAAAAACAATCACACACACACAGGCACACAGACTGATAGATATACCTATATATATAAAATGCAAGTTGTTTGTGTTTGTGTGTCTATATGTCTGTTTCTCAGTATGTTCTTTTAGATAAAACCACAATTTCTATTCGATTTTCACCAAACCTCACACAAATATTCTTCAGGCTTCCGGTCAGGTCATTGGTTTATTTATTTTTCCGATTCCCCTCGATATCGAAATTGATATCCAGATATCCGATCTTGTCAGATCAAGATCAGGATTTCAGCCCATTTATCGCGATTCTTGCTGCAGAATTTGTTCTAACTTGGTAAAATTATAGTTTTTAGTCTCAAACATAAAGAGATTTTCTCAGACGACTCATTTTCCCCGATAATGGAAATATATACATGAATAACCTATCGGATCTGATCATAATCAGTTTTTCAGCCCTTTTATTTTGGTTTTGATTCGGGTTTTGCTCTAAGTAGGTATAATTATAGTTCTTAGTCTCAGCCATGATGCTATTTACTCAGAGGACTTAGCTTTCAAAATTCAGTTTGGGACGGAAAACTTATTTGACATCGATACCGGAAATAAAAATTTGACTTACATCCATTGATTTTTCTTTCAGTCTACGGTTTCACTTTGACTGGAAACAACTATTGCTTTTTAGTCTTTCGTGCCAACGTCCAAAGAGTCTGAGCTCATGACCATGGATTAGTTTTAAAGCTTTCATTACACCCGAGCAACGCCGGTTTATACTGCTAGTATATATATATATATATATATATATATATATATATATATATATATATTCAATTATTGATAATTAATGTATATATGAATGTGTGTATGTATATGTATATTAATTATCAATATATATAACCCCATGATTTCTAATCCAAGTACTTTTATAATGAGTATAAATATCCCCTCTGCATACATTAATTCTAAATATTCTTCAACTATTCAAAGTCTAACGATGCCTCATACTGGACTCGTGTTAGGCTTGTTTTAGTAATGTTTTCATGTACAGAGAGCATGAGATATCGTGATTTACAGTTGAATCAAGACCTGTACATTCAATCTTTTGCGTCCAAGAAAGAAATAAGAAACTTTTCAAAAACAAAAGTATTTGCGCGCAAACATTCAGTTAATCAATGCGATTACTAGAAATCGGTATACTTGTTTGTCTGGCTCATTTACACACATTAATTTAAAACATTCCATTTAATTGAAATGCATATATAACGCTCTTTTAATATATCCTCACCAAGAAAACATACTAAACGTCAGTATTTTCTATGTTTCGTAGATGAGGTAGTAGTTACATTATTCGGAATATTGCCTGCATCTTTGTTGCCATTTGTATGAGGCTTCACTCGTTGTACGCTCCAGTCTTCTTCAGTTCCCTTTATTACAATTCTTGGATATATCAAATCCATTCCATTCCTTGCGTAGATTATTCATATTATGTTAGCAAATGGTGGTCATAATGGCGAACCCATAAGTATACTTTGAAAAGATTGCATTAGATTCCACAGTTATAAAGCCAACTTTATGTATGAGATACGTTGATGGCTCCTTCATACTCTGGCAACAACAGGATAAGTTTTAAACGCTACTGTACCATGTGATCTCAGTAAGAACATCTATACAGTTATTTTTTTAAATCGTTTCACCCCGAGCAAGGCATTCAACTGCCACTATTGCGCAGTGGGTTACATAGGGGGGAAAGTGATGAGAAAGGATGGTTAGTTATAGGAAATGTTAGAAGGGGGTGGTAGACGGGTAAGGATACCGAAGATGATGGTTGGGTAGATGGTGAGAGTGTTTGAGAGAATAGATGCAAGTTAGTATGATAGGAGGTGTCTATTGACCTTACATTTAAACTCCTGGAGATGTAGCTGTCGAGGAATCAGGCATGTGGAAGGGAATTCCACAGCCGAGAAGTGCGAGAAAAGAAGCTGTTGGAATAGAAATTACTGTTACATCTTATCTGTTTCACTGTAAAAGTGTGCGCCCTAGTTGCTAATCTAGTATCTCGTGTAAATTCGTACCTAGGCGGCACAAATGATCTTAGTGCATCGGAGCAGAATCCGTGAAAGTATTTATAGAAGAGGTACAGAGAAGCCACGTCACTCTGGTGAGAGAGTGTATGTAGCAGGATTGCCAAGTCAGTATCGATCACGTTACAGATTCTCCGCTGTGTTTTGTCAGGAAGCCCGAGGAGAGTATCAGGTGCATCCGACCAGATGTGGCAGCAGTATTCAATACACGGGCGGATGGTAGATTTATATATAGATTCAGACGGAAAACTTCTGGGCCCTGCACAGAGAATCGACTTTCTTAGCAGCGGATTTAGCAATGGATTCGATATAGTAATTCCATTTGAGATCCTTCGAGAGTGTAAGGCCAAGGAGGCGTAGTGTTTTATTCTCTGGGAAGTAAGCCTGTTACATGCTAATGAGAGGTAGGTGCGATTGTCTATAGGTGGGGTTCAAGATCCGTATACCGCAAGCCAAAATTTACCGGACAATACCTCAACTTCATTTTCCACCGCCCATACGATGTAAAGAAATGGATCGTCCGCTGCCTGCAACATTGAGCAAATGTCATAAACGGCGACGCAGAGTCATACTAAACGGAAATGCTCAGTATAAGCACTTACCTACAACGATACAATTATCCAGTGTACATGAAAACAACTCCGACACACAGAAGAGAAAGTGCAAGAGGATAACAACTCTAAGAAAATAACCCGGTCTGTCTACCCTATGTGAAGAGGTTATCCGAGAAAATACAAAGGAACTGTGGTCCATATAATATCAAGACGATCATCAGAAGTGGTTCAACACATAGCAGGTACATCTCCCAAATAAGACACCCCCAACAGAAGAAGACATGACTGAAAACTGTGTGTACGCCATTCCATGTGTCTGTGGAAATAAATATAAAGGAGAAACAGGCTGTCCCATTAAGGTAAGTCTACACGAACATCGCAAGTGGTGATAAAAAAAAATCAGGCGTAACTGAATCACATATGGAGGGGGAAAAAGGATCACAGCCCCCCCCCCTATGGTATGAAGTTGAAATAATGAAAAATTACTAGCACCTAAAAAAGGCGGAACCATTGCATAAATTGCAACAAAGAATAGGAGAATAGTCCGATTAATTTAAATACTGCTACTAATCATCATAAACAGACACAATGACGTAGTAACTATCATTGAAATCACTCATGAGCATGTGAGAAAGAAAACTATAGCTTTCCTCGATATCTTCTTAATACGAAACAAGAGGAAATTAGATTTTAAATGTTTACTACAAACCCAGAAGCAAAAACGTTTTAATCAATTACTTTTTCCACTCCTGACAAAAATCAGAACTAATCATGGTTTTAACTCGGAGCTTATAGAAATTGCAGCCCAGAATTTGTAGATAAATAAGAAAAATACATGGTGAAAATATTTAGATTTCTCCACTACGCAAGTAATTCAATTCTTAGCGCTATTGAACGGGAAAACAAACTACATACATCAAAATATCTAAGAAAAACCACGAAAGTCATAATCATTCAATATAATTATTGTGTCAACAACATTTGACAATCAACTACTTATTCACAAAACTAAGAGCTTAATCACCGGCTGCAAAGCAATCAGAGATCAAGTTAGCATGCAACATATGTCCAACAGCACATAAAATGACGAAATTTATATTAATGGCCTGTCAAGCTATATAGGCGAAACCACTGGAAAACTAAAACCTGGCATCAACAAATCTAACAAAGATCTAGATTGTGAATCCTTTACAGCTCACTTCTAACAAAGAAAACAAACAACGGCCATGAATTAGATTTATTAAAATCCGCCGTAATGAGAAAAATATATTACATAGGAAATATTAGAAGGAATTCATTTGACAACATTGCCATTGATAAATATGTAAAAACCCTATATTACATCTCCAACATTTTAAAATATGACTATCTGTAACGTCAGTGTAACTAAAGTTCTGTCACTTCCACACAAAATATATCAAATCAAAATATGGACATTTTCAAACAGAAATACAATTTCCATTAGATGCAAATACGCGGACCCGTCCACATATCAATGTAATCGCGTTGGCTTTTAAGATAAAAACAGACAAACTTTATTCATACGAACTGTACCAGACAAGACACATTCACGTGTTACCTATTTATCCAATAAAACAATTCTGATTAAATAAAACGGAACATGTTAAATTTATGAAAGTTTGCATTTGTGCCTTATTTGAACATGTATATTTATATATATATAAGAGCAATGGAAACATAACACACTTTGGAATGACCAGAGAAGTGACAGAATGCGATTGAAAAATAATTACAGAAGGTTTTAACATGATCTATCTTCCAAATAAGAATAAAATTATAGAACAATGCAAAAATTTAAAAAAAATATACCTTTTCGTTCGTTTTCAACCAATCATTCTTAATAGAAATTTGCTGTCAATATATATATATATATATATAGATAGATAGATAGATAGATAGCCTCTCCTATGGTGAATGCTGATATATATACATACATCTTCATCCACATCTAAGACTGTTTTGCTGTATCACAGCACGTCAGTGTGATTATGCATCTACTGCTTCTGGCCGGGATCAAAACTCGACCGATTTGGTGTCAGTCGGAGTCGCTAATCCGTAAACCATAGGCGCATAGAATTAGAGAAGGAAAATTTTAGCGTGTTATATATAAGCGTTGTATACACACGCTAGTCACTGAAAGAGCTCAGTTCATTACTGAAGAGTTATGAATAAGTCGCAGAAGTGGTACATTTTAAAAATGTTTCCTCTCTAGTGAGCTCAGTGGTAATGAGAGCATAATATATTCGTCATCCACCTACAAGCCTGTTTCGCTGCATCATAGTATCATCAGTGTTGCTAGACATTCACTTGCTCTTGGACGGGATCGAAACTCGACCAATTTGGAGTCGCATGCATCAGATTGGAAGTTTTAGCTTGTTATATACAAGCGCGTGTATATATATATATATATATATATATATATATATATATATATGTGTGTGTGTGTGTGTGTGTGTGTGTGTGTGTGTGTGCGCATCATTCTCATTCCTTTAAGCGATACATCTTTGGTAGTCATGAATTATCTTGCTTTAACACTCTAAGTTACGTGCTCACCACTTCTGTAGCCTGATATTGAACTCACAATAGGGTCAAGTCAAATCACTGGAAGTAACTAACTAAAATATATCCGCTCGGCCATCTGTTCTTATTGACAAGAACAAGTGAATTTCTGGAACTTATAAGCCTAATGTTAAGTAACTATACTGAATACCGAAGGAAATTAATTATGTCGGAAATTATATAAAATAAATTAGAAGGAGAAATAGAAAAAGCAACATGTAACGTTAATAAAGAAACTAAGGATGAAAAAGAAAGAAAACGTGAAATAACTAAAATTGTTCAGTCTATAAACAAAAATGATTTACCATTTTAAGGAAGTGTTTTGTGGCGCAGTGTATATCGACTCGGAACGAGAAATCGGTAGAGCCGAGTTCGAATTCCATTTGAATTCATTGCATTCACTTACGCGCAAATACCCTTGGGAAAGGTATTAATCCGTCTATTCCTTCCACTTATGGGTTAAATAACAGGACAGACTGGGTTCTATAGCCTTGGTCGGCAACCAGTCTACCGCAGAAAGCAATGGCAACCTACTGCGGGATAATCGTCTGCCCAGTCAGTCATGTCTCTTTCGAGACATGCTCGCCCAAGCGTGTATCACGTATGGCACTTAACTGACTGACATATTTTCTAAAAGGAACATATTAATCTCAGACAAAATACCAAATCTTATGAAAGAACGATAAAGAGGAAAATTAAGAAAAAGAAAGAAAGAAAAGTAAATAAAAAGTAAGAAAAAGAAAAAAGAAGCAAAGAAACAGAAAGAAAAATGTCAGACAAACAGACAAAGAAAGAAGAATAAAATAAAACTAAAAAAAAGAAAGAACTAAGAAAAAATACGAAAGATAGTAAAAAAAATAAAAAGAAAGAGAAAAAACAAAGTAAAAAGAAAGAAAGAAAAATAAAAATATAAATGAAAAATATATATAAAGAAAAAAATTATTTAATATCTGAAAGAAAAAATATCATTAACTACAATGGATATGTATATATAAGATAAGTAAAAATATTTTGTAGAAAGAAGGAATGAAACTAAGAAAGAAAGACTGATTGGATGAACTAATTTGCGATTGAAAGCTCACACAAACAATACATATATTATTGAAAAAAGAAAGTACAAAATTACAATATCAGAAAGAAATGTACAAAATAGAAAAATCTAATACGAATAGAAAACGTCTAGAAATTTTGTGAAATAAGGAAGAAATAAAAAAGCAATAGAAAAGGAAAATAAAATAGAATAAGTGGAGAAAGACGGGAATGGCATAAAAATTTCTAAAAAATACAAATAAATCAACTTAAAAAAATGAAGTAATGAATACGAAAAAATATACAAAAGAAAGATAGCGGGAAGAGAAAGAATTCATTGCAAGCCAAAGAAGTTTGATGGAATGAGTACAGAGTGGGACCATTTGTTTCTAATTGTTGGGTGGTAAATGGTCGATGCATCGATACAAGATACAGCCTTCTGTTCGATTAAATCGATTAGCACGAATCAAATTTATTCTTCCAACTTTCGGCCGGGAAACTTGCACAAATCGAATTATTTGCCAATCAATTAACTCCCTACAAGCGGATCCGAATAATGCAGTTGTCAGATGCGAACATATTCTGTATTTTTTTTATTTTCTTATTTCGCCTTTCTCAGAAAAGGTTTTGTCGCAAGAATAGAGTCAACTCGATTCCACGTCTTTTCGATTCTTCCTTTTCTCTTTCAGGAAAAATTACAAGTCATCGAAGCAACACCATTTTCTTACTTCTGATATATAAACCATTAGGTATAATATTGCACATACATATAAATATCTTTAGAAAAAAAGTGAATAAATTTCGGTCATTCGAGACAAAATGAATCGATTTGTCCCAAATGAGCGGCTGGTTGATTTCTACAAATAGGCGTATTCAGAAGCTAAATATTTGGACTGCGAATTTTAATATTAGTTTTGCATAGAATTTATGGGAAAATTAAGGATGCTGCAAGCAATGATGAGATTTTTGAAATGATGGAAACGAAAAGAAAATTAATACTGAGCATCAGGAAGAGACAGCTGAAATTTCTGGGAGATGCAATGAGGAAGGAGGGCTTGGAGAACCTGATACTAACAGGCCAGATAGAAGTATAAAGAGACAGGGAAAAATCAACGGATAACATATTAGAAAGACCTAATCAGGTGAATGATGGAACGAGGGTTGCATGGTGCAACAGGAGAAGGCGTGCTAAGAGCCACCAGGGAGAGACAGATGTGGAAAGCCATGATCGCCTACGTCCTGAAAGGACAGGGCACATAGAAGAAGAATATAGATGCCAAATGTTTATAAGAAATTATAATGTGGGTATAAAATGGGGGATCAATTCTATACTATGTTCACTATATAAACTGATCCCTTATTATTGTGGCCATGCTAGTTTCTATACATTTATATTCTAGATTTATGGGCTTGAGCTAGTGGATGACATAACAGGGGTTGCATGCTGTCACAGGAGAAAGCGTGCTAAGAGCAACCAGGGATAGGGAGATGTGGAAAGCCATGATCGCCTAGGTTCTGAAAGGACAAGCACATAGAAGAAGAAGAAGAAGAAGTATCAAACTTTATGTTTGATGACATAATATTATAATAAAAATGCTTCAACTTAATTTAAGACAAAAATTACAAAAATATTTTGATGAAATATTCATAGTAAATTAAAATGAAATATCCTTAATGTTCATTTAAGTTTATAATTAATTAATATCTGTTTATTTTATTAAGACCATAGAAACGCAATATGTCTGTAAACACTGCATCAAAATTAATGTAAAATATAATAATTCCTGCACATACATCTTTCTGAGTGTTTTTATTTTTACAGAATATTCAAAAAGTGCATACAATAAGATGCACAACTAATCATAGCGGCACAGACTGTGTAAATATTAAATAACCAAGGATCAGCGACAACTTAAAATTGCTATATTTACCATGTGTAAATCAATATTTTTGGAGAGATAAAAGATGGAAATAATTTAAAACACACATTTACATACTTTTTTTTCTTTACATACGGAACATTGCAGTTTGAGAATTATTTGAGTTGCATAATAACAAAATGTTTAATGGTTTCTTAATTTCTTATATTTGATTAGACTTAACTCTTTTCCATGAAACAAAGTCTATGTAACAAAACTAGATGCACTTAAATACTTGTTGAAAACGAAAGAAAATAAAAAACAGTAACATTTTCGGTTTCATTTTACATATTTCTTTTATTTTTTCTTCATTTTTCTGAATTGCTAATGCCGCAATAGTCATTCCTTGAGGCGCATAAGATTTAATGTAAAAGCTGCTAATCCTGAAACTTTGAAAGGATTTACATTACATATAACGATAAAACACTGTTTTCTCTATTTATGTACTTCCGCTGTTAGGGGTTATATTTTATGAAATGAGGTTTTATGAAATTAAACATATTGTCTTATTTTATAAATAATTCATTTTTTTTACATCATTCAAACTTTATAATCGGATACAGTAGACCTTAGATGGTTTTCTTTGAATTTTTACACTTTCGTTTGGTTATTATGTTGTCCACTGAAGACTTGTTAGAAATGATATGCACTTCGCGAATTAAGCCGATCTCTTTGCCCAATCATCGAATGTATTAGGATTTATAAGATTCTATATATAATGGAACCCCGAGCAGAGAGGTCACATAGGTATGCGAGGATCATTTATCTGGTGTCAATTTAGAATTGAGATGCGGTTGCCGTTTGTGGCAACGTCGGTCGAGCACCATGGCGTCTGTGTGTGGTTACGTTCAAAGAGAGAAGAGAAAGGACAGAAGTGAAAAGAACTGTGAACTGTATAAATTTTTAATTTTTTTTTCTTCAGAAAAAACAAAAAACGAACTTTTTGATGTCTGTTCTTCAAGGAAAAAGACTTTTGAACTGTATAAGTTTCTAATGTGTGTTCTTCAAAAAAAGAAAAACAAAGGAACTTTCCGAAAAATGTATAAAATTTCTTGCATATGTTCTTCAAAAAGAAGAAAAAATAACGAATTTTTAAAACTTTACATACATTCTCTGACGTTGTGCTAAGATAAAAAATGAAAAAATTAATGGTGTCAAGAAAAAAAAAGAAAATAATTATTTCTTGTAAAAATTAGGTGCTCTTTACTTTTCTCTTCCATTGCATTGTGCCCAATATATATTTTTTCGTTAAGGTTTTTCTTCATTGTATCACAAAGATGTTGGGCGTTTCCGTAAAGTTGACAACAGGCTGATAAGAATAAAAAAATGAAATGAGGCAAAGGATAACAAGTAAATCAATCATTTAGTGACCGCTACGTGGGCTGTGTTTTTCGTTTGAATTGAGAATAATTAAAAAAAGGACAAATAAATAAACAAAATGGTCCAACTGAAAATGGCGAAAAGTTATCGCCGTTTGCAAGAGAATGCGGTGGGGTCAGTCGTTGGGAATAATGAGGCCAAGATATGCAGATAGCTTTGAAAACTTGCACAGCTATGCGAACATATAACTTTTTTATGATTATAAGTTATGTAACCACACGTCTCTGAATGGTGATTTTGTTAAGTGTGACATTGATGTGGCATAAGTCGAAATTATTATACCTGTTGAGGGTCGAGTTCTAGCGCTAACCATTACACCACATCAGAGTGCCAACGCGTGTCTGTATGTGAAGACGGGCAACCTACCAAATGGAAGTTACAAAGAAGATAAAGAAAACATATTTTTATATGAATCGTGTTTTTGCCTGGTTGTGCTTCAGTTAGAAGACTAACTTAAAATTTTTACCTTGTTAAAATTTACGAGCTAAACACGCGCGCACAATGGAAGAGAGAAGTATATCTCTTTTTACATAATGTGTATATTTTTACTTGTGATATTGGAATATTTTTTATCATGCCTTATGTAAATTGATGTAAGGTGACTGTGGGTATGGTGGAGCGGTTTTGGTTATGAGAACAAACGTAAAAGAAAATGTTCGGGCAAAACTTTTGAAAGTATGGAGAGAAAGGATTAAGTATTTGATAAAAGGCAATTTTTGAGAATCATGAAATTTTGACAAGCGAATTTGCACTTGGTGACAGATATTTTCAGATTTAAGTGAAATGTATTTTGTGGAAAAGGGTCAAACAAGTGCGCAAAAAAGGAAAACATTTTGCATTTGGATTTTTTTATTTTGTCGAGCGAGGTCAGAGTTTCACGTCCCATATTTAAGTTTGTACCGGAAAATAGCTGTCAGATGCGCGGAAGAGACGTCTAGCCGACAGTTAGAAAATCTTTTGTAATTTTGATTTTGATTTTAAGTAATCTGGACACAACCGCTGAAGCGTACGGTTGAGTTACATCCGGGTTTTTCTGACCTAACAACCTCCTAACCTATGGCATGTCACCGAAGATGTCTTTGTATGACAAAAGAAAATAAATTATATTTTATATTTTATTTATATTTGGGCGAGGTCCTGTTGTTTTAGACGGATTTTATTTGTTGTTACTGACGGAGACGAAGAAGAGACAAAGAACGTGAAGTGGATTATGAAATATTTATATATATATAAATATATATGAAATATACTGACTTTTGTGAAGAAGTCGGGTTGAGTTATTCTTGACAAAGTGATTTATGAATTGAAATTTTTAAGCGTCACCCCAGACGATTTGTTAAGTATCGTTGACGTTGCGGTAGCAAAGACATCCGAATTTATGCAGCTTAATGTCTGTGAAGGATGTGCGTTGTGGTGCAGTGGATATCGGCTCGGAACGAGAAAGCGGGGAGCCGAGTTTGAATTCCCGTTGAATTCACTGCATTCACTTATGCGCAAATATCCTTGGGAAAGCTATTAATCTAATTATTCCTTCCAGTTATGGGTTAAATAACAGGACAGATTGGGTTCTATAGCATTGGCTGGCAACTAGTCTACCGCAGAAAGCAATGGCAACCTACTGCAGGATAATCTTCTGCTCAGTCAGTCATGTCTCTGTCGAGACATGATCGCCCAAGCGTGTTTCACACATGGCACTTAACTGACTGAATGTTTTTAACCAGCCCAACATTGTCGTGCAGCATTCGTTTTTCGTTTGATCTTTTTCTTCTATGTACCATATCCCATCAGGACGTAGGCGATCATGGCTTTCCCCGTCTCCCTGTCCCTGGTGGCTCTTAAGACGCCTTCTCCTGTTACTCTATGCAATCCTCGTTTCATCATCCACCTGATTAGGCCCTTCAAATATGTTATCCGTTGCTTTCCTCTGTCTCTTTTTACGTCTATCTGGCCTGTTAGTATCTCTGTCCCTATTGCATGTCACAGGAACTTCAGATTTTCTTCCTGATGCTCAGTATTAATTCCCTTTTTATTTCCATCATGTCTAAGACCTCATCATTACTCACATGCTCGAGGCATGATATTCACATAACCTTCGGTAGAATCACATTTCAGTAGCTTCAAGTTTTTCTTTCATCTTTGATGATATTGTCAAGCATTCACTGCTATATTGAAGAACTGACAACACATAGCAATCCACTCATCTCTTTTTTGTTTCTAACAAAATTCTCCTTTTTCTTTACACTTTACTCAACTTCTGGAATATTTCCTTTGCCATGCCAATTCGCCTTCTGATCTCTGTGTCGCAGTAATTTTTAGCAACATATTTTTCAGGTTACATTTGTTACCATAACTCACACCCTTGAAGATGATCCCGCTAAAAGGCTGAATGTACTTGAGTACCTTGAGAAATAAATAAAAATAACATATCTCAACGTTACAGCTCATATCTGAGATATTTTGATTGTAATACGCGAAAGATTACCCGTGAGTATGAACGGATTTTATTAAAAATAAGCAACCATAATGTTTGCAATTTATATAATCTGACATTTTTAAAAGAAAGTTTGCTGCCTAAATGCAGAAAAATTATATATATATATATATATATATAAGTTTTCTGCATATATTTATGTATATATATATATATATATATATATATATATAAAATTCTACTGCATTTTTCTGCATATATATATATATATATATATATATATATATATATATATATATACGTGAGCGCTAGCTGTGTTGTCAATTAGAAAAGAACAATCGAAAAATGTGTCGTCGTTTTCATCAAATATTTTTCGGAATATCTAGGATTCCTTATTGAGCTACGCCGATTGATTTGTCGATAGTTTGCCAAATATAATTTTTTAACAATTATTCATGAAGAAACATTATTTGTCTAATAAGAAACAAAACGATGAAGAGAAAGAACATGAAAATATTTTAATAAATAGATAAAATAATTGTTCCACTAGAAGAATAAAACATTCAGGATATAACGATGGAGAGACTGCGGGTTTTAAAACTACTTCTCATTCCAAAAAAAGAAAGCTGATGTTGGAACATCGGCGTCTAAATCCGATAAGCAATGAAAAATTGTTCCGCTGAAAGAATAATCCATGTTGGATATAAAAATGCAATGATTGAAATTTCAAATCTATTTCTCATCGAAAAATGGTGTTGTTATTTGAACATCGACTTCGGAATCAGATAAAAAAAAAATAAAGAACGCTTCTACTAGAAGAATAATTGATGATGTATATAGAAATTTAAAACAGTGAGTTCCAATACTATGAATCCATCTAACGAAATAAAGTTAACATTCTGACATAGATTTCCTAATCAGTTAAGAAAAGAACTGCTTCTCCAAAAGAATAAAGCATGTTGGATATACCTTTTAAATTTCCAAAACATATAATCAATCCTAAAAAATAAAATTGTTATTTGATCAGTGCATTCCTAATTAGATATGTAATGATGAACTATTCTAATAGAATAACAATTTGGATATACAAATGTAAAGATTGCGAGTTTCAACGTCGACTTCCGGATCAGATAAAAATTAAAAAAACTTTTCTACAAAATAAAAAAATTAGGTTGTATACAGAAATGTAAATCTGCAATTTTTAATGCAATGCATTAATCCAAAAGAAGAAAGCTAACATTAGGACACTGTCTTTTCTATCGCATAAGAAATTAAGAACTGTTCCACTAGAAGAATAATTCATGTTGCTTACATAATTATAAAGACTGCGAGTTCTAAAACTATTTATCAATCCAAAAGAAAAAAAACCTGACATTTGAATATAATATTCGTATTAGAGAATGAATTCGAAATCTAAGAATGAGTATAAAGTTTCCAAACATTCTGCAGAGGAAACCGTAAGAAAATTGATAGACAATCCAAGAATGTACCAAATTATAAATATCTTTAGACTTGTCTTTTAGCTAAGCTGGATATATTTTTCTGCATTTTTCTGCACACACACACACACACACACACACACACACATATATATATATATATATATATATATATATATATATATATATATATATACGTGAGCGCTAGCTGAGTTGTCAATTAGAAAAGAGCAATTTTCGTATCGGATAAGAAATGAACTGTTCCAATAAACGAATAATTCATGTCGGATGTACAAATGTAAAGACTGTGATTACTGGAACTATTCATCTACTCAAAATATGAAAGCAGACATTTGAACAGCCACTTCTGATCCATATAAAAAGGAACTTTTTCACTAGAAGAATAATCCATGTTAGATATACAAATAAATGATCAATAGATCTATCTATCGCCCAGTTCACACTCCACTCACGTCTATTGAACAGGTTAAGAGGCTCATCCCTTGTTCCCTGTTAAGGATGCGGTTACTGGCTTTCTCTTTTCCAATCTTCTCACTTTTTTTTTTCAATTGGAACATCACTTGTTCCCTGTTTAGGATGTGGTTTCCGGCTTTATCTTTCCCAATCTTTTCACTATTATGTAGCCCCCTGCACATCAGTGGCGTTACCGCCTTGCTCGGGGTGATGCGAGTAAAAAAAAGTTTCAAAACGATATATTAATCTACAAAAATAATGATGATATCAGAACAAATGATTCCGAAGAAGATAAGAAATGAAGAACTGTTCGGATAGAATAATATTCTAGGATGAACATAAAAATCGGAAAATGCCTAGTTTCAAAACTAATACTCAATCCAAAAGAAAAAAAGCTCTCATTTGATCATAGATTTCCGAATTAGTTAAAAAATATAAAACTGTTCTTCTATAATATATATCCATGTTCAATATGCAATCGTAATGTCTGAGAGTTCCCAAAATAAAGATCTATCTAAAAAAAAAAGAAACCTGATATTGGAAGAAAGACCTTAGAGTCAGATGAGAAAATAAGAACTGTTCTACAAGTAGAAGAATTCATGTTAGATTTAAAAATATAATAATTGCAAGTTTCAAAAATATCGGTCCATCCAAAATAAAAAAAGTGGACATTTGAACAACAAATTCAGAATCAGATAAAAACTGGTTCATTAGAAGAATGATTCATGTTAGATTTAGAAAATTAAAGAGGGAGTGTACAAAAAATATTTACCCATACAAAAGAAGAATGCTGACATTTGAACATCAATTTCCACATTAACTGGGGTGAAGAACGGTTCCTCTAGAACAGT
This sequence comes from Ascarosepion bandense, assembly GCA_037127315.1. Taxonomy (NCBI): domain Eukaryota; kingdom Metazoa; phylum Mollusca; class Cephalopoda; order Sepiida; family Sepiidae; genus Ascarosepion; species Ascarosepion bandense. The sequence continues at coordinate 121,038 of JBBBDQ010029101.1, forward strand.
TTTCCTATAATGTATATTGGCTATACTAATGGAATGATTGCGAGTTCCAAATTTATTCATCCATCCAAAATAAGAAAGCTGCCATTTGAACATTGATATTCCAATCAGATATAAAACTAAAAGATACTGTTCCACTAAAAAATAATCCATGTTTCAAATACAAATGTAAAGACCGCTAGTTCCAAATCTATTCATCAATTTCAAAGAAGAAAGATAATATTGGAACATCGAATTCGATTCAGATATGTATTGAATAACTTTTCAATAGAAGAATAATTCATGTTGGATATACAAATGTAAAGACTGTGAGTTACAAAACTATTCTTTAATCCAAAACAAGAAAGCTGACAGTAGAACATCGACTTCCGGATCCGATAAGAAATTAAAAAAAACTTTTCTACAAAAAAAAAAAAAAAAAAAAAAAATAGGTTGGATATAGAAATGTAAAGTCTGCGATTTCTAATGCAATTCATTAATCCAAAAGAAGAAAGCTAACATTAGGACATTGTCTTTTCTATCACATAAGAAATTAAGAACTGTTCCACTAGAAGAATCATTTATGAATAATTCAGAATTATAAAAACTGCGAATTCTAAAATTATTTATCAATCCAAGAGAAAACAAAATCTGACAATTGAACATAGACTTCATATTAGAGACTGAATTAGAGTATAAAGTTTCCAAACGTTCTGCAGAGGAAACCGTAAGAAAATTGATAGACAATCCAAGAATGTACCAAATTAGAAATATCTTTAGACTTGTCTTTTAGCTAAGCAGGATATATATTTCAGCGGTTTTCACAATTCGGTGTTTATAGTTTCCCGAGTTTATGAAACAATCAAACATATAGAAATGATGAAGAAATCAATATTTAGAAAATAGGTCATTACATATTGATGTGAAACAATTTGACTGGTAAAAATTTTCAAATATTAGCATTAAGAAATGAAAGAAAATTCCAACTCTTTATTACAAATGATAATTATGGTCAGCTTAATAATGTTGCAACCTTACACCGTTCTTTCTATATACATATTTTTATATATTTTATTTTTTTATTAATGTATCCATTTCAAATTTTCCCACCTCCAGTTTGCAGCTTTTCTGTTCATCCGCCAATCTGCCACATGTTTTCTTCCGCTTTCTCATTTACCACTTCCTATTTTTTTCTATGTTCTTTCCTTCTTTTTCCTTCTTCCTTTTCCTTTTTATTTCCGCTGCCCTTACTTCCGTTTTATTAAATATACACAAATGATTTCATTTTACAAAAAGAATTATAAACGCCATTGGTGCTAGCGTTGGTTTTACCCGTTGAAATGGCCATAAGATCTTTGAAAATTTTAATTTATATATATATATATATATATATATATATATATAGGGCAATCTTTAAGATTTCTACAATTACAATCGCTGGTATTAGTTCCTTTGTCCCTGGTACGAGCTATTTGAGTATTGTAATTTACAATGTTTTTTTGTATCATAATACTTGCTGAGGTCTTTGTTGTTATGTTTTTTAATAATTTTTTCTAGATTATCCGTGCAACTGTCGCTTACATTGAGTGTATTATTATTGAATATTTTGCTAAGAGGATTAGTTTTTGGGAAAGTGTTTGCTGATTAAGTTTAAGAAATTATGCCCCAATTTAGTTTTAACCATAAAATTGTAGGTAGGGGTAAATTATATGAATTTTCTAGACCTTTTCTTCTCGCTATTATCATAGTAGGGTTTATGAATTTGATATCAGCATTTATCTTTCATATATATATATATATATATATATATATATATATATATATATATATATATATATATGAAAGAGGGTATTTAACCAGCAACGTTTTGAAAATAGTAATTGATATGTGCTGTAGATATATTTTCAAATTATATAAAACCTAGGGAGACCGAAAAACTGTAAAGAGTATTTATATGACAACAAATGCAGTGTTTCTTGAGTTCCAAACAATATTAAGGTTTAAAATACAGATATCTTAATGTTTAACTGAAATAAGACTAACACCTTAAAGTAAATGTTAAATGAAATTAAATATACATTAATACATATTCAAACTGATGACGAATACAACAATATTTGTTTTAAATATTTCACAAACACGCACACAAAACACATTCTAACACAAACACACACGCACAAACGAGGGCACACACATATAGTGACGGAAATTAATATATATACATATGAGGTGGGTGTAAATATATATGTGACACTATCTTCCACGGTGATGCTTTCCTTTCTCCCGCGGGGATACCTTCCTTTGGTTGGTTTGAAACAACGGAGAGAGAAATTGATATTGGTGATATTATTAATGTTTTATTGCGTCACGCGATGTGAGCTTAGGAAAAAAATATTTTTAGTACCATCAAATTCTTCTAAAAATCACTGAAGCATAAAATAAATTTATTTTGGATAAATATACATTTCTCGTCTTTCATGATTGTATAATTTCGCCTCCTTTCATGTTCATATAAATTTCTCTTAGAGTTGAAATGATGATTCCGCTAATCTGAAAACGCGTACACAAAACAAGTGTCAGAGTGATTTGATAAGGTCACTCGAAAGCCAAGGCCACTGTTGAACACAACAGTCCGAAATAACCCGATCTGAATTCAGTTCGACGTGAGTTGGCATAATCTCATTGGTCGAGCTAAGACATCCGAAAATCGAGTGGGCGGAGACTGATTTTCATTGGCCGAAGACTGTGAGCCGGCCCGATCCCAGAGAGGATCGAAATTGGTTATAAAAATAGAAGCTCGACACGAAAAGTTCAGTTGGATGACAGTTTTATGAGTTGGGGAGCGAGTTGGGAGTTTGTTTAGTTGAGTTGGAGCTGCTATCCGTCGAAATGTAACGACTGGGGGAAAAGGCCTTAGCCGGGGAGCCATGACCCACGGCTGGTCGCCCACCATAGAACTTAGGGCTAAAGAGTTAATTTCGAATGAAGCCTGCCGCAGATTAACTCAGGGAGTTCATTTGGAATGATGCACCATCGACATGAATCCCGAAAGAACGTTATTGTTTATTTTTTTTAATCACGGGAAAATCGAAAATTCTGATTCTTCGTTCGTTCAACTTCGGCAAACTCCGTTAAACTCCGATAAGGACAAAAAAAAAACAAAAAAAAACTTTGCTATTTTGGAAGTAACATAGGAAAATTGACAATCCTGATTATAGAGAATTAATTAAAAGACTTTAACGAAATGCGAGTAGAGACATTGGCGGATATTTGAAGAGATCTGTTTATTTTAACGCTAACGAAACTTAGACAAAACATTTCGTTTAATGATTAGAAGCTATGATGCTTTTGGCGAACTTTCTCTCTCTGTTGTAAAAATTATTTTCGACGATTGTGTATCACTTTCGACAACTGTATTCTTGGGAAAAGAAAGACATTGTTTTTTCTTTATATAAAAACATTCGTCGTAGCTCTCCAGGTGTGTTCGGCTTGTTCATTTATTTTATTGTATTTTTTTTTTTGGTGCCGTGTTTTTATTTTTAATTTTTTTAATTTTTATGTTTTTAACCACAAGTGTACACCAGTGTCCGGACTGGCTAAAAGGGACAACTATCAAGATTGCAATACGTGACTTCTGGGATCTAATCACAACGTGGGACAGTGGCCCGTTGTTGCAAAAGACGTCCTGTAACCCAGCTTTTGTGGCGACATCATCGGACGGGATCGTCCCGACCAGCGACAGCGACCAAACCAACCGTACAACCGGGTGTCAGTGTCAAAACTGGGATCGTCGCGACCGTCATCGAGCACGAGCGTCACATTAGAGAGACGGCTAGCCCGGCCTGAGGCGTCACATCTGGTGCCGTTTCGTCCAGGATCTGGTTTGAGGGCAGACATCCACACTGCGGTAGTATCACATATATACTATTATTTTTCTGTTGTTAATAAAACAGTGCTCAATGTATGAACAGAGCTGCAATCTATCTATCTATCTATCTATCTATCTATCTATCTATCTATCTGTCTAGCTATCCGAGTGAGAAAGGAACGAAGAAAAAAATTTTTTACAACGTCCAAAACATTAATTTAAAACCGTGTTCGATATATAATATATACAGCTGTGAATATTTATTATAAGTTATATTTTAGAACATGTACAAATTTCTTATATATATCCACGACAAATCATACATTTGTTTCGACATTGAAACTACAATATCTCCTCAGGTGGTGTGCAACTTCCCACACACAACTCACCAAATATAGGAAAAGAGACTTTCCATTCTTGTTCACACCACCTGAGGAGACATTGGAGTTTCAATATCGAAACAAATACACGATTTGTAGTTGATATATATAAACAAAATTGTACATGTTCTAAAATATAATTTAGAATAAATATCTATCTATCTATCTATCTATCTATCTATCTATCTATATATATATATATATATATATATATATATATTAATAAATACACATATTATCTTACGGATACGGTAGAAATCAGAGCTTCAAGCGTTATGCAATGATCAAGATATACATGGAGGTATAAAAGTGTTTTGGATGAGCTGGCAAAAATTATAAAGAGATATATGAAGTCTGAGTTATCTAATTCAACCCAGAAACTCATTCCAGAGGGAAAAAGATATGTGGGTTTGAAGCAAACAAACAAATGTCAAGCTATACCCTGAAAAACCTCCTTAGTTCTGGTGGCATTTGGGAGGTATCTGCAGACCTTCCTAGTTGGCGTAATGATTATCCCCAAATAATACCAAATTAAAGGTCTGCTATCAGAGGTTGTTCTTCTATCAAGGGTGAATTATAAAATCATCCTGGTTGAATTAACAGTACCATATGAAAGCCGGATAGAACAAAAGCACGGTTATAAAACTAATAAATATGAAAATCTAAAATCAGAGCTAATAAAGGAGGGGTATAATGTAATTGTTAGAGCAGTAGAAATTAAAGCAAGGGGTTTCTTTGCAGCCACTCTCTACCAATTTCTGGGTCAAATTGCAATCAAAGGGCGTAATAGGACCAAAAACATGAAACGCCTAATAGAAATCACTGAAAATAGTTCTATCTGGATATGAAAGAAAGGAAATATTCCGTGGAGTGTTTCAGCGAACATGACGGCATGACATGACTGATCGTGAATGCGTAATGAGGTTCACGTTGTATTCTCGGAACACAAGGTTTGCCGTTTTCCTAAATTTTTCGTAAATTTAATCTCGCCGTTAGACATTTTAACAAGTATAACTACACTTGTATATCGTTATAATGGGCCCTCACATCAGTGAACGGGGGGCCGGTGTGCAAGTGAAACCTTTGAGAGGAAGGCCCCGAAATGTTGCACAATCTCTCCTGATAACCCGAATTTGAATATAAATTCGAAAGGAACACATAAAAAGAAGTTCTATGAAGTCATATACCGTAGAGAAGCTCGGTGGAAATGTTATTGGCATGAGGAGCATTGCATATTCACCTCGCTACAGGTGAATTTCAATTACTTTCCAGTGATTTCCTTCTTCCTGATGGTGAAAGAAAAATGGACACTGAGATCATACCATGCGTTTCATCGCACAGTCATCACTTTCATACTTAGAAACACTCTATCTCTAATAATTTCTCCTATATTTTCATGATACACACACACACACACACACACACACACACACACACACACACACACACACACATATATATATATATATATATATATATATATAAATTTTAAAATTAGACATGACTTACTTCCGAAATTTTTTGTGACGTAAATTTCTCAAATCTTAACAGTCTTTTTTTATTTTAATTTTTTTATATATTTCTCTTTTTTTATTCTTATTTTTTATTTCCATTTTGAAAAATGTACCGTTACTGAGGAGATGTAAAATCTCTCTTAGGGATTTTATGTCGAAATATTCATTCAACATTTTTGAAGATTGAAAATTTGTTTTACTTTATATTAGCTATGTAATTTTAATTACAATGAGCTCTCCTCCTGTATCATTTTTTAATATTAAAATTTTTAATATTAATTAGGATCAGCTTCTTGGGATTTACCTTCCTACTTTTCCGTTTGGGATTAAAGTATTTTAATAAAATATAAATTTTTATATATATATAAAGAAAATGTCTAAGACGATGTGTTTTGTTCTCTAAGGAACTTTTAATAAAGTGCATCAGAGGACGAATTATTTTATTCATTTTGTCCTCTTATCGATATAGTATATCTAAAAATTTGCACTACACGAACACACATATACATATGGACACAGAAATATCATAACGTCTCAGGAAAGTGTGACGCTGCAAACACACACAGAGACAAAAAAACAACGTAAAACAAAAGAATAGCAAAATAGAAACAATATCAGAGTAGAATATAAAATAAAGCAGTGCTAATACGGCAGAACTTCTATCCAAATATATTTTCTTAGATGTGAAAATAACATTAGTTTATATTCAAGAACAGGTTAACAGAAGAGAAGAACAAATGCAGTAGTGAAAACAAATACATATTACGTCATTGCAACGACATCACAATACAAAATCATAAATAAGCTTTTATAAATTTTCAATTCAAAACATTAAAGGCTGCAAAATCTATGTTTTTAAAGAAATGTGAAAATTCAATATTATGCGTAAAAATAATGTCAGAACGTTAGTGGTTATAAATAAATTTCTTTCCAACATTCTTCAATGTATTTAATATTCCTGGTGACATATACAAAAAGCCCGCAGAATGTACATGGTCGGAAATCGTTTTGAGAAATTAAACTGACATTAGTCATGCCGTGTTGATTTCTATGTCTATATTGCTTATACCTACAAAGTTCATCACTCTATTAATTTACGACATGCTAAGATCAATTGAATTGTGGTGATATCTGGATAGTTTTTGACTGGCTGTTGAATGTTTTCTTCCTGGGCAGGAGTAACAGCGGATTTCAGTTTGTTTCGATCCATAATTTGTGGGGCCACGGTTCCTGTCTCAGCAGCGGGACGAAACGCAATCAAATACAGCCGTGTACGCTCGCGTCCATTAATATTCGCACAGCCGCATGTAAAAATAATATCTGCCTGCTCACGATATGAATGTCCTGCCATAGATAAACTTAAACTTTCTCAGTTATTTCACTACTGCACACTTTAAACATTAACAACAAGCTAGTACACGAATGAAAAAGATAATCTATTCTATATGGCAACACAGCGCAATCTAAACTGAATATCTAAAAAACGATGAATTAGCAGTCATTTTTTTAATCATTTCACCCTGAGCAAGGCATTCCACAGCCATTGTAGCGCAGGGGGTTATAGGGTCGGGGGAGTGATGAGAAAGGATGGTTAGATATAGGAAATGTCAGATGGAGGGTGATAGACGGGTAACGGTAGCGAGAATAAGGGTTGGTTAGATGGTGAGAGTATTTGAGAGAATAGATGCAATTTAGCGTGTTAGGAGGTGTCTATTGACCTTACATTTAAACTCCTCGAGATTGTAGCCGTCGTGGAAGCATGCATAGGGAAGGAAATTCCACAGGTGGGAAGTGCGAGAAAAGAAGCTGTTGGAGTAGAAATTGCGGTTACGTTTTATCGGTTTCACTGTAAAAAGGTGGGACCTAGTTGCCAATCTAGTATCTCGTGTAAATTCGTAACTATGAGGCACCAATGTCTTAAGTTCATCGGAGCAGAGGCCGTGAAAGTACTTGTAGAAGAGGCACAAGGAAGCCACGTCACGTCGGTGAGAGAGTGGTTGCAGCCGGTCCGCCATACAGGATCGATCACGTTACAGATTCTCCGATGTATTTTGTCAAGAACCCCGAGGAGAGTAGCAGAGTCACCCGACTAAATGTGGCAGTATTATTCAATACACGGGCGGATTGTAGATTTATAGATGTGCAGGATAGATTCAGACGGGAAAAATTTCCGGCGCCTGCACAGAGAACCGACCTTCATAGCAGCGGACTTATCAATGGATTCGATATAGTCATTACATTTGAGTGTAAGGCCAAGGAGGCGTAGTGTTTTACTCTCAGGTAGGCAAGCCTGTTCTATGCTAATGGGAGGTAGGTGCGATTGTCTATGGTGGTCAATTGATAGCTTCGTTTTGGAGGCATTGAAATTCACGAGCCACTTCCTACCCCAGTCCACCACGGATTGGAGGTTCTTTTCAAGCTCGGCAGCGAGGTTCGCTTTGTCGCCCACACCGTGTTTTTGATCGATGCGAGAGTAGATTGTGGTGTCATCGGCGTACATGCCTACCCGGGATCTAGTGGCATCTGAAAGATCTTTAATGTAGACCAGAAAGAGCGTGGGACCCAGGATAGAGCCTTGAGGGACGCCAGTGTTCGTATAGTAGTTTAAGGAGGCATGACCGTTTAATACTACCTTCAATATGCAGTTAGAGAGGAAAGATCGGATTAGATCAAACAAATATCCAGTTATACCATAGCTCTTCAGTTTGCACAAAAGGCCAACATGCCAGACTCTGTCGAACGCTTTGGAGATGTCCTAGTCAACGGTTCGTGCTTTGCCATTCTTGTCGAGACTCTGGTATATGTACTCGGTAATGGTCGTTAGCATATCAGCAGTAGACCTGGTGAAGCGGAAACCGTACTGTTTGTCCAAGAGAAGCATGTGGGCCGTGAGATGCTGAATCACCTCGGCGTTGATAATAGCTTCGAAAACTTTGCCAAAGATCGGAAGGAGGCTGATAGGGCGGTAATTAACGGGGTCCGAAGGTTCGCCAGGTAATTAGGTCCGAAGGTAATTAGCGGGGTCCGAAGTATTCTTAAATATAGGTGCTACAGAGGCGGATTCCAACAGGTAGGAAAGCAGGATGCAGATATGAAGAGGTTATAGAGTTTAGAGAGGACAGAGGAGAGCTCTGGGGCACATTTCTTCAGGACTATGATTGGGATTCCGTCACCAGCGTTCGCCTTGTGAGGGTCAAGTTTTGAGATTATCTCAGAGACCAGCGAGAGTTTAATGCTGACGTTATTCAGTTCAGCCTTAGTTCTAGGTGGGAAGTCGGGAGTAGGTACGCCTGACGAATCCAGTGTCGAATTGGTAGAGAATCTACGAGCAAAGCATTCAGATTTGTCCGCAAAGGAGGTGAGAACCTCAAATTCGTTGATTAGTGGGGGTATTGAAGTCTTACTCTTGTTGAGCACGTCTTTGCAGAGTCGCCAGTAATTTTTGGCGCCGAAATTAGAGGACGCTATGCGTTGCTTCATTCTGGCTGCAAGCACCAGCTTAGCTTCGTTTAGAATTTTTTGCACTTATTACGTGCTGAGGTGTAAAGGCGCATATTTCGTACCGACGAGTGGCTTCGATAGAGCCGGAAGAAATGATTCCAGTTGGCAATGGCGGCCGAGCAAGCGGCCGAGAACCAGTGAGACGAATTTGATTTAAGCTGGAAATTTCTGGCAGGAATGAAAGCATCGATGTCAGCCTCAACCCAAGAGGAGACATCGGATGTGCAGTCTTCGACGGGAAGACCGAAGACGTTGTTCCAGGGACGTCACAGAGGAAGTTTCGGAACGAATCCCAGTTTGCTATCTGGTAGCAGTATGATATTCTGCTAGTCTGGGTTTCTTGGGTAGAGTTATAGTGGATTGAGATGTTAACGGATACTACGACGTGGTCAGAGTTTCCGAGAGAACAGAGCTGCCTCGTAGCGCAGGAGTCTGAGATGGAAGAGAAGCAGAGGTCTAGTAAAGAGTCCCTTCCGTTACGGTTATTAGAGAAATGAGTGGGGAAGTCCACCACTTGTGTAAGAGCTTGGGTTATTGAGAAATTCATGGTGCGGATCCCAGCAAGGTTGGTAACAGAGTTTTCCAGCCACTTAGTGTGGTAGGCGTTGAAGTCACCAAACACAAATATATTTGCAGATGGGTGAAAAGAAATAGCCTTGTCGATATTATTATAGATGCTATCGAGTACCGAACAGTCAGAGGAGTAGGGGGAGCGGTAGAGGAAGAAGAGATAGCAAATCGAGCTTAGAAGTGAGAGACGGAAGCACATGAAAGAGTGATCCAGGGATTCGAGAGCTGTTACCCTGGCTAGAGAGAGGTGTTCGCTGACATAAATACCAAGCCCATGCATATGGACATTGGAGCCCTTCCTGAAGAGGGGAAGGTAACCAGGAAAGAAAAACTCAGAGGAGGGATAGAAGGGTCAAGGTTAGTCTCACATATGGCTAAGATATCAAGTGAAATAGTTTGGTGGAATGATTCTACGCTGTTAATGTTATCCCGGATAGGAGACGCAGATAGGCATGGACTTTTTCAGAGTAGCAGGTTTAGTTTTGCTGTTTGGTATGTTAGATTTCATAATGGTTTGGTTGGAGAGAAAGGGAGAGAGGTCTAGAGTATAATCAGACAGTCACTAATTGCAGCAACTGAAGGATAGAGACTGGCGCGGCCTGCAGCATAATGTGGCCTCGGGGTTGCCCACCGGAGGTTCATACAAGGACGCCTATCCATATGCGAAATGGCACTGCAGGAACACCGATATTATTCAACTGTCTGTTGAACAGAGCGGCCACTCAAGACGCTCCGCAAGATTTCGGGCTCCTAACTACCAGTCGGAAGCACCAACCAGGAAACTGCCAACCCGTTACCTTCAGAATGAAGAGGCGTTGCCACCATGCTCAATAACTGCAAAGAGCTTCCAGCCGAACTAACACTAAGACCGAAGTAGAAGGAAAGTGAACCGGAAACCCCTTCCTAAACAAGAAACAAGGCGATAACCTCTACTCCTGTTCAAAAGAAGGGGGTGGTGTGTAAAACCGGGTGATAAAAAAGCAAATTTTAACTTAGTATAAGTCGAAACGAATTTTAAACGACAACATCATTTACAATAGCAAAATAGTACCCATGTTAAAAGATTCAAACAAAAATTAAAGACAAAAATTAAAATAAAAAGCGGAATTCAACATACCAGATAGGTAAGACAAGACAAACTGAACAAGTGGAAAGTCTTTTCTCAATAGATTTATTAATATCAAAATCGTCATCGTCAGCTGATCTCTCGTATCAAAGAATTCAATTTCTTCTTTGCTTCCATTATGGTTATAGTGTTAATGGCTAAGTAAACAAATGATTTCGCAGAAGGTTCGATGGCATTGATTATATGGTAATGCGGGATGAAAAAACGATGTTAATTTTGTCGAGGATTTCTCTCTTGTTTGTCTTTTTTTTTTACTCTTCTGGTGGATTAGAAACTTCTTTTTGTTCAATACTGATAGAACACTGCTAGTGAATACGGTCATAGTGAATACGGTCATAGTGAATACGGTCATAGTGAATACGGTCATAGTGCTGGCATTGGAAAACCTTCTATGGAGGTGGATTATTATAACACTTTATTAGTGCAGCTCTTGACATACAAAAATTAAAATACTATCTTGCAGTAAATATGCACAAGCTAAGTTCTCGTATAATGACGTGCCACATACAATATACGTTACTACATCCCCCAACTATTACCTTTCAGTTTCATTTTGAGTTGTTCCTGGTATTTTTCCATGAAGAGTGAGAAATATGATACCTCCTCTCTTTCAAAATAACCATTTCATCCAAATCTATACTTCATTGTTTCATAAAAACATCCACCATCAAAGACGATTTTATCTCGTGTTGATAAAACTTTGCTAGGCAACGAGAACAGTCACCAAATAGTAAACGCAGCTCGTAAATTTGTAATGCGATTCTATGACGTCACACCGCGCTAGAGCCAGAAATGTTAACAGAACCATATAGTTAAATGCAATGTAATGTGTTATGACCAGATTTTTTGTTAACGTCCTTGTAACCTCTCTGAAGATGGCTCATGTGAGCCGAAAGCTTAGAACCAACTTAATAGAAAATTATCCAGTTGTTGGAAAATTTTTCCTTTATTTTCACCTGAAATTAAAGCCAAAATACGATGTTTAGAACGGCTCATAATTGAACATAATAGACATTCATTGTCTCTTATATTTAACAGTACATGTTTAGAAAATTATCTGCTGTCTCGATACACTATATATATATGCCGGACTGGATATTCTTGAGAAGTATTTGAGGAAAACCTGTGTCATCCCGCCAAAACAAACTATCAAAACAATGTTAGTGAGCATGTTTTCAAATGTTCAAGAACATCCGAAGATTTTTCAGCATTAATTGTTTTAATGCTTTTTCTCAAACTTTGATACCCAAAAGTGCTTATCATAAATGCGTACGTTTCAGCTAATAAAACCAGTGAAATCCAGCAGTTTTGGCTTCAAAATGATTTTAAGATTAACACTATAGAAACACTCGTACATTAAAGTAAATCTCTATTCTGAATAGTTAAATTGAACACATACATAAATTTTTCTGCCTTCCCATAACTATAAATAACAAACGTATTGTTTCTTTTATCCAAATGAAAATCATGTTCACAACAATGATCTAGCATTTTCTGATGACGAGGTAAAATTTTCGAAACAGAGAAATTTCCCTGACACAATGTAAAATATATATATATATGATATATAGAGCAATGAATATTTATTATAAATTATGTTTTAGAACATGTACATAATTTCTTCTATATATGTCCACTTCCCTACAATCATATGGTTGTTTCAGTGTTTGGATTTTTTCCCCCGAAGAAGTGTTTAAATCCAAACACTGAAACAACCATATGATTGTAGGGAAGAGGACATATATAGAAGAAATTATGTACATGTTCTAAAACATAATTTATAATATATATATATATATATATATATATATATATATATATATATATATATTGATGTTGGGTTTGATTTATCTCTCTATACAAGGATTTGTTTTACCCCGCAAATCACTTCGTTTAGGCTGATGGCGCTAATGAATCAGTAGACACATTCTTGTAAAGAAGCGTTGCTGGCATTATATCCATGCTAATGTTAGCGAAAACGATGTTAATTTTATAAAGCCGTTCTCTTTTATTTCATTTCGTATTTTTCTCTTTTGGTGACTTTATCAAACCGTAATTGTATTTATGACAATGTCGATATTTAGAAACAATCTACTGCAATCTCTTCACTCAAAATTGCAGCTTATTCTACGCAATATCAATATAATATCTATACATACATTTGGCAGTATTTCTCTTTTTATCTCGCATTCTCTTAGTTGTAAAGAATTGTATTTCTTGCATGAAAATTTTCGTTTAATATTCTTCATACTTTTTGGATAAAAAGAGCCGCACATTTTTAATATATTTTTCATTTTACATTATATATATTTTACTTATATTCTGTTTTGTTTTATCTATCAAATTAACATTAGTAATTATATTTGATTGTTTGGAAAGGACTGTTTAGACTATTTACAGTATAAAACTGCATGATGTAGCTACGGAAATACAGATTGGATGGTAGTCATCCATCATAATTTTATCTTCTCGTTTTGCTCAAACATCGAACACTTGCCTTGACAGTAGATATGTAACTGTCTAAAAAAAACAGCCAGCTTCATTTGATTCAGCCTGCGTCAGTTTCTTGTAATTTTCAACGCATTCTAAAATTACAATATTTACATTGTTCGGACTATTATCCTCATCTTTTTTGCTATTTGTACGATGTTTCTGCCGTAGTACGCTTTGCTCTTCTTCAGGTGGTAGGAATTTCGAACAGAACTCTTTATTAAAATCACTGTGGTATATCATCCCCATTCCTTGCTTAGGGCCTCTTCTGGTAGGCTTGAGTTATCTCCCTCTATCCCTGGAAGTTAATTGTTCACCACCACTATTGTAGCCTGGTATTGAACTTGCAGTTTTGGTGTCACGTTACAGAAACGAACCAACATCAATATCCACATGCCCCAGCACCTGAAGAAGGCCAGAGTGTACAACGGCCGAAACCTCGTACAAATGCCAACAAAATGAGGACAATGGTCCGAATAATATAAATAATGTAAATACTACCTCATCTCAGAAATGTAGACAAATACTTTCTAAAATTTGTAATCATTTTGAGCCCAAATAAAAATCAATTTTTTTAAAAATCATTTCACCGCAAGCTAAGCGGGAATGTCAGTAATATGCAGGGGATACAAGGAATGAAAATGAGATAAAAATGATTAAAGGGAACATTGAGGAAAGAACGAAGATGGATGGAATTCAAGAAGATAAAAGATAGCTATTCAAGTTGCATTTAATTTTATGATATTTATTGTTATCAAGGAATAAAGTAAACTGGAAGAAGTTCCACATGCCATATGTGCGAGAAAGGTAACTGTTGGAGTAGAAGCGGGAGTTGCATCTAACTATTTATACAGAAAAAGTTTGGGGCATAGATGCCTGCCTATTAGTACGCTTAAATTCATGTAGTCGGTCAACAAGAAAAAAAAACTCTTCTGAGCAGTTATCATGAAAACATTTGAAGAAAAAACAGAGGTAAGCATTGTATCAATGAAGAAAATATGCCTGAAACTGAAATGCCAAGTCATGATCAATTTCAATACAGATTTTTCTTTGAATTTGCAGGAACCTCAAGATGAATAACAAGAGCACCAGATTAGCAGAAACATTCATAACACGCGCGAATCGTAGACATGTAATGTGAAATTTGAAATAGTGACGGGAAAAATCCAGAGACCCAACTTTCTTTACTTTAATTTCCGCTATTGATTTGAGTCTGACCACTACAGTTCATTTTGTAAATTATATCGGGGTTGTAGAAGAAACAGTTATCATTACTTCAGTTATGTATGTGCATTATGGGGCAGTGGATATCGTATCGTAACGACAAATCGGGAAGACGAGTTCAAATTCCAGTTGAATTCATTGCATTCACTTACACACAAAAGCCTTGGGAAAAGTATTAATCCGTCTCTTCTCTTCAAGTATGGGTTAAATAACAGGACAGATTGGGTTCTATAACCTTGGCTGGCAACCAGTCTACCACAGAAAGCAATGGCAACCTACTGCGGGTTGATCTTCTGCCCAGTCAGCCATGTCTCTTTCGATACATGATCGCCCTAAAGCGTGTATCACGTATGGAATTTAACTGACTGATTTATTGTGCTCATTTTTGTTATTATCACAACCATCAACAAATGAAAACCTGGGACCACAAAGACCGTAACGTTGTGATAACAACACCAAAGAATAGGACAGTGACTTGTGTGTAAAAAAATATAAATAAATAATGCTGTTGAAAGAACAATTATGTTTGACTGCATATTGTAATACGGAATACTGTGGAGAGTAGGGTGGTTTCTTTTTAACTGTTTTGAATGTGTACGCCCCATTTCGCTGAAATAACCCTGGGTTACTGAAGTAAACACATGAAAACATAAGTATTTCATTATTTTCGGTGCTGCATTAAACTGAGCATGCACAAAGAACATGTCATGTTTGTCTACTCACTGAAAACTATTTCACAATTTTCGAGCTAAAACAGGTGCTGGCAGGGATTTTTTAATTACTACTTAACAGAACAGGTTCTATAGTGCCGCTTTTTAGATAAATGGCGCACACAGTAAAACAAAGTTAATATAAATATATGAACTTTGTCTTAACTTGTGCAACATTCATCTTTATTTTTTTCTGTATATTATCTAAACATGTCCGTGAAATTAGTCAGTCAGTTAAATGCCATACGTGATACACACTTTGGTCGATCATGTCTCGAAAGAGACATGACTGACTGGGCAGAAGATTATCCAGCAGTATGTTGCCATTTGCTTTCTGTGGTAGACTGTTTGCTGACAAAGGCTATAGAACCCAATTTGTCGTATTATTTAACTCATAACTGGAGGAAAGTGACGGATTCAATACCTCTCCTAAGGGTATTTGTGCGTAATTGAATGCAATAAATTCAACTGGAATTTGAACTCGGCAACCCGATTTGTCGTTCCGGATCGATATCGACTGCAGCACAAGGCACATCCGTCAGTGAAATCAGTGGAATCATTTTTTCAATTTGTAATTTGTATAACATTAAAAAATACTCGCCAGATCGGTGGGGAAGTAGATCACCTCGGCTAGTAGTGAACTGCTGAACAGCAATATAATATTGAGCCGCCTCCCTACTTGAGACGAAATGTGGCACAAGGCCTATTTCATGTGGGTTATCCGCGACATATAGTTCGGGCAAAAATTTTAGTTCAATCTTTCCCTTACTAGATTCTACTCTTTAGCGGAGCCTCGTCTCGGTTACATTCTGCCTTAGGGCAGAAAGATCGACAATGCCAGAATTGCGTCTGAGAGACGTCAATCTCTAGACGGGAATGTGGATATTTAGCTGCGTCTCCACTTTAGAGAAAATTTTTTACAAGACACTACCCCTCGGCAGAGCCTAGTTTGGTTTACTCTCAGCCCAAAGACGGAGAGACCGACAATGTCTGATAAGCGTCCGAGCGACGTTAATCGCTAGACAGGATTGGCACATACCCATTAATTATCATATGTAGGTATTTAACGTTTTCTAAGACTGGCGTGCAAATAAGTCTTGAGAACCCAATCTGTTTCGCTAATTAAACCGTAGATTGAGAGAAAGAAAATATTTTTAATACTTCTAAGTTTATATTTTTAGAAAGTGAATACAACAGCATTCGCACTGTTTGATCTGGAAAATTACATTTGCTAGACAAATTAAAAAATATATATAGATTATCAGATTGACTCATGCCATTCCGCAAATTTCTATTTCACCGATATTTGAATTTTCGTTCACGCTATCCTCTAGACATGATTTTCTGGGACAACATCACTGTTGCTTGAAGTGTTCTCTATATTTGCACAAAAGCTGTCCAGCCTACACAATAAGAATATATATAATATTTGTATAATTCGACATTATATCGGAGTTAAGAACTCATCTATTTTTTTGACGATAATTCTTCTCTTTCTTTAAAAAATCTTTAATAAACATTAGTGGAATAAAAGAAATTGAAAACTGTGAAATATAGCTGGTTGTAATTAGATAAAAATAAGAAATATAAGAGTCGTAGTTGATCCAAACGTTATAAAAGCACATTAACAGGTTAGCAAAAAAATGACAATTAGTTAAATTTTACGGACTAATGGAAACTATCCAGACCGTAGCGTGACTGAAATCACAAAAATATTGTTGAAAGAACCGGAAGATTGAGTGAATGTCTTGCTATTTTAACTTCAAACAGAAGTCATTAGTTATTGTCAAAATCAAAAGAAGTATATTACAATCCTAAAATTAACAATGAACTTTTTTTAAAATTCGTCTTCGGGTATTTGGTTTTCCAGTGCTTTCCTTCACTTTGCATGACGCCACTGCAGGAGCGAAAATACTCGTCTAATATTCAAACATCAAACACAAAATCCAATTAGCCTCTATTTTAAAGTTTTGTGCGCTTACTTTAACAGTTATTTTTATCCCTTCGTTTTGCTTTTATCCCATGACAACCTAGTCCATCATTAAATAATAAAAAAAACATTTCTCTCTGCAACAAATATATCTAATAGGATTTCAATGTGCACAAATGTACTTGATTGTCGGCTCAAAGCTGTGATGTAATGACAGTAAAAAATGAAATATATCATTGACGCATAGGGGATCAATTTCAAGAAGAATATTAAGTGACGTTTATGTATGTGAAAAAAAGACAAATGATTATTTGGTACATTTTATTGAGATAAAAAGTAAATCCTATTTTAATTCTTTTTTCGTCTGCTAAATGATGGCATCATTTATATATATATATATATATATATATATATATATATATATATATATATGCTAACGATTGACCTCCTCTTCGTTGCTACCACAAATTTACGCAAATCTCTCTCTCTCTCTCTCTCTCTCTATATATATATATATATATATATATATATGAAAGTTTCTGTTAATTTTTTGCATTTTCATAATTTTCTTCTTTCATGCACATAAATTATGTAATAATAAAAGAGAGATTGCTACCCAAATACACACACACACATATATATATATATATATATCAGATCACCCCGAGCAAGGCGGAAACGGCACTGATGCGCAGGGGGCTACAGAAGAGTAAAAATATTAGAGGAGAATGAAGAGAAGGACGAACTAGTTAGAAAGGAGCAAGAGAAGGATGGGAATACAGGTGAACCGACAGTTGCAAAGGTAGAGAGAAAGGAAAGGGTATACAGGGCGTTGTGAATAGAACTAGGGTCAAGTAGTTAAGTGATGAGTATTAACCTTGCATTTAAATTCTTGGAGGTTGTAGCCGTCAGGAAAGTATGAATAAGGAAGCGAGTTCCATAGGCGGGAAGTGCGAGAAAAGAAGCTGCAGGAGTAGAATTGTCGTATGCATTTGGTTGATCTAACTGTGAATGGATGAGAGCCAGTTGCCCGTCTGGTTGCACGACTAAACACCTGTTGCGGAGGCACCAGTGACTTAAGTTCGTTAGAGCAGAAGCCACTGAAGTGTTTATAGAACAGACGAAGAGAAGTCACATCGAAAAGTGGCTGTAGTCGAGCCGCCAAGTCGGTACCTATCACATTATTGATTCTACTTTGGAGCCTGTGAAGAACACGGAGATGAACACGGATATGAACCATATATGGCAGTAGTACTCCATACACGGAGAAATGGTTGACTTGTATATATGCAGGATGGTTTCAAGTGGGAAAAACATCATGGCTCGACACAGTGACCCAACCTTCCTAGCAGTAGATTATGACACACTAATATTTCAGGAAGAAGGATTCATAAAAAATACAAGACTTCGCTCAATAAAACGACGTGAAAAACACAAACGCACCGAAAAACACACACACGTACATACACACACATACATACACACACCATATTCAAATGGTAACCCCAAACAATAAAAAGACCCAGATGATCCTTAAAAAATTATAAAAGATAAAGACGAAAGCAAAAAACGATCTATCACACATACTTACATACACATACACACACACACGCGCACACACACACCAATTTCAAAATATTATCCAACCAATAAAAACAATCAGCTGATGGATAGAAGACAATTACATAGAGACTTGTAGATAATTAAAGCGCCTAGAAGATAATTTTAATGTACATATTTCAAATTGGGGTAAGCACTTGATTCGTTTATTTATTTATTTATCTGTTTATCTATTTAGGCATTTGATGAAGTGAGAAACAACAGGCACTTCAACCCACCAACATTTGATTCATTTTATTTTATTTTGTTGATTTGATTTATTTTGAGTTATTTTTTTTATTTTTTTACTTACTTATTTATAAATAATAACTAGGCCCTCACAAACTAAGGGAACTCGATACGTAAAACCACAAGTTTATTCGCCTGAAGAGAGTCAATATTAGACCCGAAGTACGTGTAGCGTCACAAATACCATTATGGACGCTTAATCTATCATAACATGTATAATAACAACGACAATAAATATAAACTTTAAACAAAACGTTCATGGCTTCTCACACTTTTTAATCCATACCAATTTTTCTCGTTGAAACAACCATATTTCTTTTTGTAATATATATATATATATATATATATATATATATACATATATATATATATATATATATATTAAAAAGGATTAATTCAAAGATCTTGAATGGCCATTTCGATATGAAGATCCCCACGGGGATCCCCTTGGATTGAAGTATTTGAATTAATATATATATATATATATATATATATATATATATATATATTGTATCGTGGCAGCAGATAATTCTCTAAACATATACTGTTAAATATAAGAGACAATGAATGTCTATTATGTTTAATCATGAGCCGTTTTAAGCATCGTATTTTGGCTTTAATTTCAGGTGAAAATGAAGACAAAAACTCTCATATTTTTAATTTTTTATTAAGTTGGTTCTAAGCTTTCGGCTCGCATGAGCAATCTTTAGAAATATTACAAGGACGTTAACTTAAAAACATCCAACATCAGCGACGACTTTATCATGTGTTGACATAAAACTTTGCTAAGCAACAATAACATTTATCAAAAATAGCGTAAATTTCGTAAATTTGTAACGCGGTTCTATGACGTCACAACGCGTGAGAGCTCGAAATCAAGAACCATATATTTAAATGTAATGAAATGTGCTATGAGCAGATTTAAACATGATTTTATTAAGTGTGGGTTGTTTGGATTTAATATAGATGTAGATATCTGAAGGTTCTTTTTACTGAGTGTATGAGTGAATATTATTGTACTGTTGACTAAAATCTCTCTGATATTTAACAGTATATGTTTAGAAAAATATATGTATATATATCTTGCTGCCTGTTTAATCTATTACGCATTTCGAAATATGTTTTCGGATCATCCAATGAAAAATGAAAATGCTGAAGACATGATTTCACTTTTACAGTTGTTACCTTATTTTTGTCAATAGTAAATATAATCTCTCAGTAATTTTTGAAACAACACACAATGTTGAATACTCGTGAAAAAAAAAAGAAAATCATTGGATTTTCCACATTTCAATTCGATTTTTGACAGAATTTTTCGTAATGATGAGAATCATCATTTTAGAAAATAATTGATAACTCTTAGATATTTCTATAATCACGTGTATGTCGCATTATTATTTTTAAATATGTATTTAATCCTAATGTGTGCGCATGAATTTGTGTTTAGAACATCAGCGTTACAAGAAGATTGCCGTTTCAAATCTCACTTGAGTCGATTATCGGCTTGGGGAGAAAACACCAACATGATGTCAGATTTGGAAGTGTTTGAAAACATTAATACTGATAAACTATTACTTCTCAATAAATCTGTGTCGACAAAATGGTACGAAAGCCATCAAGAATTTCGCTCGTAACCGAGTGTTTGAGCGAGCGTCAGGCACTTGTTTAAAATGTGGATGTCAAACGAATTAATCTTCATCGGACATCTTAATACACAAAATTAACTATATATTAAAGATTAGATTTATTCTATAAAATCACTACTGACTTCAATCACTGTCTCCAGACGACTTAGCAATCTTCTGAAAGCGCTCTTTGTTTAAGGAGCAAATGCAGTCATAAATCGTGCCTTCAATTGATCATTTTGAAGAGTTTTGATGTTCTGACGGTCAAATTCGCTTTACACACAATAACAGAGTGAATTACGGTATGGGGTTTTAGGTAGCAAGATATAAGGGTGATGTTGTCGCAGAAATTATGCGACAGCCCTGACTTTAAAGTGGCATGGTGCAAAGTCATGTTACCAAATATAGGGTCTTCCATCAGCCACGCCCTTGACCCAGAGCTCCACTATCAAGTTAAGAAACATGATATGGGCAATCATTATGATTCTAAGGCTATACTGGATGAGGATGGAAGAATAAAATCGTGATCACTGGTGATCACTCCAAACACCTTTGTAATCACAGTTAGTGATACCACTTTTTGCAAATCATGTGTATTGTCCATACATTGACACCCCAACACTCTGAAATGGTCGTTTTTGAAGTTTTCTCGGGCGAATGCCAAGCAGTACTGTGTGATTTGCGTCATGTTGCTTGTTTTCTTATACACAGTGCCTTACTATACTCTGCAGTCGATAAAATCTATCGTGGAGTAATTGTAGGCAAGACGCTTTAACTGAGGACTGTTAAGTGAATTCAAACCGTTAGAGTCAGTCTTCCTCGTTGTATTAGGAACCGGAAGTATTTTTTATGAAGTCTCGTTTTGAACGCGATTCGTAACAATTTGCATTTGATTATTTTCAAAAACCTTGGATTGCACAAAGAAAACAAATTCCGTTGAACTATTTTAGAAACACTTGAAGGACTTTTGAGCAGAAATCTTTTAGTTAATTTGAGTTTGGTTGTATTTTTCTTTACCCTATTTTGTTGAATATATTGATTCTTTTGTGTTTATTTTTTCTTTGTGTTTTATCTTTTCCGATTTAGCCCGCCATACTTAATTTTATTTTTCTATTGTAACAAAGTTACACCTGATTCTTGTTTGTTTTATTTTATCCTTATTTAACTTTTAGTTTACTTCTTATTTTAGTTACTTATCAATTACTTTTATTTTGAACTAAAATCCTTTTTTGTACATACGACTATTTTTCGATCCCACCAACTTAAGTTTTTTTTTCTTAGATTTAGCAGATTACCGTTTGTTTTTTAGTTAAGAAATTATTTCTTAACTTTATTGTCTTGATTTAAATATTTTTGTACGGTTTCAATTATTGGCCGAAATCTTTATTTTTTTTTTTGTTTTTTTGTCAAATTTTATTTTATACCGATTTTTTTCTAATGTTTATTGATTTAAACCTTTTAGGGTAATTCTTACTTTTTCACCAAACTTTAATCCAAAATTATCTTGACGAATTCAGTTTTTCTAATTTTTTTGTTTCTGTTAATGAAAGCCCAACATTTTTTGCATTCCTTTTCAAGAGAGTTTCTTTATTGTATTTTATAGTTTAAATGTTGTATCATTTCTTTATTATTTTGAATCTTTTAGTGTAATTCTTGGTATTTTTACCATATTTTAGTTTTAATTCATTTTACGAACTTTCTTTTTATGAGTTTAATCACAATATTTTTGCTTTCCTGGATCAAACCAGTTTCCTTCTTGTATATTATTAATTTCAATTTTTATTGTAATGTTTTTTTCACTGACTATTTTTTTAATTTTCTTGTAGATTTATCTTTTAACTCAGTCATCTTATTACAAAATGCAAGTGGATGGTCGGGAATACTAACATCATGCAGGTATTGTAATATAAATACATGGAAAGTGTTTTAATGGAAAAGGGACAAATGAACACCGAGATTCGAAGCTGTATAGCAATGGCCAAAATCACAGTCCAACTAACAAAGTATCAAGGGACAGGAACATTTCATTGGAAACAAAGAAAAGAGTACGTAAATCTTACTTGATATCCACCTCTATGGCATCTAATGCTGGTCAATCTCATCAAATATGAAGAAGTGTCTCGCAGAAACAGAAATTTTGTTCTAAGGAATGATGCTGTGAGCCGAACATTTGAGGTTTTAGAGAAACTAGAAACTAGAAGGAAAGGTATTCTTAAGACTTAGGAAGAGACATTTGAAATTTATGGGACACGTAATGAGGAATAGAGATTAAATAATCTGATACTCAAAAGGCGATGGAAAGATAGTGGAAAGCAGTGTATGACATACTTGATGGATATGAACAAGTAAACTTGGGAGAAATAAAAATGCATAATTTGTTAAGACCTACAAAAACAGTAAGCTGTAGAGGAGCAGCTCCACTACACCTTGAAGCAAGACAGTACATAAAATTAAATAGGGCAAACGTCATTCGTCAGTAAAAAAAATGTCAAATGGGGGGGTTAACATAATGCAATCATGGCTAGTCTGCGATTGGCCGTCTATTGCGTAGGGAAAATATAGACAAGAAGAAAGGAAATAAAAAAGATTGAGAGAAGTAAGAGTGTTAGGATCTTTCTACACATCTACGTATTGCAATAAATTCAAAACCGAATCCAGGTGGTATAATGAAAAATAGATTAGACAAAACATGGATTAAAAAAATTAATGGAACATTTCTGATGATATAAATATAAATACAAATGTGTAAGGATAATGAACATAAAACAGCTATTTTCAAAAAATAATAAATAAAGGTATAATTTATTGCTCTCCTGATTTGTAAATTCTAAAAGGCAAGATACTTTGTTATTTTTTATTAATATTTTGAATTATTTAGAATCCCTCCTTTGCTATATTACTTAAAATAATTTCAAAATTTATAAAGTGAATATATTTGGCATATTTGTTGTACTTTAGTGATCAGAACAACCAACTTGACAAACAAAAATAAACAGACGCCAATGTCTTGGTGCACGGAAGGGAAAGCAAATTTAGTGATCAGAACAACCAACTTGACAAACAAAAATAAACAGACGCCAATGTCTTGGTGTACGGAAGGGAAAGCAAATTTAGTGATCAGAACAACCAACTTGACAAACAAAAATAAACAGACGCCAATGTCCTGGTGTACGGAAGGGAAAGCAAATTTAGTGATCAGAACAACCAACTTGACAAACAAAAATAAACAGACGCCAATGTCTTGGTGCACGGAAGGGAAAGCAAATTTAGTGATCAGAACAACCAACTTGACAAACAAAAATAAACAGACGCCAATGTCTTGGTGTACGGAAGGGAAAGCAAATTTAGTGATCAGAACAACCAACTTGACAAACAAAAATAAACAGACGCCAATGTCTTGGTGCACGGAAGGGAAAGCAAATTTAGTGATCAGAACAACCAACTTGACAAACAAAAATAAACAGACGCCAATGTCTTGGTGCACGGAAGGGAAAGCAAATTTAGTGATCAGAACAACCAACTTGACAAACAAAAATAAACAGACGCCAATGTCTTGGTGCACGGAAGGGAAAGCAAATTTAGTGATCAGAACAACCAACTTGACAAACAAAAATAAACAGACGCCAATGTCTTGGTGCACGGAAGGGAAAGCAAATTTAGTGATCAGAACAACCAACTTGACAAACAAAAATAAACAGACGCCAATGTCTTGGTGCACGGAAGGGAAAGCAAATTTAGTGATCAGAACAACCAACTTGACAAACAAAAATAAACAGACGCCAATGTCTTGGTGCACGGAAGGAAAAGCAAATTTAGTGATCAGAACAACCAACTTGACAAACAAAAATAAACAGACGCCAATATCTTGGTGCACGGAAGGGAAAGCAAATTTAGTGATCAGAACAACCAAATTGACAAACAAAAATAAACAGACGCCAATGTCTTGGTGCACGGAAGGGAAAGCAAATTTAGTGATCAGAACAACCAACTTGACAAACAAAAATAAACAGACGCCAATGACTTGGTGCACGGAAGGGAAATCAATTTTAGTGATCAGAACAACCAACTTGACAAACAAAAATAAACAGACGCCAATGTCTTGGTGCACGGAAGGGAAAGCAAATTTAGTGACCAGAACAACCAACTTGACAAACAAAAATAAACAGACGCAAATGTCTTGGTGCACGGAAGGGAAAGCAAATTTAGTGACCAGAACAACCAACTTGACAAACAAAAATAAACAGACGCCAATGTCTTGGTGTACGGAAGGGAAAGCAAATTTTAAAACTACCAAGAGAATGAAAAATGTGACGCCGAAATACGAAGGCACATTGGAATGGCAAAATATCTATTTTAAAGACTAATGAAATTATTATGAAAGAGAGACGTTTCCTTAAAACTTAGTGATGAAATACTATGTAATAACAATACTTCAGAAAGTACTAATATAATATATAAAACTCAGACTTCGCCTTACATCGTCATACTTCGTCTTTACGGTTTTACTGATTTAAAATTTTTGAAGCCGATTAATTCTTTTATTAATTTGAGATCGAATATATTATGGGTGAGGATACGTCCGATTGTCTTCACCTAAAAAGCATTTTATTTTATATTTCCTTTTAATTTGTACTTAGCTTTTTTTTATTTTTTTTTAGGATATCCACTGAGAACTTGTCTGGCTTAGCAATAATATTAGCATGCACTGCAAACGACAAATAAGATAGAACATACACTGCGATGTTTAAATTAACGTTATGCTGTAAAAAAATAATTTTTATCGTGTATGAAGAACGGATGTTATGGTGTACTGTTTTCTCAGTACCGAAATATTTTACGATGCTGATATCGTCAATTAAGTCTAGATATATTCGTTCATGTTAATATTCTGCTCATATGGCGACAGTAAATTTATAAATATATACAATTTAAGGAAGATGTCATAAGCTTTTACATTTGTTACTCGTAAGCCACATAGTTCAACCCCATCTAATACTTAAGAGATGTGTTTAAACAACGAATCATTTCACAGATACTCCACTGGGCAAATTAATGTTGTTAATGGATATGCTCTTAAAGTTCTAAAACTGGATCTCAGCTAATGGACAACCAACCTCTTATTAGAGAGAGAATTACAGTTATATGTCACATCAGTGTCAGGCTAAAAATAAGTTCGTTGGAAATATGTTTCCTTCTTAAATTTTAAGAAGACATCATACTTAAAATAATATAGCACTCTTACAGTAGAAAATATATAATTCGATATTACACGTACATTTATAATATAATATTGTTAAAGGAGAAATATATTTTGATATCACATGTAATTTCATAATATAATATTGTTAAATTAGAAACATATATTTCGATATCACACATACTTTCTTTCAGGATCTGGAATAAATTAGACATTTTAATTTTATACTTTAAAAATTAATCAGGTGTATACAAAAATTGACATCAAATTAATTAGAGATATTGTTCAGGTATTATATCATGTGCATATATACATTTCGATTATTTAGAATAAAGGTACTCGTGATACAGAACAATCAGTGAGGAAATATGCAGCTGCTACGGCAATTTTACAGTAAATATGCTCTTGGAAATATAACGCGCCATTTTGGCCTCTATTTAGATGTATTTTTTGGGTACCTCGACGTGGTGTAATGGTTTTAAGCTTAGCTATCTAGAACGCATTAAAATTGAGTAGTGAATTTAATCCTCACTTGGTACTCCATACATTCAGCTTTGTGCCACATCTAAGCGGAGCATAAAAGATCAACGATTTTAATGTTTTTTGTATTAATTTGCATTTGTGTCAATGTACTTAGTTTTTATTAAATTGAATTGTAACCATAACACTTATTTTGAAAAATAATTTTGTAAATATAAACGCTTTCATTATCTATATTAATATTTACAAATAAAAGTTAAGGAAGATAAATAAAGATTAGTTTTATTTTGGTTATAATTAAATTAAATACAGCTGTATTAAAAAGTCTGTAATACATTAATTTTGTAGAACCTTTGAATATTTTTCATTTGAAATAAATTCTTCTCACAACCTAGGATTTAACATTTCGGTAGCTTCATTCGATTTTTAATAACTGGTTTCTTTTTGCGATTCTATTACAGACGCGACAATGGAATATATATATATATATATATATATATATGTATATATGCACATTCACAAAAGAATAGAACACAGGCTATCAAATAATTCGTCAAACAAAACAATATATGATGAAAAGAAAAAACTATGAAGATGTACTAAGAAAATCTAGCCATAAAAACATTTTACAATATAATTCTCAACCAAACAGAAAAACAAAAAACAATAATAGAAAACGAAACATTATCTGGTTCAACCCAACTTTTAATTTAGAGGTAAAGACCAAAATAGGACAAATCTTTATTAAACTCATAGATAGACACTTTCCAAAAGACCCAGAACTAAACAAAATTTTCAATAGAAACACAATCAAGCTAAATTATAGTTGTACTAGTAATTTAGATAGTTTCATTAAAAAAACAAAACGCCAGAAATTTAGACAGCATTGTTCAAAACAAGACCACTAATAAAGAATGCAACTGCAGGGACAAAAATAAATGTCTACTTCATAGACTTTGAAATAGAAAAGAAGGAATTTACAAGGCAAAAGTTCATGTTTTAAGTGGCCAAAATAAAATTTATTTGGGATTAACCAAAGACACATTTAAGACCACGTGGTTTAATCCCAAATCTACATTCAAAATAGAAAACTTAAAAAACTGTACAAAATTGTCTAGCGACGTGTGGAAATTGAAATCAAAATATGGAAAAAACCAGACGTAACAGGAAAACAGCCAAGCCTTACAACGGTGGCAAAATATGCAGACTGTTCCAGGAAGAAAAATTAGCGATTATGCTATTCCCAAACAAAAGTAAACTATTGAATAACGGAGTAGAAATTATGACTAAGTGTGACCATACTAAAAATAACTATTAGGTGCATACAACCCTGGATGAAAAAGTTATAATTTTTTGTAATTTTAAAAATTGAGCGTTCAAAGATTTCCTGACATTTAAGCGTTAAAAAATACACAAGTACGTGTGCGTTCTTAAAAAGATATAAACGTAATATCAGTTATTGCAAATCGTCTGATGTCACCACTCATGGTAGAAACATATGACGCGTAATAACTCGTATACAAATGGAGGATATATGTATATTTTTTCTAAACATATACTGTTAAATGTAAGCGACAACGAATGACTACTATGTTTAATCATGAGACATTCTAGACGTTTCACGTTTCAACGGCAGAAAAAGAAAGATTCTTCAAGCGATTTCAAATTGCCTGAAGACACCACTCATGGTAGAAACCTAGGTCGTGTAATAAGTCGTTTATATATATATATATATATATATATATATGATGGATTCTCCCGTCGCGTTCAACGTATGAGGGTCCAACCTTTTTCCAGCAAGACAACCACACAGAGATTTGTTTATAGTGGTGAAGGCATTGTGTAGTACCATCCACACTTCTTGGAACTGCTGATAACAAACAATTGGTGCAGATGACTGCCACAAATCGCACGAACAGCAGACCTCAATTATTTAACCCATAATTGGAGGGAACGAACGGATTAATACCTTTCCCAAGGGTACCAGTGCGCAAGTGAATGCAGCGTGCTCGACTGAAATTGGAACTCGGCTCACCGATTTCCCCCTCCAAGCCGACATCCACCGCACCCCAACGCACATCCGTGAATGCTAACAGCACCTGGTATTCCCAAGTGGTCACCCACCTAAGTACTGACCAGGCTCAACGTTGCTTAACTTAATATATATATATATATATATATATATATATATATATACCATATATTTTTTATAGCAATTATTCATTTATGTATGTTTCATTAAAAATGGCAGACAAGTTATTATGTTTAAATGTTTATGTGAATTTGCATATGATTTTTTCATTTTTTTTTTAAGGATATAAATTACATATAAATTGTCTAAACGTGTTGTAGCGCTATCGGCTATACTTTAAAGCATTAGCGAAGACGGATGTTATTTGAACGTGTAACGGAATGTATGTAGTGTTATGTATGTTTGTAATGTAGTGTGTATTTCTTTTTTTATCAATAATGCCTCAATAAATTTGTCTTTTGCATGTGGATGATGCAATGATATTCTGTTGTAAACAAGTTTGTTTCGTATAGGATTTGGTAGGTTTCCGTGTGTGTTTAATGAGATCAAATTGAGCTCTGTTCCAAAAGATGCAGTGAGATTCTTAGAATCAATTTCCTAGTTGTAAGGCCGATATAATTATTTACAAAATTATGTGACTCAAGAACACGGGTCTTCAAAGGTCATGTAAACTCCTAAATAATAATTTGGATCTTGCTGTGAATTTTTATTTTTGATGATGAGGTTAGCATTTTAAATTTGGTATAACCAATAATTTATTCAATTTTGTTGTTTAAGTCGACGTGAGTTGCGTATTTTCGGATGATGTTTTGAAGTGAAGATTTGTCTTGTTTATAATTGTTTTGCATTTAGATTTTGGAAAAAATATTTATGTTATTGATTTTTTCTGTCGGTTTATTCTTGTTATTCGTCAAGTTTGAAAGAAAAAAGTTTCATGTGGTAATCTACCAAATAATTTGGAAATCAGCTGTTAACAAGTATTTGTTTCTAGTTCTTTGAAGAAAAGCGAGCGAATAGATGGATTGCTGTACGCTCTCGTAAGAAAGTTTTGCATCTAACAAGACAAAATATTTATTCATAATTTCAGTCATTTTTAGTGAAACCTGCTGCGGAACCTCGGTTCCCTGAAACCGCAAGAACTAAAGACACGGATAGCCCCACTACCTCTACCAGTAGAAAGGGTGATGCCCCGGTCTGGAAGAGTACTTCTTTCGAGAAACTGTTAAAGAAACTTGATCCCAGCTAACAGAAAAAAAAGTCACAGAAAAAATTAAACTCCTGAATAAAAAGATAATGGAAGATGAATCATCTCACTCACCGGCCTCCACCCCGTCCTCCTCCAAAAAATCAACCCAGTAGAAAAAGAAATTCCTTTTCTAAACAGTCCGCTCCCTGAAAGCAGACCATTCTTAGCAGAGACATCAGCCTTTTTAAAACACCTACTCGTCTCTCTCCCAGTCCCTCCCACGAGAAAACAAATGCCTCCAGCAAAAAAGAGACAACGAAGACCGACTGAAGAGCACAAAGAATCACAGAAGATTGCCGTATGAACAGTGGCGAGACGCCTGCTGTATTTCTCATTACCAGCAGAAAGAGCAAAAAAATAGGAAATACTCAAATAAGTTAAATACCTGCTTTAGATTAAAAATACTGGGACAAAGACATCGAAAACCGTATGATTTTCCCCAAAACCGAAAGTGTTATAACGGTCATCTGCACTGGGTTTGGGGCGCGGCAAACATGGGGGAGGGGCGAGGAATCCAACAAATCCACCGAAATGTCACCACCAATTGCAATTTTAGAATCGGAAAAGATAAATAATGTTAAATAGTTTGGTTCAGGAAGGGGCCCGGTTTTATTTCATCTTTTTCTTTATAAGGCACTGAAACTCAACTTCCCGTGGTATATCGGAGGCCTCTTCTTAGATGGCATCATCAAGACTAAGATGGGCTAAAGATCGATGGGAGAGGGAAGTTGGTACCATTTCCCCGTCCATGTTCTCTCCAGATGCCCAAACCTGATTAGGTCTGATAATAGCTCTCTGGTTGGCAACTTTGAATGGTTGGCTCTGAGTTCGGAATGTAGAAGTGTGAGGCTCCCTCAAGATTTCCAGCGCCTCGGTGTGTATGTGTGTTGTATGCAGTGACCTGGTTTTCAACTGGTGAATATGAAGCCATTCTGTCTAAGGAGTTTACCTGATGTTACCACCTTGTTCAGGTATTCTGCCTATGCTGACGACGTTTCGCTCTTGTGTCGAGCAGATCCGAGATTGACAAAGTTAACAAAGAAATCAGAGGGTACAAGTCGGTGACAGGGGCAAAGATTAACCGCGATACGTCTATTGGCTTGCGGTTTGGCGCAACGAAGAGTGTTTCTGCTCCGGGCATTTCCTTTTGACAGACTGGCCTGTCAAGATTTTAGGGGTCTGGATTGGTCCTGATTTCCAGTGGAAAATGAATTGTTTGGAGCTACACGAGAAGGCCGAGGGCGAAGGTCATCTTTGGTCTCGGGGAAATATTCTCTTAAAGGGAAAGGCGGAAGTATGTATTTCGCACATCTGTCATATTCTCTTTTACCGGTACTCTTTGCTTCCACTACCGTATGCCATATTATTGACATTAGTCAGGGTCGTGTTTTCCTTTTTGTGGGGAGAAGGCAAGGCTCCTAAGGTGTCTCGCGTGATCTGTTACCTCCACCTTTCTGAGGGTGGTCTAGGAATACCTAGCGTTGACATTCGTCAACACACGCTTTGCATTGCCTTCCTAGACTGAATGTGTTTGCAAGCGGATGGGAACGGCGAATTCCGGAAGGAAAACGCCGACAAAACTTCTCGTCTCTACAAAGTGTGCATTCGTGCGAGAAAGAGACCAGCCGTTTAAATCGAGGCGAGTGCTCCTTCTATTATGAATGTCGGTTAGCACTCAAATAACTCTTAGCGAGGGATGACCATTTGAACGTCCAGACGTTGCCTCGTCAGGCCTTATATCGAGTGCTAGTGAGGGGGTCATTTCAAGATGATCTGATCAACGAAGTCGGACTGACGAAGAGAGATGCTCGCTCTGTATGGCCTCGGACGCCCGGAATGAAATGCCTTAGTAATAACGAGACATCACCCACCTGGTTGATGATACAAAAGTCTCTTTGGGTTGGCAAGAAATTTTCTTCTGCAGGTTTGGGTAGTTTTCACTAATTACGTTCGCTCTGGTGAATCGGTGCTTGAGTTTTTGTCTCAAACCTTCTTACAGTGAAGAGTTGTAGTACCGTTGTGCAATTGGCTGGAGAAATTCATTTATCGTAAGTTGCGCGGATGGTCCATTGTCCTTGAGCTCGCTTTCTTTTTATATCAATATGGTAGCGGGTTGACCAGGGCTGAACATTAAGAGTTCTTATGTTTACTAGATGTTATGTGAATCGTGATATGGACGACATCACAGATGGAATTCTATGGAGACAAGAAATTTTCCTCTTCCCATCTGATCATGTTCATTAAGCTTCACCTTAATGTAAAGATCAGAACGCAAAGACAACGACTTCCTCCATCAGTATTCGGTAAAAGATGAGTAAAAGAAGCTGACTTGGAGATGTTTTGTGATGACAGTTAGGCATTATGACATTGGAGATCCTCTCGTCAAACACAACCAAAAGTAGCATATTTTAAGTTTGTTTTTCCTTTTGTTTTCAGCATGTTTAAACTTATCTAAGGTATATATAGTCATTGGTCACACTTTCTTTTTGATTTCACTTAAAGATGAATTCCGGAATCCACTCTCCGTTAGGTAACTATATCTGTTACTTCCCTTGCAGATGCGGACAATTTTCGTTTTCAACTGTTTTTATTTCGTATCTGTTGTGTTTTGATGAGTGCGTGATTGTGTGCAGGATTGAATGAATGATTGCTTGGTTTTTATACACCACATTAAAACTTCGCCCAGCTAAATGATGCTTTGTCACGATTAAGGATTGTGGGGAGTTTTATTACTGACAACAATTTTGTTTAGTTTTTGTAAAAACTATTATTTATGTTTTCAAGTTTAAATTTGTTATTTCCCTCTTCCCACAGATATATTTTGCATATTGGGTGCGTTACATCTTCACAGAGACCTAGAGGCATTAAGGTGTTTGTAATTAGAATGGTAAGTATGAAGGTGACATTTTGGTATTAGTGATATTGTATAGTTTGCTTGGGTCAGCGAATAAGTCTAGCTAAGATAATGTAAGTCAGATAAAGACCAGTCTTATCCCATCCATATTCTTTGCCCTGTGTCATATTTTCTGTAAATATAAAAAATAAATAACAAGAGTCGAATTGATTTCTGTGCGATTTGGTTGTATGTCTTTCCCAGGACGGATATGCGACTGAAAAAATTTGGACTGAAGGCTTTATCTCTACTCATGGAGGGGGCTGATTTTATTGCCCAGCGCCTGAGGCGTTGCTAAATGGGAAAGTGCCGAGGAGGTTTGAGGATTTTTTCCTACGGAGCTTCCGATAAACCCACCTAAAAACTGACCATGAGTCGCATCTTTTGTATGGTGGGTGCAAAATAAATTCCAACAGTCGAATTGATTTCAGTTACGTCTCTGTCCTTGGGTGGAGTGCGACTTGGTTGTATGTTTGCCCGGGGAGGGACATGCGGCTAAACGAAATTGAACTGAAGATTACCAAATCCTAGGGCGCCATCCCCCAGGATTTACCTCTATTTCAGTAGGGGGCTCAGTTTATTGCCGGCACATGAGGCGTCCTCAAAAGGGGATGTGCCGAGTAAATTTGGGGAAGTTTTCTACGGTGCTGCCGATAAAACCACTTAAAAACTGAACTTGAAATTATTTTTTTTCATGGTGGGGGCATAAGAAATATCAGCTGTCGAATTGATTGAACGCTGGACAACCTACACGCGCACTAGTTGTGTAATACTCTTCTGTTGTATTTACTGTTAAATATACAATAATTCTATAATACATGTTTTGTTATTTCTTAAACCTTTCACTTGGTCACAACAGCTTGGCAACGAAGAATTCGAATAAACGAACTCCACCTGAAGTCATAAAAACATTGATTAGTGTCTATAACAATCGTGAAAGAAGGAATTCTAATCATTCTCTAGGATAAAAGGGTATCCAGTGTAATTACAACACTAACAGCGACAAATAGAAACTCTTCAAATACTAGGATTTCTACAAGTTCTATTCAGTGCTAAGGAAGAAGTTTGGTGGACCTTGTCATATTTTTTCTCCAGCAAGTCACTATAAGGACTTTACTAATCAAATAAACTTGTTTTACTTCATTCATAGGGTAAAGAAAAATGTACACCCACTCCCGCTCTAATATGTTTCAGTAAAAGCATCGTACAACTCGAACAGATTTATTGTTGGTTAAGGGTGTGAGGAAAATATTCCCCCTCTCTTTTCTTATTTTACGTAGCACTGCATTAAAAAATGTACGAAATTAAAAGTGTAATTTTAGATTTGTTAATAAATCAACAGTAACAACAATTGCTGTTGGAACAGAAATATTTGGAAAGACAAGAGATATTCCAACGCGACAAAGCAGAATACCAGAAGAAATTTGAGGATTTTCACCTTGGAATTCAGGTTAGACAACCGAAACTTGAAGAAATGTTCCTTCAAACACAAATGAGAAAAGGCACTTGTATAATATATACAACAAAATCAAAATGAGAACATCGAAAATGCATTCTCTCAAAATGCTACGAGGGTCATTCAATAAAGGTGAATTGTTCTGTATAAAGACTTCTAATACAGATAGAAGTTTTTTTTTCAACGTAGTCTCCCAGCAGTGTCACACATTTTTTCTTATCTGTGTACAAGCTTCCGTATTTTCTCAGGGTAAAAATCTTTGGACTGATGTCTCAGCCAATCTCTCACAGCATGTTTGATTTCATCATCACTTTCAAACTTCTTTAAACAATTTAGCCCAGTTGTAGACATCTTTTGGTTAAAACATGTGGCACCATACACAGTTGACATTCTACTATGAATTTCAACTGGTTTGCACCCTTCAGTAACTAAAAACTTGGTAACTGACCTCTGTTCAATCGTGGAGCATGCTTCTTGGTCGGTCATCTTTGTTAATCTCCAAAACACTCAAATATTTTTTTCAATCTGCAAAAGAATTTAAATCATTTTGAAAAAGAAGTAAAAGAAAAATTTTAAAAAATGTAAGCTTCTATCTGTATAAGAATTTCTTATACCAAAAAAAATCAACTTATTTATTGAACGACCTTAATATAGAGAGCTATTTCAAACTGTTTGTTTGCCCTTGAAGAAGAAATTTAATTCGATTCGTAATTTAAACGTTACTGTGATATATACAATATAGATTGTGCAAATTGGGCTGACCATAAAAATGTTTGCCTACTCCTCAGGAAATTAGGGACAGCAGACAATACTAAGATTGTGCAATATATTTTGTCTAAAAAAATAGACTTGAAAATTAAAGAGGCAGTTCAATAATTAACTGAACTCTTCAGTCCAAAAATATCATTTTTTGACTAGCGCATGAATCTCACCCGCAAAGTAGACAAAGATTATAGTACTTTCGCAAGTGTAGTCAATAAACACTGTGATGACTTCGAATTGGCATTTTTAATTGCTGATTTTCGTCCATATACTCAACAAGGTTGAAAACGAGTCTGACGTTACTTTGCTGCAAATTGCCGAAGATTGCCAACCTTTCGTGAGGGTTAGAGATAATTTAACATCGACCAGAGTGGTGTGGCTAACATAAAACAAATACGCTAAAGAAAAATTTAAAAAAATTACTTTGCCGTCAAGATCATGTTTCGGGTATGGTTAATTATATTGGTTTAAAGATCGTCCTTTAAAAGATGAAAAATGATTTATCTACGATAAATTGGGACACAAAAGTTTCCACCACTGCAGGATTATGAACAAGATAAATGATTTTGCCAAAAAATAAGTCTGATGAACTATAAAGCAGTATCTACAGGAAATATATCGAATTACGATTATTTAACGAAAATATAAAGCTACAGCTTGATTCCGGTTCAGACGTATCCATAATTAATTATCAAACATAGAATAAAAACTGTGTAAGTTGACGTTGTTAAAAACGAACCAAATAGAAAAATGTGTAAAAGGCGACCCTATTAAATTTATGGGCGAAATTATAACGAACGTGCCATTCAAATATAAACATTTAAAACTAAATGCGTATATTCTGAAGAATACGGGTAGTTTTCGAGACTGACACGTGAGAACAGTTTCTTTTGAATATGCCAATTAACTCATTATATCAAAAAGTCGAGAATGTTACTGATGAAGCAGAAAAATTTAAGGGTTCACTTTAAAAATATTACCGACGTTTTCAGTGGTGGACTAGGAAAATGCACAAGAGTGTCCGTTAAGTTTGAGTTAAAGCCATACGTAACCTAGATTTTAAGAAAAACGTAACGATACATTTTCTTCGATAAATTAAATTAAACATGATTTGGAGTGACTTGAAGAAATAGGAGTTCTGGAAATGTTTGAATATAGTAAATGGGTATCGCCCTGATTTTAAATTTATAAAAGAGCAACTTCGTATCTGTGTTGCCTTCTCTACGGGGCTGGACAGCGCACTAAAGTGTCATTATATCCCCTTCCAAAAAAAGTCATTGCAACGAACAGTAGGTTTTTTTTTTATCTGCCTGGTTTTTTTTACATATATATTAGTCACCCACATACAAGCCCGTTTCACTGTATCACAGCTCATCAGTGTGGCTAGACATATCCACTTACTTCTGGTCGGGATCGACCGATTTGTCAGTCGGAGTCTCTACTCCCTAAGCCATCGGCGCATGGCATCAGAGAAGGGAAATTTTAACGTATTGTATATAAGCAGTGTATACAGACGCCAGTCACCGAGAAAACTCAATTTATTTCTGAAGAATCACGCATTATAGCCGAAGTGGAAACTGTTTTTAAACTTTTCTTCTCCAGAGAGCTCAATCGTAATGAGAGCATAATATATTAGTCATCCACATACAAGCCCGTTTCGCTTTATATATTATTGTTGTGACCAAGTGAAATGTGTAAGAAATAACAAAATGTGTGTTATAGAAATATTATATATTTAACAGAAAATACAACTATATATATATATATATATATATATATATATATTAGCTGGAATATATAAATACGACGTTTTGCTCCCAGAGGCGAACTTACTAGTGGTAGATCCATTAGGTTTCATTAACATTGAAAAGTACAATTCTGATCTGATGTGCAACTTAAAAGATGTTCCAATGATGTCGCCCGCTTTTACTTGTTTTTGCAAATCTGCTGTTGTAGCTGATAAAATTGGATAGAGAGTGAGCCACTATTATTTCCGACATTTTAAATATTATCGCACATAATTTATAATGCAAGATGTTTTCACATTCAAAAGTGGTTGACCGAAGAAGACAACATACTCAATATATCTGACCTTTTAAAACTTTTGGGGCTTAATATATATATATATATACTTTTTTTAAATAAGTTCATTTCTTACAAAAGATAATTTGTGATATGGACAAGGTGACAGATTTCATTCCAGTTTTTTTTTTCAATAGCAAATGTTTCTGGCCAAAGACTGGCAAGTGAATATCTCTTAATTTTTCCATATTTTATTGTATTCACACCAGTGTCTTCATTTCCTTATACGATTAATGTAATCATTCTTAAAATGACTGCTGATTGCGAGCGGTTTCTGTTAAAATATTACTACTCTTCAAGCATTATTGATTGATGTGAAATGATTAATTTAAAAAAAAGTTACAAAATACTTTAATATCGTTTGCGGGGTAGATGATGCTTTTCTCGTTTTTCATTTTCTTTAATAATAATTTTCACCCCTAAGACGGGAAAGCTACTCATGCGCAGGGGAAGAGAAAAATTGAGAGAAAAAAAGGACAAAAAAGTACAAGGTATATCGAAATAAGAATAAGAGAAACATGGAAATTCAGCGATAACAGATGGCAATTAACGTTGCTTTTAAACTTTTGGATATTGTACCCATCAGGTACAATAGAATGTGCGTTGTGGTACAGTGGATAACGGCTCGGAACGAGAAACCGGGGAGCCAAGTTCGAATTCCAGTTGAATCCATTGTATTCACTTACGCGCAAATGCCTTTGGAAAAGGTATTAATCCGTCTCTTCCTTTCAGTTATGGGTTTAATAGCAGGACAGATTGGGTTCTATAGCCTTGGTCGGCAACCAGTCTACTGCAGAAAGCAATGGCAACCTACTGCGGGATAATCTTCTGCCCAGTCAGTCATGTCTCTTTCGAGACATGATCGCCGAAGCGTGTATCACGTATGGCACTTAACTGACTGACCTATCAGGGAAGCAGGTATACCGAAGGAAGTTCTACAGACGAGAAGAACAAGAGAAGAAGCCGATAGTGAATTAAATGGTTTCATTAAAATTCTTGACTTAAAAGCTAATCGAGTAGCACGATAAAATTCATGTCATCGGGAAAGATGCTCGTCAGATCAGAAACCTTGAAAATATTCGTGAATAAAACAAATCCTGACGGTGAGAAATTGACTGAAGTCAAGTTGCTAAATCTCGATCGATTACATTGCAGATCATGTCTATTTCTATCCATGATTGGCTGAGCAAAAGATTTTCTTGCAGTAAGGCTTCAGAACCGAATCTGTCCTGCTTTTCAACCCATATTTAGAGCGAGAATAGATGGATTAACACTGTATCTAAATTTGGTTAAATTACATAAAATTGAAAATAACACTGGCATCTCATTTGAACAGAAATAAGTAACAAAATTACGCAAAACTTACTTGAAATACTAAATCGTCCTGTCCTTCAACCACGGCCTCTAAAAGATTTCGGAATCTCCTGCACCTTTTCTGGACTTAGTTTTTTTTTTTTTAAGTTGGTGATTACTGTTAAAATGTTTGCCTTCAGATCATCTTTGTTGTTTCAAGAAGATTTGATGCTATATCTTAACTGTACCACACACTGTTGGTAGACATAGGTTTTTCAGTAGCCACATTCTTGACCCAAGAAATACCTCATCATGTCGCTTGATGTAGGTCCCTGTGTTGATTCTGATATTCAGTCGCTGCCATAACTAGTGGTCACACTAAATAGCGTAAGGTTTACTGTTTAATCATTCACATCACTCTGAATCCTTTGCATTGCCCACAGATTGACACCCAAACTCTGCAATGTTCTTATTTGAGTTTTGATAGATGTACAAGCTTTTTATACTTTTCTGGCCGAGTAAATTCCGTCATGGTGCTATTTTTCTCACAGAGTGAACCAAAACTAAACTTCCTCTTAATGTGCAGTTTACGTAAAACGAAACAACGCGAAATTATTAAAAAATGATTGCAATTTCACTATAGTATTCTCTTTCTACACACACACACATATATGTGTGTGTAGAAAGAGTGGGGCATTTCATTACAAGAACATATATATATATATATATATATATAGAGAGAGAGAGAGAGAGAGTCATCCACATACAAGACTGTTTCGCTGTATCACAGCTCATCAATGTGGTCGGGAACTAAACTCGATTGATTTGGTTACAGTCAGAGAGTCTACTCATAAGCTAACGGTGTACTGCTGTGAGTGGAGGAAAATTTCATGTGTTATATATAGGCGGTATATACACAAGCCTGCAGCTGAGAGTACTCAATTCGTGACTTAAAAGTAATGCGTAAATCGTAGAAATGATTACTGTTTTTAACATTTTCCCTTTCAGAGAGCTTGATCGGATAACAAGCGCATAATTAGTCATACACATACAAGCGCCTTCGCTGTATCACAGCTCATCAGTGTGGCTATACATCTACTTGTTTCCAGCCAGGATCGAAATTCGACCGATTGTAGTATCAGACTGAGAGTCTACCCATAAGCTATCGGCCTAATTATGTCTTTCTAATGTCCTGAACTCTAACGTTCTCGAAAAATTTTTCCAAAAAACAAAAAAATTCCGAAATTAAAAACTGGAAATAAATAAAAAAAGATTACTTGATGCATGCAGAGGAAGTCATTGTGGTTTAGATGGGTATTTCGTTATTTAAAATATATAAGTAAATACGAAATTGCATTTGTATATGTGTGTATATTTACGCTGAACTTTGAGCTTGATCATCATATGTCTGTTCGCATTTTACTAAATGCCTTTACCTGTCACAAACGATTTGGAATCTAATCACCACTCTTCTCACCATTTTCCGCGTCGTATCATAGATTTTTTTTCGTTCAACTCTCAGCAGTGAAATCTATAAATATTAAATAACATATTTAAGAGATTCTACTTTTTCTCATTCATCATTATCTTCAATGTCTACCTTCGCGTCTCTTATAAAAATGGAAATTTGAAAACTGGAAAAATGAGTGGGAATCATAATTCTATGCATGAACTTAAATAAGGACAATCGACTGTCGAAAAGTGTCTTTTTGTGAAAAAAGAAAGCGGCCTGAAATTGTGGGTGTTATTCTAAAGAAATAACGCAGATAAATAAATATTCAGTAATGAATTAGAGCACTCTACTGGAGCATGATACATCATACGCTAAAAGTACATAAGAAAAGTGTGACAATTAACTTCTGTGAGATTGTTTGGAGATTTTATAGAAGCACGATATAGGGTTAATATAATATAATATAATATAATATAATATTTGGAGAGTTTCTATGAAGGAAACAGAATAAATGAAAGAGTTAAACTTGCATTAGAAGATTTCTAGAAAATTAGGTTGATGGAGAAGAGAACAACGATCGATATAGGGTATTAATTTGGCTTCTTTATAGCATTGTGAGTAGTAGAAGGCGGTCTGTTAGAAAATTGTACAGTAGAGAAGTCCAGCATTCTTTTAGATTAGGTTGGTTGTGAGTTTAGCGTTATGATGGTGAGCTCATTCTACGATCAAGAACATCAGCTATTATCCTCAGATACAGCAGACGTTTGATGGTATTTTTCTATTTTTTTTTATTTCTCTCGTTTGTTTATTAATTTGTTCCCCGGCAGACTTGTTAGAAATTATATGCACTGAGAAAATTGATAAATTTCTGTAGACGATCATTGAGATTTTTGAAATTCTATGTGTAATGAAAAAAACGATGAGACGTGTTACATAGGTATGCTAATGGCATTTATCTGGCGTCAATTTCAAATTGAGATGCGCTTGCATTCTAGGGTAATAATCATGCACGAGTGCCACTGTGGGTGTGATAAATATTCCAGGAGAGAAGAGAAGGGACAGAACTGAAAATAAATTTTGAATTGTGTGGTAATCTTTCTGGTGTGTGTTATTGACAGTTAAAGAAAAACGAATATTCTGGTGGGTGTTCTTCAAGAAAACAAGAGAGATTGTGACTTGTGTGGGACTTTCCTAAGTGTATTGTTTAAGAAGATAAAAATAATCGAACTATCCGAATATTTTGTGTTGTGTGTTCCTTAACAATATTTAAAATGACTTTTAAGACTAAACAGACTTTCGCTGACGTTGTGTTTAAATACCAAAAAAGTTAGAAAAAAAGGAAAAAAAAAACAGAAAAATAAGAAATAAATAATGATGTCAAGATAAA
Organism: Ascarosepion bandense; assembly: GCA_037127315.1. Classification (NCBI taxonomy): domain Eukaryota; kingdom Metazoa; phylum Mollusca; class Cephalopoda; order Sepiida; family Sepiidae; genus Ascarosepion; species Ascarosepion bandense. The sequence goes on from JBBBDQ010029101.1 coordinate 162,081, forward strand.
AATAAGAAATGAAAAGAAAGATTTCTTGTAAAATTTCGGAGCGATATGCTTATCTGTTTCATAGCGTTGTGCGTTAACTATTTTGGGTGGAGAATTAAGTTTTTTTTTCATTATATCATAAAGGAGTTTGGCGTTGCCAAGAAGTTGAAAACTTCTTTACAAAAAAAAAAAAGAAAAGAATATTCGAAATATAATTGGAGTAAATAAGTTCTTTAGTGGCCAGTATATGGATTGTGTTTAGCGCTAGAATGACCGAGTAAATAAATGGAAAAATATCAAGAAAACAAACGAAATGGTCCAACTGATAAAGACGAAAGTTTAGGCGTTACAAAAGATGCTATGGAGTCAGTTGTTTAGAATAATAAATCTAAGACGCGAAGAAAATTTTGGGAATTGAAGTGGGTATGCAAAAATATGAATTTTTTTAAGATTATGAATTATGTAATTACATGTCTCGGAATAGTGATTTTCTAAGAGAAGCTTAGATGCTCACAAGACCGAAATTATGGAGAAACTAATGAGGATCAAGTTTACAGCACAGTTGTAATTGTTCCGGTGCTAACCGTAACTCCACATTGGGGTGCCAACGCACTACTGTAAATAAAGACGGGTGGGAGGACCTACCCAGTGGAAGTCAAAAGAAGAAAAGGAAAATATTTTTATACAAATCGTGTTCTAGCCTGGTTCATTGTTATGCCTGAGTTAGTGGACAAATCTAACATTTTTAGATCAATAAATTTTACGATACGCAGAATAAGAGAAAAAGGGATGCCGCCTATGATATGATGCATATTCTTTTGTTGTTGATGATGTGTTAGTGTAACTTTTTTGTATGATGCTACATTATGTAAATTCATGTACGGTGGTGGGAATATATTGCGGAGGTTTCGGCCATAAGAAGTAGCAGCTTTAAATGAACATTTTGAAAGTTATGTTAAATATTCGTTGGTACAATATTTTTGGGAAGCATGCATTTTTTGCTCAGGAATTACATTTGCTCTTAGCAACACAGAATTTGGATTAGAAGATTGAAATTAGTTTTGTTAAAATGTCAAACAGTGCAATACATTAGATTTAGAAATTTTTGTTTTTGTCCAGCCAGGGGTCACAAATGCCAACTTCTGCTACGGGTGTGTTTGTACCGGAAGCCAGCTGCCAGTAGAGCGGATGTAACGTCTAACTGAAGTTGTGTAGTAATTGCAGTTGATATTTAAAGAGTCTAATCACAACCATCGAACGATACGATTGGGTAAAATCGGGTCTTTCCGATGGGGGTCGGGTGCTGACAACTCTGATCAAAGAACTCTCACATTAGTACGACATTTTTGAGAGGATGTCACTACTTGCTTGTTTGAAGAGAGGTCTTGTGTTTGAAAAAAAGGAGGTAAAATATATTGTATATTTTATTTATAATTGGGTCCGGTTATCATCGACGAAGCGTTTGTTGCAGTTTGTGTTGTTCTTGCTGATGAGGAAGACAAAGAAAACAAAGGAAAGTTTATCAAATGTAATTTTGAAAATGATTTAAGTAGAAGTTGTATTGAGTATCCCGAGACGAAGAGTAATTTGTCCGCAGTTAATTTCGGATAGAGTGCTAATCTCCGACAAATAAAATTGAAGTATTTATGCAAAGAAGTCGGCTTGAGTGGTCCTCGACAAATGATTTTCCGAATTTCAGAAGATTTAATAGTCTCCCAGAAATGTTTTAGAAGTATCGTCATCGTAGTGGTTGTGCTAAGAACCGCCGAAATTTTGTAGAATTAATAGTTTCATCATCGTGGATAGCAGTCTGACACAGTCCGACCTAGTGGTTGCAGACTTTTTTGTTTGTTTCGAAGCATCATTGATTCGATATCGTGGACCCAGAATTGAATTTCAGAATTATCGCCGTCGTTGAACCTGATATATAACACTGGAGGCATCGGTAATGCAAATTAGAAAAGCGTACGTTACATGATAGGGACTTGGAAGACACTGTATCAATGCAAAAAAAGCTGGAATACCGACTGTCGAAGGTATCTTTGATTTCACAACTTTTATAAAAAACTTCAAATTAGTTTTAAAATTTGTCTTGTCAAACCATGTCAAATGCCTTAGAGATAACCAAATCAAAATTTTTTCACATTTCTTATCTAAATATTGATAGAAACTTTCAGCAATATTAAGACGAAAATCTCATAAGGCTTATCCGAAAAAAAACTCTGCATATTAAGAGACAAAATACTTTGCAAAATGAGGTAGAATGCTATCGGGCCGATGGTTAAAAATGTTCTCCTCATCATTAATGACTCGAAATAAAGAAGAAACATTCAAAGATACTATCAACTTACTCATTTTTTAGAGACAGTACCTGAAAGCTAAAACGGGCTTATATGCACATGACTCAATAAAAAACACAGTTTTAAGTAGTAATTCCTATAAATATACAGCAGATGAATCAAGAGTAGAATTCAAAGAGAATTCAAATGAAAACAACTCATTTACCAGTAGATGTTAAAACCAGAAATTCAGTACGGAGAGGAGGCATAAAAATCTCACTCTGATTTAATACACCATTACAGAAACACCAGTTTTAAAATGAAGTGATCTTGTTAGAGGTTGTACGATAACAGAACAAATACAAATTTAAACACATTCAGAACAAATGTTTAATTATTAGAATCAGACAGAAAAAAGATATCACTTGTGATGGTAACGATCAGAGAGGTACAGCCGGAAAAATTAATTTCTCTGGGCTGTAGACGTTAAAGAGGCCAATGTATACCAACACGAAACATTCTGGTATTTACAAATCGGTATAAAATTATCAATGTCGTTTTAACCCGAAGCAAACACATACATATTCAGTTGTAATTTTTATCTTTATTCTTACATTAATTGTAATATAAACCACAACATTTTAGTCTGCGTGTAAATGCATTCATATATTTTCATTTTTAAGACTCTGCAATGTAGAGCCCGATAGAAAAGGAAACAGGCCGTCTCTTAAAGTACGTATATCCGGTATATTTTGATTTTTATTTAGTTTCATACTTCTTGGCAAAGCCTCCTGTCGTCACATTATGTGATACTTAAAAGAAAATCAAGCACAAAAATTAAAATAAAAATAAAATAAAAAATGATAGCAACAAGAAGATAACAACGAAAAAAATAAAAACAAAACATTTAATATAAATTAAAAATATAAACGTTAGTTAAGAGATTAACTGCAAATATTGTTTTGTTAATCTTTCATAAAATTTTATCAGTTGAAGAGTGTTGCATATATAAATAAAATATACATTAACAAACGTCCATACATACAACAAAATACAATTCTAGAACATAAATTTTAAAATTGAAAATCTCAAAATAAATGGAAAGACAATATTAGTCGCCTTAACACATGTAAAGGAATGATCATCAGCTTTACCAATAAGGAAAATAATTTTTACAGAAGGAAAAACGAAATTTTTAATACACAACATTTGGTTAATTTACGTGCATGTTCACATTTAATTTTAAAATTACTGCTCATAGCAATTTTGTTTTTCGTCTATAAATTAAAAAAAGCCGTTGTCAAATTGTTAATATCTGGTTCAGCTTTGCGTCGTTCACATGGTTATTATATATGTCGCCAACCTTAATCAGAAACATAAAAACTGTTAGTTATATTCAATCGTTTTCTCAAATCTTCTCAAATCTATGATAAACAATAAATTTCACCGAGTGAAGCCTGTAAGTCTTAAAGACAACCTCGGTGACTGGCGTTTAAGTATCGAAACTGAAAAAGATTGGATAAAATGTGTGTTCTGACAAGTAAAGTAAAGTGCCATTAAACACAATGTCCGATATCCGGTAAATATATTGTACATATATATATATATATATATATATATATATATAATTTGGGTCATAATATAATCAAAGCAGTACACATTTGTATTAAAAGGTGTTCAATACCATTATATTGTAGAATATCCTTCAGTTATTGTAAATCGTCTTAATACATCGTCTTAATACAATACATACATACAATACATACAATACATACAATACATTTTAGAAACCTAGATCGTGTAATAACTCGTTTACAAATATATATATATATATATATATATATATATATATATATATATATATATATATATATACATATGAGATGTTGAATGCTCTAAACAATGAAACATTTGTTGCTGCTGGGTTTTGGCCTCAATGTGCATCCTCTCTATGATTTAAGTGTATCAGATAATTCAAATTTCACCATATCTATATATCTATATCTATATATATATATATATATATATATACATATATATATCTGTGTGTGTGTGTGTGTTTTCGTTAAAACATCTTATTTTCTGGTAACAAATGTTATAAAAGCTATTAAAAGTTCTGCATTTTCCCCGTGTTTTCGTATAACCTTTATCTTTAAGCCATTATCAAAGGATATTCTTTATTTAATTTTTCAAAGAATATGCCTTTGTTATGCATTTAACTGAAGAACTATTAATATTTTATATTTGGTACACGGTCAGCAGGAGTTAGTAGTTAATGATATCGAGTGACTGCTTCTCATTTTTATTATTATGGTTTTCTTAGTTTTTAATCTGTTTTTCTTTTACATGTGGATGTAATTATTATACTTGTCTATTATACTAGACTGTCGGGCATCGATTGTAGTAGTTTTCTGTGTACAAATATATCCTAATAGAGTTATGTTAGGTTAAATGCAACGTAAGTTGTCTAGAGAGACATGTAGTATTATGATCAATATAAATACTTTTGAAATTAGGTTGATCAGCAACACAGTTACTTAAAAGTTATTTGAACCTTTAATATTGGTTCTTTGTAGTTTTGAATTTGCGGGTGGGTTGTTATTTTGATCGTAAGTTTATCTGTTATAATTTTAAATAATTAATTTAATTTTCTTGTTAATTTTTCTGGTGTTGTGTTTTTCTTTATGATAATTCTTTAGAGAAAGTTCGTCTAGCTTATACTTGACATAATAACGACATTATTTTAATCTCTATATTCAGTATCGCTATAAATTTCTTTATAAAGTAACAATCCCATCTGGTGGTCCACGAAGTAGTTAGGAAAACCGTTGTTAACGAGGATCTGCTTTACATTATTGATTTATATACGAAATATTAAAATATAAAACAGAGTAAAAACTACGGCACATAATTTAACAGAACCCAATCCCTATCAACGAGGTGTCAAAATTGAAACTTTGTTGTTTTTTATTAGTATTTTCTTGGTGAAATTTATTTTAGTAAGCAGAATCTTCTTATCGTAACGTAATCAATATTGGGGTGGAAATAGAGCCTAGATAATTTAAGTACAAGAAGCCCAGCGCCGATGAGAGGCAAGTACAGAACAACCTGAGATTACATGGACTATTGTTTCTTGGTAATAATCACAGAACCTGCGTTTTGGATCCACATTATTATGTATAATATTTGCCTGAAAGATCCTAACGAAAAGCTATATATATATCAGCCTGTATATCCATCTATCTATCTATCTATCTATCTATCTATCTATCTATCTATCTATCTATCTATCTATCTATCTATCTACATCAGCTTGTCCATGGACAGTTTTCATTCTGTACAATATATTTACCGGATATCGGACATTGTGTTTAATGGCACTATTCTTAAAACCTTTACTTTACTTGTCCTCACGAGACATAGAATTCGTCATGAATCGGCTCATTGAAAGTGTTAAATTTTTTGTACAAGAACATTATATATATATATATAACTAAAATATATTCAATAATGAAAGAAGGCAGTGAATACTAACAAGATATATATTTAGTAGATTATTTAGGAAAGCAAAACATATGCCAAGAACTAAGGATTGCGGGAAAAAATTTGAAAAAGAAAGCTAAGGATAAAGTTTTTGAACAGATAAAACAACGCTGGCAACACAAACCTCTGCATGACCAGTATCAGGAACGTGCTAATAGTTTCCATGTTGATAAAATTAATATTCATCGACGGTTACGTGCATCTGGATTAATGTCTGAGAGTGAAGGATTTATTCATGCAGCGCAAGACAATAGGCTTTTCGCTAGGATCTTTCAGGCAAATATTATACATAATAATGTGGATCCAAAATGCAGGTTCTGTGATAAATACCAAGAAACAATAGCCCATGTAATCTCAGGTTGTTCTGTACTTGCCCCAAATGAATATAAATATAGTCACGATAGAGTGGGGCAATATTTACATTGGACAATGTTGCAAACACTATGGAAAATACGTAAAGAAATACTGGTATGAACATCACTCAGCACCGGTTACAGAAATAGAAGATATCACCATTCTATGGGATTACACCATCTAAACAGACAAAAAAATTGAAGCAAATAGGCCGGACATTATTGTTAAAAACCAGAAAGAAAAATCTGTCCTATTATTTGATATGGCTTGTCCAGCGAATTGTAACATAGCAAACAAGGAATTTGAAAAACTGTCAAAATATAAAGACCTGGACATTGAAATAGAAAAATGTGGAAATTGAAAACAAGAATCGTGCCAGTGATAGTAGTTGCACATGGAATGATAAAAAATGGAACAAAGCAACACACTGAAAGAATTCCTGGAAAACCCCAGCTTTAGAGATATACAAAAATTGTCTTGTTAAATGCAGCCCACACACTAAGGAGAACATTCTCAATGTAACGCTAGAAATGTTAGGGGAGATAGAAAAAACATGAAATGGAGCCATAAAAAACACACCACGACCTGCCTTAGGTCTTCCCACAGACTTGGTAGGTAGTGCGACCACAGCAGAAATGAAATTTGATGGAAAATGACAGCAAAAAAAAAAAAATAATAATAATAATAATAATAATATTATTATTATTATTATTATTATTATTATTATTATTATTATTATTAATAATAATACTTGTAATAATAATGATAATAATAATTATATTTTACCTATTACTATCTATAGTTATATTAACTAGAGATAACCGGGAAAATGTCAGGGTTTTCTTACTTTAGTTTTCTGGTAAATTATGATTGAATAAGCACATGAAGAGTTACCAATTAAAAATATGCATGCTGAACTCTATTCCAAGAAATAAAATTTTACAAGAAAAAATTTCAGTGAAAAAGTCGTTAAATAGTTTTTTTTTAAATTTAATTTCTGTTGGTAATAAATAAATGTAAAACTTAAATTTCCTTGATAATATCCAGTAGAGGCCGCAACGCATCGACACTCTTTAATTTTGCTATGGTTTTTATTTATATAGTTTTTTCATAAATATATTTTTAGTTATATCCTTACACGTTCAAGACATAAAAAAAATATTACATAAACCTATTTAGAAGATAAAGAAGATTTAGATGATTCCTCAAATGTCACATAAATTACCCACAGCAAATCGCACATTCCATTTCTAATCGCAAAAATTACTGAAATCATCTGCGTATTAGCTAAAAGAACAATAAACAATGCTTTCTGATGAAGCTAACAAACTAGGAAATGATCTTCATCGAAACATTTTAATTCAGACATTCTATTACTTTTAAAAAATAAACAAATACGCAGTTTACAAAACAAGCTAAAAGTAATAATTTTCAGGATAAATGTTATATATTCGACTCAAAGGGTTTAATAACATGTGTATCCATTTTCCGATCATCGGAAGATTTTCTAATTTGTCTAACAGTTGCCACTGGATTAAGGAACTTTTTTCTGTTTGTCCGGATGTCTGGACCCAGTCTACTTTAGCCACATTTGCCCTACATAGTCTTATACTTTTTTTAAAATCAGAATGATCCCAGAATTAAAAATGTACACTTCACGTCGTGCCTGAACATCTAACATTTGAATTCATGTCCGGATGAAGAGGGAACATTTTCAAATAAAAATTTTAAACTAATTGAAATAATTAATGATTTTAAATGTTTTTATTTGTATTGAGATAAAAGCAACACAAAACATTTGAGAATCAAAAGAAATTGTTTTATATTTGGTTTGAAATATCTCAAAACGTTGTGAACTAACGAAATCAAATTTATTTTTTAAATTGATAAGGAACTGGAGTTAAACATTGTTTTTTAAGAGTGTGTTTTCAGTTCCGTAGAGTTTCTGAGTTAATAAGCTCCACCCAATTAAAGTTCCACAGAGTTTGTGATTTGAAAAACTCAATTTTCCGCCTAAATTTTAATTTCAGTCACAAACTATATTTTGCCTCTAATCGGACTTTCAGGCCAAGTCGGACTTTTTGGCTGGAATAAGACTTGTAGTCAGAATCAGAAGCCAAGTGAGGTATTGCATTTTCATAGAGCAAATTGAGAAATTCGGTCGAGACGTCGTACAAATGTCAACAAAGATAATAATCCGAATAATGTAAATAGTGTAAATACAATCTCATCCCAGATTTATAGACAACTGGCAACAAAGATGAGAACAATAGTCCGAATAATGTAAATAGCGAAAATTATTTGTTCAAAATTGTCATTCATTTCGAACTTAGTTCCGTTTAATTTTCAACCGGAAACTTAATTAAACTTCCGAAGTAGACAGTGACTTTTAAGTCATGTGGACTTCTATTTAAAAAGAAACTATCACCGAGGTTACTCGGATTTCTGGGATGTGCGTTGTGGTACAGTGGATATCGGCTCGGAACAAGAAACCGGGGAGACGAGTTCGAATTCCAGTTGAATCCATTTATTCACTTACGCGCAAATACCCTTGGAAAAGGTATTAATCCGTCTCTTCTTTCCGGGTATGGGTTAAATAACAGGACAGAATGGGTTCTATAGCCTTGGATGGCAACCAGTCTACCGCAGAAAGCAATGGCAACCTACTGCGGGATAAGCTTTCGAGACATGATCGCCCAAGCGTGTATCACTTATGGCACTTAACTGACTGACTGATTCATGTTGAGTTAAATAACAACTATAATTTTAATAACCAGTGAAACTAAATATTCACGTAGGCACATGAAAACCTTGACACAGATATCTAATAAAATTAACTATGATATATCCCGTTTCGACAAACGCGATGCAATAATAGTTGTTGATATATAGGCATATCACCAAATACTGAAAATCATTCTTGATGAAGGTGTCAAACATGAACGCATGTTCCCAAAACGAGACACACAGATGTAAAAATGAGATCAATAGATTATTACAAAAATAAAGATATATCGTGCTTAAAACACATCGAAAAATACCCGTAACTTAAAGATTACCCAAAAACTCCATAGACAAAAATTGTATTCGAAGGTTTACCATCATCGCTACGTTTTAGATTGTCTACTTTTAGAAATGATAGAAATTGACCTTCTCAAAAATATATTACCACAAAATCATTCTTATTTTATATGCATGGATAATACACTATTTATACATCCATATCAGACATTTTCCCGTCCTTGATAACAAACTTATCTGCACATATTTTAATCTGTAACTAATACCATTTTAACCTTCTTAGATATCATGATACATAAAACTAACAATGACCTTCAATTCATAGTTTACATATAATCCACCAACAACAATGATCACAAAAATATATATTCTCACAATTGCAAGATATTAAATCTGGAACAATTATCTATTAGGCTTTTTTTAAAAGACTATAATTATCTTCAGCTCCAATTATTTACCTGAAAGAAAAATATGCATATAGATTACATTTATACACCTACAATATTCTCATCAACCCGAAGAAAAAGTCTTAAAAATATAAACTTAGAAAAGAAAATAATGCCATTAATATGAAAAAGAATAATGTCAAAAAACTAAATAGAAAAATACATAAAACACTACCTGCTAATACATTAACATCTACTATCCAAATAAGTTATCCTCTCATAGCGAGTTAAAAATAATTATAGCCATACTCCAAAATATTGCGGATATAATCTGAGCCCAAATTATTCTTGCTAATAATAATTTTAAAGCAATTGTATATATAAAATAACTGTCACATAAAAGTGAGTCTAAATCTGATATGTATCATTAAATTATTCGACGCGGAAAAAATCCATACATTGGCATTCATCGACGCTTGCTGAATATTTTCGGACACATAACAATAGATGTGCCCCAAAATAGTAAGTAATATGTTACAGCAGTGTCGAAAACGACATGTGTCACAAGCCTCATTCCGAGCAGTTCTGCTATCAATCATAAACATTAGCTGTAACTATGTTTGAAACTGTGTATTTCCTTTATTTAAATATGTCCGTCTGGTTTCCAGCAAGAGAAACATACACAGGTGTGAATCACGAATTGGTGATGTCAACATCAATGTATATTAGTTTTAAAATCGAGTAAAATATTTTGCTTATTAGTAATAATAAATTTAATATATTAACTTGAAATTAAAAATGAAATAAAACTTTCAAGAAAGATTTTTCAGTTTAAATAATCATTTTAAAAATTAAATATCGTGAACCTGTGGAGGTTTAAATGGTATTATTAGTGAATACTGTTATCAACGCTCCGTTTATATATATATATATATATATATATATATATATATATATATATAAAGAAAAGATTAAGGCAGACTCGTTATATGGTAAATCGGAAGTTTGGGCTTATTTCAGGCGAACCGTCATCAGCTTCCGTCTTTATAGTACAGAAGATTTTACACGTATGAAATTCACAAAAAGAAGAAGATCCCAAAAAGAAAAGAAATAAAAATAAAGATCACTCCCTGAAAAAAGAAATTTTAAGAAAAAATACATCATTATATCAGTTCGATCAATACACGCACATATTCCTACATAAGCATATATATATATATATATATATATATATAGTGTATCAATGCAGCAGATAATTTTCTAAACATATACTGTTAAATATAAGAAACAATGAATGTCTATAATGTTTAATCATGAGCCGTTCTAATATATATATATATATATATATATATATATATATATATATATATATGTATTCCTTAAAAAACGTGTAATTCACTTCCAATAACTGTTTCCCAAAGAACGCGCGGAAAAAGACCTAAACGGTGACTCTCTCGACTCTGATGGACGCAAGGTCATTTCCTGCATAAGTGTCCAATTCTTTCTCTTTAAGAAAATTTTTGGAACATTTAAGCCGGTATGTAAGAAATAAGTAAATATACTGTTTAATAGGTGCGAAAATTCCGGCTTGTACTATAGTTTTGACTTCCGTGTTTATACCGTTGTGAAAAGCATAGATCAAGGTCTTTCCCTCTAAGCTATAGGTTAAATAATAAAAATTAATAACTGGGCAGAAAACTGCATAAATTGGGAAAAAAAAAAAAAACAACATACCACTGCACTATTTGTCTTGAACGTCACCATGTACCAATACATTTGTGGGAGAGGTGACCACAACGGCGCAAAATATGCTAACTGAATAACAAAAGATTAATCCAACAAACATCATGGATAGAAAGAAGAATAACAGTTAGTGAATTATAAGCTTATTGGATATTTACCTTGTACCCCTACTCAAATGTGGATGTGAGACAAGGTATAAGATTTACGTGGGAAGCCAGAATGCTTGCGCACGGCAAAAGCTAAAAGTTGCCAGTCCTGCAACCTCCGGTTGCGCAAGTGATTGTGGTGACCATCGATCCACCCCTTTGGTGCAATGCGGTTGCGCGGCATTGTGACAGTGTTACTCGGGACCGAGTACCTCAGTATAATTTTACTCAGTTGCATGTCTGTCCGTTGATAGAGATAAAAGAGAGCGGCACACTATCCGAGGACAGAGACACAACTGAGAGACAATGATCCCTACTGGCAAAAGGCTGGGCGTGTATAAGCCCATTATTCTGATAAACAGTTTAGGAAGAAAGATGTAATTTACCAACAACGATGTTAACTCGGTTAATGCATTGAAAATATTTTTCTTTTATGCAACCGGATAATATTAATTCACAAGCCGTCGTAAATTATTTCTAGTTAAATTTTAATGAAAGTACGTTTAGATTTTATCATTTTAAGTTGGAATATTATATTGAAAGTAAAGAACTCTATTCCACATTTATAGCTTGAATTCACTGTGTTAAAACAGCAAAAACAGCCCAGAAATTAAACCTATGACAAAGCGGATTTTTTAATGAATATATATTACTAATTCATCCATGTCCACAGTTATAAACCGGAGGGTATTTTTATTAATGCAATATTAAGCCCAAATGAAAAGAGTTTAGTATTAAAACATCATTGGCTTTATATTTGTTAAAAGATCTTGACAAAGAAGAATAATAATAATCACCTGCATATCATATTCTCATATAATAAAATTTGTCGAACTCAATGCTTGAGAGAAACTCAAGATAAATTATTACTTTAAAATTTTTTGTAATGAATGATATAAGAAGCATTCAGACACGCGCAAATATATTTGGGAAATATATAAATCCGTCGCTTCTCTCCCCAGCTTTGGGTTAAATAGCATGACAGATTGTACTCTATAGACTGGTTTGGCGACCGGTCAACCACAAAAAGCAATGGAAACCTACCGCGAATATTCTATCTATTTAGTTATGTCACTTTTGAGACAAGATCGCCCAAGTGTGCATCATGTATGGCAGTTTTCTGTCTAACTGATGTGAGATGATTGTGAAAATGTATGCTGTTTTTATTAATGACCATGAAGGTAAAGAAAATTTTAGTGGAATTCACACAGGAATCACTTCCAAAAGTTATCACCTTTTGTTAATATTGTCTGATGTGAACTACTGGATATAATATTGTCTGATATGACTGCTGGATATCAGAACGTGTCTTGGATGGGTTATGTGTCAATATACTAAGGAGATATAATGTAGTAGGGTGCATAAACTCAATACCACTTGAAGAATATAGTGATGACCACACAAACACACATATATATGTGTATAGTTATATATATAATAATAAAGAGAAAAAGAAAAACTTAACTTAGTTAACGGGTTTCATTTTCTGACGAGCATTATTTTGCAACAAATAAGTATAAACAAAAATTAAAAGTGAAAGTATTCAAATTCTTAACTTTTAGAGATGCACATAAATATCGATTAGGTTAACTGAAAGGTTTCGGAAAATTTGTGGCATGTTAAGATTCGTAATTTAATGTCTAATAAACTAAAGTGATTAAATTAATTTTTTAAAGTATTTTTTATATATTTAATATTTCAATTATTTCAGAATTGGCCACATTAATATATGATACTTTTGATTTTATGAATTTAACCCTTTCCATTTAACATTTTTCGGAACCTCGTCGTGGTGTTAGCAAGCTCGTCTTGCTAGAATCATTATAACCGGATAGTGAGTTCGATCCTAATTTCGGCCGTGTGTCACGTCTAAGCTACGCTTAGACAATCATCTTGTGGGTTGCGCACAGGGGTAACAACTCTGCTCCATAAAAAAAGCAATTTGTTACGGAAACAGAAAAAAAAACGCTACCCTACACTACATTGGGTGTAGCGGCTAAGTTTTTATTTTTATATTGCTGGATTGAGATAAAAGTAATTATTTCAGGGATGAAGATTTTTAAAATATTCTAGGTGGAATATTTCATTGGACAGAGAGTAGAAGCTGACCTAGCAAGAGATTCAATACTATATTTTCACTTCATGTCAGCGAAGAATTTTAATCCGGCAAAACAGAACGAGTCACTTTTAGCCGTAGAAAAATTGAATTCTCTCATATATATATATGTGTGTGTGTGTGTGTGTGTGTGTGTGTGAGAGAGAGAGAGAGCGAGAGAGAGAGAGAGAGAGCGTGTGCATGTATAAGCATATGAAGTGAAGGATATCACACATATTCCATGCGTACATTGCTATTCTACACCGTTATAATTATTTATAGGTAAGTTACTCGATTTTCATCATCGCAAGTGCTATCATATTTACAAGAGATTTTGATTCACGTCGGGTTTGGGCCGCAGGCAAATGTCTATGATTGCTTGGTAATAAATTGGAGAGTACTCAAGTGTTGCATCATGGATTCACTCGGCCATATCGTAGCGAACAACAAACGTCTTTCCCAAACATCAATCCGGTTTCCTACATCAATCCAGTTTTCCTTTGGCTCTCAATTTTCCAAGTAAGGTTAGGTTATCTAAAATTCTAAGCACAGATCAAAAACTTACATTTAATCAATTCATGATTATCAGTAAATGCTTTGAGTTGAACGTCGGCATCCATGTTTACAATATATATATATATATATATGTGTGTGTGTGTGTGTGTGTGTGTGTGTGTGTGTGTGTGTGTATGGATCGGAATCAAACAAGATGAATAGAATGAGTAAAGAACAAGTAAGAAAATACGGAAATATATTTCGTTTTTACGATTCCAGACACACAAACGCACACATTCATACATGATTCTCCTAGTCACATACATTTTTACGTGATTATCTCACGTTATTTAGAAGAGAAAATCATTCTATAACTTGCCACGTTTATGCCTTATTTCACATAAAAATTTTACCGACTCGTAAACGCTCACTTTCACACATAATTTCTTTTATGCAAATACATACATACATGATTCTCAGATTTCATTTTAAAAAAATGAAAAAAAAATCGTCCCATCGCTTGACACGTATCTGCAATACTTGCTATATATTTTCAAAGAAAATGTATTTCGTTGCTGACATTCACACATACTAACGTTACCGACATATACACTCTCTCAAGTCGTCTATAGTTTAAATACGTTTGATACGCAGTATTTTCGCTTACATATACTTAGATTAATAATAAACAGCTAATGTTTATGCTACTCGTGGTGCACATTCTTAAACAGACACAATTTTTTTCTTCTACATTTAATAATTATCCCTTGCCTTATGACTCGTAACACGTATTTGACCAACGAAACTATATCTCAAACAACATACATTCTTTTAGGATTTAAAGAAAAAAACAATTATATCTTTCCTCTCTGAAGAATCTCTGAAGAAGTCTGTTAAATACACTTTTCCCTACTTGACTTTTACTTATTCTATTCACACACACACACATATATATATATATATATATATATATATATATATATATATATACGAACTAAATTTAAAAGTGAGCCAAAAGTCGACCGCGGTTTCACTCCCCGGATCGTTAGGAGGTTTTCTGGCTTCAGTCGTAAATTAGGGCTACTGTTTTGATGGTACGATTTCAAATATATATATATATATATATATATATATATATATATATATATATATATCACCCCGAGCAAGGCGGTAACGCCACTGATGTGCAGGGGGCTACATGGGAGTGAGAAAATTAGAAAAAGAGAAAACCGGAAACCGCATCCTAAACAGGAAACAATGGATGAGCCTCTTCACGTGTTCAATAGACGAGGGTGGAGTGTGAACAGGGCGATAGTTTAGTCTATCTACTCCAATTGAAAAAAAAAAGTGAAAAGATTGGAAAAAAGAAAACCAGAAACCGCGTCCTAAACAGGAAACAAGGGATGAGCCTCTTTACCTCTTCAATAGACGAGGGTGGAGTGTGAACTGGGCGATAGTTAGTCTATCTACTCCAATTGAAAAAAAAGTGAGATTGGAAAAGAGAAAACCGGAAACCGCATCCTAAACAGGAAACAAGGGATGAGCCTCTTTTCCTGTTCAATAGACGAGGGTGGAGTGTGAACCGGGCGATAGTTTAGTCTATCTACTCCAATTGGGAAAAAGAAAGTGAGAAGATTGGAAAAGAGAAAACCGGAAACCGCATCCTAAACAGGAAACAAGGGATGAGCCTTTTCACCTGTTCAATAGACGATGGTGGTGTGTGAACCGGGCGATATATATACAAACACATTTGAGAAATTAATGTGACATAAGAGACAAGATGCAATCAACTTGCTTGTTTTGAAGGTTAAAGAAAATGATACTTTTCATTATCATTATAAACGTTGTCCAATTTCAATTATGCTGTTAATAGTAATAACAATAGTAAGTAGAAACATCATTGAAAAAATATAGGTTTTGCAATTTAAATTACCTGATGTATCTTAATTCTTAAATTAATGATTGTATAATTCATGGGGAAAACTACGATAATAGACATATGTAGAAATTCCCTAATTATGTGGTGAATACGAAATTAAAAATAAGTCTCTTCTCTTCACTGTTTACATATTTCGCAGTCTAGTTTGAAATCTAGCTTAGACCAAAAAGAAAAAATTAATGATTCCATACTAAATGTAAATGTCGAAATCAAATTTTGCGTTATGGTGTTAAATATTTTCTAACCAATGAAAGGGAGCGATTTACAAAACTGTGAGAAGTTAACAAGACTGAGTTAAAACAGAAGTCCTTTGATTTATAAATAGAGAAAGAAAGTGGAATCAGTCAGATGGGAGCAGAGATCAGATAAGACACCACCACAATGTAAGGGAGAAATTTCATGACGGTGATCCGGATATGTCACATCGACATACATTCTTCTTCTCTTTCTCGTGTGTTATTTCCCTTTATCCCTTTTTCTTCGTCTTCACCTTTCTCGCCATCTACAAAGAAGAAGAAAAAGACAACAACAAGAACAGTAAGACACTCCCAATCACTCCTAAAATGTAACGTCGATAAGCAAAATGTTCCTTTATTGCTTTTTCTTCCTTTTCTCTTTCTCGCTGTCCAATTTAAATAAGAAAGGAACACTTACTTTGTAAATAACTTGTTAATCTTTCTCTGCAACTACTAACTCTGGATTCACTCTTTAGGAAAAATTACGCAATAATTTAATTCCTACAATTTGATGTTAATCTGTTATGTAATATATATATATATATATATATATATATATATATATATATAACTCGAAACATTTTTTTCATTCAAACTTCTGATGATAATCCTAAATTGTGGGGTGTTCACTTATGCTTGGCGCAAGGCCGATTTAATTAGCATGTTAGAGCTACCTATAAATGCAATGTTAAGTAATTTAATTTAATAATTTTAACAAACTGTTTCAATAACAATATTAAATATAAATGATGGTAGTTATTTTAAGAACTAAGTGTGTCCAAATGAAAAGATTTGAATTTGACAAATTTTTCCATGTTTCACTTACAGACTTTAATTTTTCTTTTTTTTTCATGCATTTTCTCACAGAAATCTAATAGTGTATTTTCGCTCTTTCCATGTAATCAAAACAGGTTTGTCCATTATTAATGAGGTCTTCGGAGTAGACTTTAAACATTTGTATCGCCCGGTTCACACTCCACCAATGTCTATTGAACAGGTGTAGAGGCTCATCCCTTGTTCCCTGTTTAGGATGTGGTTTCCGGCCTTCTCTATTCTAATCTTTTCACTCTTACGTACCTCCGTTCACATCAGTGGCGTTACCGCCTTGCTCGGGGTGATATGATTAAAAAAATGTTTCTTGTGTTTCTTTCCTTATTTTCTTGCTGTAAAGAAGTAATGTTGTTTCTTTTCTTTCTACGCGGTATATACGCAGAATATTCTATTCTTCAGGAACATTACTGTTATTGTTAATGTTATTTTACATACATTAAAACAACATTTTGTTTCGGGAACAGAAAAGAAGTCAAATAGGTTCTCATGGCTGAAAAAATCAATTCGATAATTCCTTGAAAGATGTAAGAATCTCAGTACAGCTTAGATACATTACCGTACATCAGTCGACCACTCAAAAGCCTTGGCTATTTGAAACAGATTTTAATTCATTTACACAATATTTAAGAAATAAGAAGGAGGAGGAGGAGAGGGGTTGAAAAAAGGACGAAGATGAAAAGAAGAAAAAGATAAAAGAGGAGGACCAGAAAATTAAGTAATGTAGAAGGAGAAGGAAAAGTATAAGAAGAAGAAGAAAAAGGAGAAAAGCTAAAAGAAGAAGAGTAACAGAAAAAGAAGACAAAGAAAGATGAAAGAAAAAAAGAAAAAGGAGGTTAAAAAGAAAACCAAATTAGAAAAAGAGAAGGAAATAAAGGAGATGTTTTACAATATACGCTGGTTGTAATTCTACAATTTTTAAAAATATTTTTCCTGATATATATAATTTATTAACTTAGTTAGATAAGGAATCCATAATATTCAAAAAGAAATTCTTGTACTCTATTTGCCCTGCCAATAACAATTCAAATTACATTTGTATTAACTTTGAAAATTAGTTGAAATATAATTTGTAAAATTTTACACATTGCCAGAACTACCAATGCAGGTTAGTGGAATTGGCAAAATATCAATATAACTGTTAGGATAGATAATTCAAATTCCTTTATCAAAACGATTGCTAATCTATCATGTTTTCTTTTTTATTTAAAAATTTTCTGTCCTGTAAAACACACGCGTTTTTGAAGGAATCATTAATTTTAAATTGATTGGTTTCAAATTGTTCTCCAATGATGAAAGTTTAAAAATTGTTTCCTTATATTACTTGTAATTAAAGTCATTCAAAGAAGAATATTTTTTGTTTTTACTAGATAAAAATATGTTCGATAAATATCAATAGAAAATCATATTTTTGATGTGTTTTACAGAATTTCACTCGTTTTTTATACCGGGTTTATTTTTTTTAATCTTCAATACTCCATTTATAATAAGTTTAAATCAATCTGTTTTATAAATTACACGAATGAAGCCTGTGGCATCAGAAAATAGACAGCCATTTTTATTTTTCAAGTAGTATTAGTATAAATTATGTATCATTGAGAGGTCTATGAATTGTAATTAACTATGATTTTGTTTTTGCACATGACCATTTAGTTGCTGTTAAAAAATAACTTATTTTTTTAATACAATTAAAAAATACATTATAGGCTGAATTAATTGAATGCTTACGGTAATATCGCGTTGAATATACCAGTTCTCCTCCGATGAATTTAAGCAACGTTGAGCCTGGTTCATAGTAGATGTGTAACCGTTTGGGAATACCAGGTGCTGTACGTGTTTCTGATGGATGTGCGTTGTAGTGCAGTTGATGTCGGCTCGGTACAAGAAATTGGTAAGCCGAGTTCGAATTTCGGTTGAATGTTCTGCAGTCACTTACGCGCTAATACCCTTAGGAAAGGTATTAATCCATTCCTTTCTTCCAGTTATGGGGTAAATAGCAGGAAAGACTGAGTTTTATAGCTTTGGCTAGCAACCCGTCTACAGAGGGTAGAACTTGGGACCCTTCCCTTAAGCATTTCTTAATGAGTCTTTCTCCATGAGAGAGGAAGCCGGTTCAACCCGACAGGGAAAATGCGGTAATGAAAAAAAAAAATTGAATCAGCTGTTTTAGTTCCCTTTCTCTTACAATACGGCCAGTTTTAATACCAATGGAATGACAGGGTGCAATCAATTACTATTTTTCCTCAGATTAAGTCATTGCAGTGGTGTGCAGTTATATGTATCTATTTTCCTGGGAATGATGAAGTTTGTTTGGCCTTAAAAATATTGTGTCATCCGTTAGTACATCAGATTTTTATCTGTTGTCTCAACTGTCAATTACAGAAACGATGGAAATGTAAACATCTTTATGACCAATTTTCTGCCCATCCCAAACACGCTGATATTGACAAATATCGTAAACATCAGTGGCCACGTAGTGCATTGTTAAAAGTGGAAAACGAAAGTTTTATTTATTCCTGCATAGAACAAATGCTTGCTAACTAGAAATATCCCAGCTCACATACGGAAAAATGGGCTTTTTATTACATTTTTTTATTTTTTTTATCACATACAGATTATGTGATAAATAAGCAGAAGTAAATAGAATATCTTTTATCAAGTTGCATGGTACTGGCATCTACTAAATAAAACCCCCACCGGCAAAAACTGGGTAAAAACCTGCATGGAAAAATCTGAATGTTTTACCGAAAGGGAAACACAAAAAGCTGGTATGACACCACTTAGACTCGGTTGGAGTGACACGACCTGGAACAGTTTTATTGGCCTTTACAATGCACACAGACAGAACAATCAAAGTTAATTGCCCAGACACCGTGATCAGATTACGCCAAAACAAAATGTACATTTTATTGATATGGTTGTCCATGCAGACAGTAATTAATCTTTGTAGATATTTGAATTCACAAAATACAAGGCGCTTGAAATGGAAATGCCGAAAATGCAGCACATGAGTACATGAACAATCCAAACTGTAGAAAACCATTGAAATAATTTAAAAAAGATTCGGATACACTCATTGGACGGATGTTCTTGTATAAGCCTCAAAGAAATAAAAAAATGTACAGCACACACATAAGAAGGGCTTTATCTATGTTAAATGTTTGTGTTCTTGAGTTGTTTTTTTTTTTCATCAAAAAATTCTCAGAGGAAAATGTGATCAAACAATATTTTACCTTAGGTCTTTGTTTGAGAGCCGGAAAAAAATAAGAGTTCAAATGAAATTAAGAGATACACAAAAAAATTGTCTTGTTAAGTACAGCCCGCATACTAAGGAGAACTTTGTCTATGTAACGCTAGGGATGTTAGAGGAGATAAAAAAACATGAAATGGATCCATAACAACACACCACGACATGCCTTAGATCTTCCAGCAGCCTTAGTAGGTAGTGTGACAAGAACAGAAATAGAAATATGATTAAAAATAACATAATAATAATTATGTGTCAAATGTAGACACTAATAATTCCAACTGAAGTTGAAGCCTTCAGAATTATTAGGAAAATGTGCGGTATACTCTTTGAATGGTGTTTTTGTATGGCGTAAAGAAATGCAAAAGAGGACATAAAATTCGAAAGCTTTAGCTGTTTAAAATATGTGATCTTAGTCTTTTTTCTTTATATTATTTAAATGAATGATCAGTATAACCTATATCGAAGATATTTACGAAACAAGAAAGCTCCTTTGTAAACATAAGGGGTCTCATACAAAGGCTAGTGTAGACCGTCTATGCATACCCTGTAAAGAAGGAGGAAGAGGTCTTATTTGGCTAGAATTGTTAGACAAGACAACAGCAATTAGCTTACTAACATACATAGAAACAACAGAGGACTGGATGATACAATTAGTCAAACAACATGAGAACAGACAGAGAAAATATTCAATAATAAAAGAAGTCAGTAAATACAAACAAGATTTACATTTAGTAGATTTCGTAGAAAAGCAAAACAGAAGCCAAGAACCAATGATTGCGGAAAAATATAAAAATGAAAGCCAAAGAAAATGCTCTTGATCAAATGAAACAATTCTGGCAAGACAAACCTCTTGATGGCCAATATCCAGAACGTGGTAATAAATCCAATGTTGATAAAGTTAATACTCATCGATGGTTACGTGCATCTGGATTAAAGTCTGAACGCTTTATTCATGCAGCGCATTACAAAAGTACTTCTATTAGAAACTTTCGGGTAAATATTATACATAATAATATGGATCCAAAATGCAGGTTTTGTGATAAATGCCAAGAAACAATAGACTATCCGGATGTTCTGTACTTGCCCCAAATGAATATAAAAATCGTCAGGATAGAGTGGGGCAATATTTAAACTGGATAATGTGCAAACATTATGAAGATTTTGTAAACAAACGCTGGTTTGAACATCACCCAGCACCGGTTACAGAAACAGAAGATGTCACCATTCTATGGGAGTACACCATCTATACAGACAGAAAAACTGAAGCAAATAGGCTGGATATTATTGTTAAAAACCAGAAAGATAAAATTGTTTATTAATTGATATAGCTTGCCTAGCGGATTGTGGCATAGCAACCAAGGAATTTGAAAAACTGTCAAAATATAAAGACCTGGAAAATGAAACAGAAAAAATGTGGAAATTCATAACATACATCGTAGCAGTGATAGTAGGTGCACTTGGAATGATACAAAATGAAACAAAACAGCACATTAAAAGAATCCCTGGGAAGCCCAGATGAAGTGTTATACAACAAATTTTCTTGTTAAGTACAGACCACACACTAAGGAAAACTTTCTCTGTGTATCACTAGGGATGTTATTAGAGATAGAAAAAAACATGAAATGGAGCTATAACAATATACCAGGACTTGCCATAGGTTTTTCTACAATCTTGGTATGTAGTGCGCCCATAGCAGAAATCGAATTATGATAAAAATTACATAATAATAATAATAATAATAGATAATAGATATATTTAAGATACTTTGTCGTGTATTTGGTAAACTATTTCTATTAAACTATTTACAACTTTTTGTGACTCTACTCTAAATAAATAAGTGAAAAGGTCGTAGTGGACATAGCATTATAAAGGTTACACTCGACAGTTTGATTTAGAATATAGTTTTTTCTCTTTAAATGTATCATCAAATTTAAACCAAAATTTAACCTACAAACACACAATCACCACACGTGACACATCCTTAAATGTGTCTTAAATGCACAGATTAATACGCGAAAAAATGTCACTGAATTCTTAAGGAAAGCCGCTTGCTTCATTGACCTTTTTCTTAAATCGTGCTTCCAGCTGGTACATTACTTTTCTACGTGGCTCCATCAGTGATCAAATATAAACAATTCGTATGGATTTGCGACTTGCCGATGGCAAAATAAATATGTGAGCTTAACTAAAGTTTCTCGACATTAACAATGTACCATCGATCGGTAGCTGTTTTTGTTTGCCGATAGAGATTTTTTCAAACCGGCGCCATAGCTGGCAACCTAGTCAAGAGCGTTATAAAAATGTTTCCCGTCATTTTGGCTTGGCTTCAAATAGTTTTGACTGAAAGGATTAATTGAAATATAAAACGTGCCTTCATGATATATTTTAAGAACCTATATTATAATACATGCCTACGACTGCATAGTTTTATACTATACTACAGAATATATATATATATATATATATATATATATATATATATATATATATATATTATAAATTATGTTTTAGTACATGTACATAATTTTTTCTATATATGTCCTCTACAATCATATGTTTGTTTCAACGTTGGGTGTCCAAAGTTTCGTCAGGAGGAATAAGCAAGAACGGGAATCATCCGCTGTTTATATTTGGTTCGTTGTTGTTGTGGGATTGGTTGGGGTTATTGATAATGAAGGGAATGAGTCTTCCGTGTTGACCGATAGACTTTTGAAGAACTTGGTGTGTAAGTGCTAAATTGTTGCTTAATGGCAGTATCTGTTGGAATGTACGTTTTTATTGGTCGGGTATATCTTTTGGTTAGAATTTCAAAGAACGTAGTGTATGGAGGGGTTTGATTACTTGGTCAGTTTTGTGTGTTTGTGTGGGGGTTTTTGTGATTGGGGAACTTATTTTGTTTGTTGAACTTAAGAATTTTTAGGACGGCGTCGTGGTTGGCTAGTGCTTGATTAATTGGTGTCTGTTGTTACTAGAAAGATTTTGTGTATTCTCTTTCATTTTGTGGTGAGGCTTTCCTCTCGGGGTGCCTTAGATAGACGTGAGAGGGGTGGGGTGTTTTTTTTCTTTTTAATTTTGATTTTTTCAGTAGGGAAAATATTTTTTATTTTATTTATGTTTTTTATATATTATTTTAGCGGGATAGGTTTTTTGTTATTTAAGTTTGGAGTATTATTGTATTTAGGCGAAGTTATTTCCAAAAATTCTAAACTTGTATTTTTTAGAAAGTAAATAAAAATTTGTATTTTATCAGTTTTTTATATAAAGTTGTATTTTAATCTTAATTTTGAGTTTAGAGGATCTGTTTTTTCTTTTAATTTTGTATTTTTCATAAATTATCGTTTGGAATCCTGTTTATTTCTTTTAATTTTTCATTTTATTTATTTAGATATTTTTGTGGGTATTAGACTTAGATTTATTAGATCGATTTTCTATAGCATTTTGTATCTTTTATAGTAAAAATATCTAATCAAATTTCCAGTATTTTTAGCATGATTGTAGGGTTAGATCTTTAATGTGCTTACAGTTTATTTTTGTGTATGATATAATTATTCTGAAATAGCATATTTAATGTTAATTTTGCATATAGGAATTTTGATTCTTTTTCGAGTTTTCCAGTACGGAATATTTTTGTATTTAAGTAAGGTTATTGCTGTAGACTTTAGTAATAGTTTGGGAGCCTGTTTATTTCTTTTAATTTTACGTTTTTTACATAGATATTTTTGTGGGTATTAGACCTTACTTCAAGGATTTATTAGATCGATTGTTTCTATAGCATTTTTAATCTTTTATAATAGGAATATCTAATCAAACTCCTAGTATTTCCTAGCATGATTGTAGTGTTAGGTCCCTAATGTGCTTGCAGTTTACTGTGGTTTCGTGCCTCTGATTTAAAAGCTTGTTACTATTTATATATTTAAGTATCTCTAGTTTTTCTTGAAGGTAAAGAAAACATGGTTCTTTTACAGATTTTTCTGTTCTTGCTTGTCTGAGGATTTTCCATTTAACTATAGGTGTTTTATTTTCGTCTTTTTATTTCCAAAAGTATTTGGAGAGAGATGTTATCTTTTGTTTTTCTTTGTTATTGAAGGATGAGAGGTGTTTGTAAAAGCGCTTTTTAAATACGTTCATGTATTCCCAATATATATGTTTTCATCTTTAGGATTTTCTATGGAAGAAATCGAAAACATATATATCAGAGATTTAGTCAGACATTTATTGGTCATGGGGCATTGGTTGGGGTTTCTACAGTTACAGATGTTGTTATCACGGGACGGACTTGTATTAGTGTTGGATTTATTTTTACTGTGTATTTTTAATATTTTGATGTTATGCATTTTGATTATTTTTTATGAGATTAAATATAAATTTAATTGTTTTTGATAAATTAATTTAATTTTTAAATAGTAATTTAACCCCTCTACCTTGCTCCCCCTGTGTCCTTTGATAATCTACCTTTATAAAATATGAATTCTTTTACTAATTTAACCCCCGATTTCTTCTACTGGTATATATATCTTTTTCACAACTTAATTTTTAAAATTTTTATAAAACGATTTTTATAATTAATTTTTAAAAATTCTTTTAATTATATATTTAATTTTTATATTTAATTTTTAATTTTTTAAAAAATTTTAATTTTATTTTTAATTTTGTTTTTATTTTATCTTATTTTGTTTTTGTTTATCTATATCTAGATTTATCTTTAATTAGATTAACTTAATTTAATTTATTTAAATCTTATATTTGCTTTTTTCCTCTAAATAGGTTTTTTCTAAAAACTTTTTTCTAATACTTTAACTCATTTATAAACTGCTAGTTTTTGTTTGACGCATACCAAGCGTCTCTAAAATATGAATTTTTTCTTTTCTTTTCTTTTTCTTTATCCTTTTAACCCCTTTCCTTTGCAAAGCTAGACGAAGCCTAATTTTCCAATTTTTTATTTACTACTCTATCCAAAAGTAAAATAAAAAAATGGACGTTAATTGCTAACGGAATTTTTTGTGACGTAACGATTTCCTTATTCTTAACCGCCATTGTTTCTTTCTTTTTATTTCATTTTGACAGATGCGTTAGTTACTGATGATATGTGAAATCTCTCTTAGGGATTTCATGTTGAAATGATCATTCAACAGCTTTGAACTTTGGAAAAAAAATAACTATATATATATACATATATAAATTTGAATGTAAGAGATTAATTGTAGTCCTTATTTACCTGATTTGCTTACGTAACGTTGAATATTGAACGTTTATTGACCCAGTAACTGGGTTAAAATATTGTGATATGAAGAGGAAAATTAGGGGTATATTAATGATATCACTTTATCCTAGAAATTTGAATGTGAAATAATAATAGTCGGAAAAGCTTCACAAACAATTCGCGAGTATGACAAATTACGTTACTTTTTTATAAAGACCTATATGGCATACGATCGAAAACTTGTGACAGTAACAGCAAAGATGAGGAAAATAATCAAGGAATAAGTAAATCATCTATTCGATTCAATCATGATAAATAAACAATTTATAACTAATATCATATATCATGCATTTAGTATAAATATAATGGTTTTATAAGTGTAGTTTTCATGTGATACAAGTCCAAAAGTATGTGACACACAGTGATGATCACACGCACTATCCATTTTAGCCGTAATAGCGAGTCAAGCTTGCTAATGTATGCAACACCTTTTGATGGCCATTTTAAACCACATATGTAATATGTCTAAGGCAATGACTTTCAGAAAGATATTTTAAAAAGACAGAGAATGGTGAAACCTTCGATTGCTGAAACTAGCATGGACTGAAACATATTTGAAAAGTGTAATTCTTAAGGAAAATAGAAATAAAATTAAAGTCATAATTACAATCAGAATAAGAAAGTTTCCATTTCTGTGATATCGAAGGCTAATCGGTATGACCAAGAATGCATTGTAGAAGCTGAGAGACAGGAACATTTGGCAAGAAAAAAAAGACACTATTGGATTGCTATGTGACATCTGTTTTTCAATATGGCAGTGAATGCTGAACAATTTCATAAAAAATAAAGAAGAGACTTGAAGAAACGGAAATGTGGTTTTTGCATAAGAAAGTTGTGGATGTCATGGACACAGTTCGTAAGCAATGCCAATATTTTCAAGAGAATGGAAACAAAATAGTAACTAATGCTGAACATCAGAATAATGCAGCTAAAGTTCGTGGGACATGTAATAAGGAAAGAATACTTGGAGAATCCGATACTCACAGATATTATAGAGGGAAAATGATACAGGGAAAAGCAGCGAGTAACATACTAGACGGGTTAAAGCAATGATGTGCTGGATGAGCTGGATTTGTTTAGAATAATAAGAGAAAGCGTCTTTAGAGTCACAAGGGAGAGGAAGATGTGGAAGCAATGATCGCCTACATCCTAAAGTGTCACCACAAATAGAAGAAGAAGAATGAGGAAAAAGAGCCGACATACCGAATCTAACCCTCACAAAATTTAGTGAAAGTAAGAGAATCAAGGGTAATATCGTTGGAAGTAATATGTCTGCGTGGATGGAAGTGAAAATAGGAAAGAAGAATGATGATAAATAGGTAAATGGCTTGGGAGAGCCATGATCGCATATCTCTTGAAAGGATATGCCATATAAAAAGGCAAAAACTTCAAGGAAGGTGTACAATTCAATCACGTCATTTTGAGGTGATATATTAAAATGTATTTTATAGATATTACGGCTTCTGTTTTTCTTAAGATTATGCTTTTTTCTAAATTATGGCTTCTGCTTTTAAGATTGTCGAAATTTCCGCCAAGATATATTGTAAATCTTCCAAGAATTCTTTGGACAATTGACAGCGATTTGTTCTTTCGAACCCGTCTTTTCAGTTGATATATTCTCCAGAACAAACCGGAAAAGATCTATTAAAATGAAAAATATAGGCAAAAAGGGAGATAATAATCATAATCATTATCAGAATGAAGATTTGTATTTGTTACCTCACAAATATTGATTCTAATTTGTTTCAGAAAGGAGATAAAACAATTTATAATTTTAGAATATAAAAGAATGCAGTGTGCAAAAACAATAGCAACACCTTATAATTTTAAAATAACATAATAAAATAAGTAATTATTATATGAAAAATTTCATTTAATTTTTCCTTATTTATAGATTTAATGCAGAATATTTTTTTTAAATTCAGGTTTACGTTCACACCATTTTGGGACACCAGTATCCGTAATATCATGGAAGATAGACAAAATTGAGCCAGGTCCTTGGTTAGATGTGTCGCCGGTTGGGAATACCAGGTGGAGCAGCTTCGATGTACAGGTAGTGTAATGGATTTTTTTAAGCTGCGAACCGAGTTCTAATTCCCGTTTTATTTGTTATATTTACTTACACGCAAATTCACTTGGGAAAGGCATGTGTCCAAATCTTTTAACTCAGTTATAGGTTAATTATTATTAATCATATCACTAAAAAATCATAATCTTTTATTTTTTAATCTAAAATTATAAATTATTGTGGAGTTGTATAGGAGAAAGTCTTTGGTTCGGATCACTTTGATATAGCCAAGTTTAAATAATTTTCCTACTGCAATTTATCCAACTAAAATTATAAATTATAATTATATTTCTCTTACATATCTATCAATATATCCATTTCCCTTGATCGCCGAAGTTAAGCAATGTCGAGCCCAGTCAATATCTACATAGATGAGAAAACCATGTACTGTAATCTTGAAAGTCTTGAACGTGTAACGGTTAAAGATTAGTTAAAATTTAATTTAAGAATGGTATCTTCATTTAAATTTTAATTTAAATTTAATTTAAGAATGGTATCTATTTAATTTAAGAATGGTATCTTATAAAGGTATCTTCAGTGTATTTCTTATCTGCATGTTCAGAGAGGCTCTTTTCCATTTTATATTCGGGAAGAAAGCTCTCCAATCATCCGGTTGTCTCAAGTGTGAACATACTAGCTAGGTCGTGCACGTTTTTGCATGTTGTAGGCATCAACCGATAATATTGACTAAATCATTGAACTCTACATTTTAAACATGCTACTAGATTGACATCAAAATCCAATAATTTTACGATCGAAATAGTTAAATGTAAACGGCACTTCTACTTTAATAGTTTCTTTTCTCGCACTCCCATTTGGGAAACTCCGTTCCATTAACTTGTTTTCCTGATAGCTACTGTCTCTAAAAGTTTAAATGCAACGTCAAGTGAAATCTTCAATCTCCTTGATTTCCATCAAATTCTTATCTCCGTTTCGACAGCAAGTTTGTTTAATCCCCCTGCGCACAAGTCACTAGACCGCTACTTGTGCGCAGGGGATTAAAAAAAAACTTCAGTTGCTGTCGAAACGGAGATAAGAATTTGATGGAAATCAAGGAGATTTCATATATATTTCATATATATATTTCATATATATTTCATATATATATATATATATATATATATATATATATATATATATATATTAAAATGCAGGCATGAAAACACATTTTTGTTACGTTAGTTAAAAATAGAATACTAATAAGGAGCATATTAAGAAAAAAAAAATAGCAAACCGCCGACAATATAACATCCATTAGAATAGATAAATAATGAATAAAAGAATATAATTAAATAATTAAAATATTAACAAATCATAATAAAAATAAAAATGTAATAAAAATAAAATAAGTAATATATAACAAATCCAAATAAATAAATTAATCATGGAAAAACAAAAACATAAATAAACAACAAATCAAATAGATTTACCTAAATAAAAAAAATAAATAATCAAGCCACCCCCGCTAAAATAAACGTTAGAAGGATTGCCCACAATGCTACATTTATACGAATGTATAAATAGAGGAGGAAAAACTCAACACATTATTGCACTTAGCATGAAACAGTCTGTCGCCCCTGAGTCTTGAATCTCACGTTCACTCTTTTATATATATATATATATATATATATATATATATATATATATATATTTATAAATTTCGAGTGTGTACCAAGAAGGCATGTAATGCCAGATAAAATCATATTAAAGAAAAAGATTATTAACTTTCTGTGATGAATGTATTTTAATTTAGATTCCAGTTTTCTTCAATGTTGCATCAAGTATTAGCTTAAAATATCACACTGTCTGAAATGGCGGAAAAAACACTTATTTTTGTTATTGAGAATATTTCCACGTTAATGAAATTGCTTCCAAGCAGCCGGGAAAGATATATAACGGCTGTAGATTGCAAGAATATGCTACATTTAGAAGAGTGTACTTAGTCCAGTGAATTTTCTAAAAATAATTTTTTAATAATTTCCACGTTAAATTTAAAAAATAAAAGAATTACTTCATTATATATTTGGA
The DNA here is from genome assembly GCA_037127315.1 of Ascarosepion bandense. Lineage (NCBI taxonomy): Eukaryota > Metazoa > Mollusca > Cephalopoda > Sepiida > Sepiidae > Ascarosepion > Ascarosepion bandense. The sequence goes on from JBBBDQ010029101.1 coordinate 191,731, forward strand.
CAGTAAAACCAATTTAAACTAAATTAAATTCGCCAGAGCATACATTCAAATACATACCTAAAAATTTAAAGTTAAAAAATTAATATTTCAGCACCCTTTCTGATTCGTGTTCATGTGTAGTCACATTAACATAAACCTCACATATATCATAATGAACGGGATGCGTCGAACAATTTATGGACAAATTTTGTTATTATCATTATTCGTGGCCCTTTAACAGTGGCCTATTAATGGCGTAGTTTTGTCTCACGTGTTTCTTCCATATTTTTATTTTTATTTTGAATTTATTATATTATATGCCGTTTCGTTTCTGTCATCAAAGTGGAAGATCTAACAGGCCGTAGTAGCCATAATCCACCTCTTTTTCTGTTTTCTTTTTTCCAACACTTACTTTCGTTTGTTTCAGCACAAACAAACACACACGCGCGCGCGCACGCGCGCACGCACGCATACACACCCACAACAAATAAATTTATTTTATCATAATGTTTGTGTACTCCTTGATGTGATGGGTGTTATATTTACACATCGAAATGTTTATTCAATTTAAGAAAATTATATTTTTCATGTTATAAATATTGGTTCTGTAAATAAAAAAAATTAATTACATTGAGCATTCTGGCAAGATCACTGTTATTATTTCTATTAATAGGATCCTTTAGGATTTAAGTCCAAGCAGTTTGTTTCCGGAATTTTAAGGTATCGCCGACTGACGCCATTTCGGTCGGGTTTCAATCCCGGGTAAGAAAGCAATCGGAGTCTAATCGTACTGATGAGCTCTGATACGGCGAAACTGATCTGTCTACAGATGACAATATTTACGCTCTCACACCTTGATTGAGGACTCTGATAAACAGTAGCTACGCTGGCGTGTACGCATCGCTCATTCAATGAAATGAATTAGAGCGCTCTAGCTATTGGGCGCGTATAATGAGATGCTCTAAAATGTCTGCCTACTTCCACCGAACGCCCATAGCTCAGGGGTGGGTTCGCCGACTGACACCATTTCGGTTAGGTTTCAATCCCTGGTAAGTAAGTAATCGGAGTTTAAACGTAATGATGATCTGTGATACGGCGAAACAGTTCCGTCTGCGGATGACAATATATATATATATATATATATATATATATATATATATATATGTGTGTGTGTGTGTGTGTGTGTGCGTGTTCTAGCCTGTCACGATAATCATTTTTTATGCAAATCTAGTACGACAATGTTCGAGCTCTTGATAAATCATATTCGAACATCGTCTAACAATCTTAATTAATACCCTGACATCAATGTTTACCTAAACATGTTTTGCCATTTTGTACAAGATACTTCAGAATCAAAAGATAAATAAAAAATATTCTTACTGGCATAATCTTTTACCTCAAATATACACAGCTAGATATGTTCATTGTTATACGTAGATTTGCATAAATAGCATAGCCATGGTACAGAGAAGACATAAATGTTCAAATATTAAACGGACCTCAGAATATTATTTATCATGAGATCGATCATTGCCGTGATAGTTTTGTATAGCAAGAGATTATAAGGACAGATTTAAATAGATAGATAGATAGATAGATAGATTAGAACACACACACAAATATTAATAGATACACAGACACACACACTCATATATATAGTATATCGAGGCAGCAAGTAATTTTCTAGACATATGCTATTAAATATAAGAGACAATGAATGTCTATTATGTTTAATCATGAGCCGTTCTAAACGTCGTATTTTTGCTTTAATTTCAGTTGAAAATAAAGACAAAAATTCTCCAACATTTGGATAATTATTTATTGGTTTTCTTCTAAGCTTTCGGCTCACATGAGCCATCTTCAGAGAGGTAGTTTAAACTGAAATATTATAAAATCCACCATCACCGACGATTTTATTTTGTGTTGACATAAAACTCCGCTTGGCAACGGCAATAGTTACCAGAAATAATAAACGCAGTTCTTAAGTTTGCGATGCGGTTTTATGACGTCACACCGCGGGATAGCGCGAAATGACAACAAAACCATCTAGTCAAATGCAATGTAAAATGTTATTTCCTGTTTTAAAGTTGATTAAGGTGAGTAAGGATAATTGATGAAAGAGTGATTCACTCAGTTAATCATGGTGCTAGATCTTATATAATGAGGATTCATTTTCAGGGAGAGAAATAGTAGAGATTTGATTCGGGGAAATCATGAAAAGAAAATTATCATTCTATTTTGGAAGGCGACGCTATACATGCTTTTTACGCGTAATTAAAACTTTCCATTTTACGAGACAAATAACAAAAACTTTTTTCTAACTTATGCCAAAATTATCGTAAAACAAGAAGGGGACAGGATTTTGGTAATTATGATTGGGCTACCGCCATCTCCTGTTCTCTCCCCTATTTAATTTTGACGGGTAGAATTTCACAGGGAAAAACGAAGAAAAGGCCAAAATCGTAAAAATCTGCATTTTCGGTGCTTGGAGAGGAAATTATATTTTGTGATTGTTATTGACGAAAGTTATGATAAGATTAATAAAGTTTTATGGGATAGTTTCTTTATTTCTTGTAATATATATATATATAGTCATCCGTAGAGAGATCTGTTTCGCTGTATCACAGCTCATCAGTACGGTTAAACTCCGATTGCTTTTAACCCAGGATTGAAACCCAACCGAAGCGGCGTCAGTCGGCGATTCTACCTCTGGGCCATGGGCGCACGGTAGAAAAAGGTAGACTTTTTAGCATATATGTTATGATTATACGCGCCCAATAGCCAGGTGCTCTAATTCATTAGTGAATGAGCGATGCAGACCGGCATAGATATTTTTGATAGGAAAATATGTGTCATTTGGCAGGATTCGAACCTGCAACCAATAACACTTATTTTCCTAACATAATTTCTGGAATACTATACTCTCAGCTAACTTTAAATCTTTCATGCTTTAAAGTTTTCTTTTCCAGGATAGAGACGGAGTTTTGTATACATGATTCATAGATGTGAAGTCAGGTGTGGGTAATCTAGACGAGTCAAGTGTGTAGATGTAAGAGTATTTGCGAACAAAGCACCTAAACCTTTTCCTCTGTGGCTGTGAGGATATCATATTGCTTTGATAGATCGAGGGTTTTGTGAAGGGTATAGATGCCAGTAACATCAGTGACAGAGTTTTCCAGCCACTTAGCATGGTGAGCAATGAATTCAGGGAACACAAATATAGTAGCGAACGGATGAGAGATAAAATTCTCGTATGAATCATCTGGAATATTATGAAAAAGAGCGTTAAAGAAAGAAAAGATAGCTTAGTTTAGTAATGAGAGACAAAGATACATGAATGAGTGGCCTGGAGATTCAAAAGAAATCACCCGAGTGAAATATTTGATAGAATCGGAGGTGACTGTCTGGTAATATATACACATTTATCTTATAACCTAATATAAAAAATAAATAAGAAATAAACATCTTTGCAAAATCTTCACGTATTTCCGGATTTTATTTTGTCTGTTTAATGTTTGTCTTTATTTTGTCTGAAGTTTTTAACAGGGGTAGTATTCTGCTATTGTAAATGATTTTTGCGTTTAAAACTCGTTCCGACTTCTAATAAGCTAAAACTTTTTTTAATTATTATTGGAGTAGATAGTACCCATCATCACCTGGTTTTACACTCCACCCACTTCTTTTGAGCAGGAGTAGAGGTGATCGCCTTGTTGTTTATTTAGGAAGGGATTTCCGGTACATTTTCCTTCGACTTCGGTCATGGCTTCCAATCTTCTCACTTTCTTTTCTGTTTATTTTTTTCAATTGGAGTAGATAGACGGAACTATCGCCCGGTTCACGCTCCACCCACATCTATTGAACCGGTGTAGAGGCTCATCCCTTGTTCCCTGTTTACGATGTGGTTTCCGGCTTTCTCTTATCCAATATTTTCACTTTTCTTTTTGTTTACTTTTTTTAATTTTTTTTTCCGATTGGAGTAGATAGACTGAACTATCGCCCGGTTCACACTCCACCCACGTCTATTAAACAGGTGTAGAGGCTCATCCCTTGTTCACTGTTTAGGATGTGGTTTCCGGCTTTCTCTTTTCCAATCTACTCACTCTTTCGTAGCCCCTGCACACCAGTGGCCTTACCGCCTTGCTTGGGGTGATGTGATTATATATATATATATATATATATATATATATATATATATATATATATATATATATATATATATATATATTTCCTTGCTTTTCATGAAATTATATATACATATATATATTCATAATTTCAAGACAAGCAAGGAAACACAGCCACTAAGATACAAAGTAGTTACAAAGTGTGAGAGATTATATGATAATACATATAAACAATTCATTTTGCATTAAAACCTTTTCAGACCAAATTTGGGTCACCTTGGCGTGGTGTAATGGTTAGCAAACTCGTCTCACTAGAATCATTATAACTGAGTAGTGGGTTCGATCCTCACTGTATATCCCCTACTTTTGGGTGTGTGTTACGTCTAAACTACGCTTAGAAAATCACCTACCTCAAGGTTTCTCCTCCTGCCCCATAAAACACAATTTGTTCCGGAAACAGGAAAAACGCTGCCCTACACACCATTGGGTGTAACGGAAAAGTTTTTTTTTGCACAAAAGTTGATTTGAAAGTAAGATGCCAGAAGATGATTTCAGAAGAGCGACAAACAAGAAAAGAAGCTCTTGGTATAGAACTTGCTGTTACATCTTTCTGTTTCAAGTGTAAAATAATGAGATCTCTCCGCCAATCTAGTACTGTGCTTAAATTGATAAAGTCTATGTACTAAAAAGTTAATCGGAAAAATTACCATGGAAATATTTATCGAAAAATCATTCGATGGTTATTTTATGGCAGGGAGTAAGTGAGTAAATATGAATTGTCATGTCGAGATAAATAACTTTGTATTTTCTTATTCGTATTTTGTCAAGTAGTTATAAGCTGATGAGGAAGAGATTCAGGTGTGAGAAATTATTTAGCAAGACAGTCAATTAGTTGACATACGTGATACTCACTTGGGCGATCATATCTGGAAGAAACATGATTGACTGGGCAAAAATTTTTCATGCAGTATGTAGCCATTTTTTCTACTGTAGACTGGTTGCCAACCAATAATATAGAACTAAATCGCGTTTGCTATTTAACCCATAGCTGGAGGGAGGAGAGACGTATTTATACCTTTCCCAAGAGTAAATGTGCGGAAGTGAATGCAGTGAGGTCAACTGGAACTCAAACTCGGATCACCGAATTTTTGTTCCTAGCCGATATCCTGTACAACACAAGACACATTTCGATAAAAGATACATGGACGATTTTTAGCAGCAAACTTTGCAATTTATTAAAGAAAATCGTTCCACCTCAAATCAGTTAAAACGTTAGGTCAAATCTATCTATCTATCTGTCTATCTGTCTCTCTCTCTCCTTTTATTTGCGTAGAGAAATAACAAAAATTACGCACTCTTTAATTTTCTGTGGTTAGTTTTTAGTTCCATGTGTCCATGGGAGAAAATGTATGAACGTACTGGTCATGCTACTGAGACATCAATTCTTGTTGCTGAAAATTTCGCAGCATATATTTACAGGTATTATCTTTTCTGCAGTAGAAGAATGTTTGGGAGTGAATTTGCTTTTTGCGTGTATTGTCATTTCTTCAAAAGCAAAATGTTCACATTTTCAAAGGAAGTTTTTTTTTTAGTATAGTTTCCCACATGCAATTCCAACAGCATAATTTTAGATTTCATAACGAATCATTGCGTGTAAATGCTGCTATATAGCCACATCACAGTTTACAGAATTATATATATATATATATATATATATATATATATATGTGTGTGTGTGTGTGTGTGTGTGTGTGTGTGTGTGTGTGTGTGTGTGTGTGTGTTATGGACTAGGTTAAGGCCCGAAAAGAACAAAACGAACACATGGGCAAAAATAACAAATATATATTAACAAGAAATAACAATACAATATGTGGAAGTTGTTAGTATGACGGTCAGTTTGGTTCGGAGTGAACTACTAGCAACACAACTCTTTCTCTCTCTTCACAGATGTAGTATATATAGTGTTAGGAAAAGTTAATTCTGGAGTTACAGGTAAGAGCCCATGACAATATATATATATATTCTCATCCGCAGACAGATCTGTTTCGCTGTATCACAGCTCATCAGTACGGTTAGACTCCGAAGGATAGATAGATAGATAGATAGATAGATAGATAGATAGATAGATAATAAACAAACTTAGATAGATAGATAGATAGATAGATAGATAGATAGATAGATAGATAGATAGATAGATGGAAAAATGGAAAAATGGTAGGCGGAATAAGATAGAACTTATTGATATTGCAATTCTGAACAGTCGGTTCAAACATGATAATGTACACGCACACACATACACACGTACACACGCACACACATACACACACACACACATGGTTAGTGCGATGGGTAAATTATCGCTATTTTATACTTTTTTCGCAAAAGTGCTGTTTTTGTTTTTGGTTTTGTTGTGGATTTTGCTAACTGTACAATATAGTAGAGTTAGTTTGGATCGACCGGATTCAGATGAGCAGAGTTTACAGCCAGAATTGGCCCAGAGATAGGAAAAGAACATTTGTAGACAATGTAAAAGCCTTTGACAAAGTATGCAACAAAGACTTTATTGAGATGCTCGGCAAACTCGAAATTTTCGGAAAGGACATAAATTTAATCAAGAACCTATACTGACTGCAAACCGCTTGCTTAACGATAGAATGAATTCAACAGGTATACAACACTAGAAAGAGGCATGAAACAAAGACGCGTTTTCTTACAGGATTTATTCAAAGTATACAGTGAAACAATTCTGAAAACAAATCTTGCCAGAAATCGTCATTGTCAGCAATCACATCCCCCCACCAAAAAAAAAAAAAACGTTTCGTGGATGACACTGTGTTGATGACAGACACGGAAAAGAAGGTAGAAAGTGAAAGCCAAATGAAAGTACTGAGCATAAACTTCAAGAGAAGTGAAGCAAAAAGAAGACTCCAGAATACCAACTATAGGTTGGAGAAACTAAAAAAAATAAATAATTCAAGAAATGTAAATACTTGGGAAGCGTTCTAACAAAGGCGGGAAAGTGTGACACTGAGATTTGAAGAAGGATTAGCATGGCAAATGAGGTATTTCAAAAACTAACCAGATTACTAAAAGACAGGACAATCTCAGTAGAAAGAAAGAAAAATGTTCTGAACTGCTATCTGATATCTGTCTGTCTTGTATTACAGTGGATGCTGGTCATTCTCTTCAAAGATAACGGAAAGCAATAAAGTAGCAGAAATGTTGTTCTACAGAAGGATACTGATGATACCATGAGCACAGGAAGTATTCGAGAGGATATAAACGAAAGAAAAATCATACTTAATATCAAGAAGGAACATCTGAGATTCCTCGAACACATCATGAGAAGAGAGGGTCTAGAGAATATAATACTCACAAGACGGATATAAAGAATTAGAGATAGAGAAAAAGCAGCATTAACATTTTCCATAAGCTTGAGAAAATGGATGGCGAGCGGGTTTGTGAGAGATACCAAGAGAGAAAATATTGAGAGCGACAAGAAACAAGGTTACGTGGATGTTCATTATACCTTACGCCCTGAAGGGTTACGGCCCATACAGAAGACAAAGATGTTTGGAAAAATGTGTGAGAAAAAGTGCACAATGACGCAACCCACTTTGCCAGAAATTTGAAAACGGCTTGGTGTTGTGCTTGGCATCAGCGTCGGAACCACCGATACGAACATGTCAAAATATTCGGGTGTCAGTTTGGGGACAGTGCAGAAGATTTGGAATCACTAATGATGTCGATAATATGGCTCTTATCATATTACCACAGGTCCTCAGAGACAACATGTAATCCTACATCAAATGACTCGTGGAGTTAGAGCTGATTTGGGTCATGATAATGCATGAGTAAATGGCTTACGGACTTTGTACCATACCCTATAAGCAAGAGAACCCTATTTTCGCTTTCAGATATGTTATGTGATCATATCACTTCTCATATCTGGCCACCTAACTGCTTAGATTGTAACTTCCAACATTGTTATGAGTGAAGCGCAGTTGAGCGTGGGGCACAACAAAAATCCATGTAACGCCAAAAATTAAACTGAAGGCGAGGATTATGACATCATTTATCAACTTCAACAAGCGATTGTCAAGAGAGATATAGAAGATTACGAAGTCTACTGGAGTCGCTGGTTTAAGATAATGGCAATTTTATTGAATGACTTTACACTTCAATATTTCAAGATATTTTTCTGTATGTTTGTTAAATCTATCACATATAATGAGATACTAATTTAAATTTACACAATTCGTCCATATCTCTCTCTCTTTCTATCTATCTATCTATCTATCTATATATATATATATATATATATATATACACCAACACACACACACACACACACACACATATATATATATATATATATATATATATATAATAATAATAACTATATAGACTCTGTAAGTATGTAGGCCGTAAATTTATACTAAAATAAACCTCCGAAAAAACCATTAACAAACAGAACCTAAATCCGTAGCAATCCGTAGCCTTTGCCCTGACGATCCGTAGTGTGAAACCGCGGCAGGTTTTGGCTCACTCTAGATTTTTGTATATATATATATATTTGGGCAGCAAACTTTCATTGAGGATGCTTTGTCTAAAGCGACCGACAAGGAACATTTTTTATAAATTTTATAGTATTCTTAAAACATTTCATTTTACTGGAGTAAAGGAATACAAAAATGTTCATAATTATTATTTTTCCAAACACTTTCATCCACTTGTGACTGTTATGGTTCGATTTTTTTTTCATCTGTATTTAAACTGTAAAAAAAGTATTTTTTATATTTGAAAAGAAATGTTTGTTTAAAGGATTTCTCGTGGCGTTGACTAAAAACCGGATGAGCAGAATCTTATTTGAAGAAAAAAAGTAATTTATTTCAACAATTAAATGTTTCAAGATTTATATATATATATATATATATATATATATAGAGAGAGAGAGAGAGAAAGCGAGAGAGAGAGAGAGAAAGAAAGAGAGAGAGAGAAAGAGAGAGATAGAAAGTGAGAGAGATATCTTCCCTGAATCAGTCGTACTAAAATCTTGTCGCAGTTTCTCTACTGCTAGTGTTTGATGTTAGCGCAACTACACATACACACACACACACACAAACATACACACACACACACACACACACAGCAGATTCACGTCGACTTTAATGATTATTTATGCTGTCCTTAATCGCCAAGGCTGTTTGTTAAAGAGACAAACTCCTTGTATTTGTCAACGCTCCATTTCCACCACGATATCTATCACATAATGATAAAAAAGAACTTGCCTGCTAAAATTCATTTTATCAGTAAAACCGCAGAAAAACAACAAACTTGGCGCTAAACCTTATCACATTTTCCCATTTTCAATCCTGGGTAAAAAGCAATCGGCTGTCTAACCGTACTGATGAGCTGTGATACAGCGAAACAGATCTGTCTGCGGATGACTATTTACGCTCTCACACCCTGATTGAACACTCTGGAAGAATGGTAGACATTGAAAAACAGTAGCTACTCTGGCATTTACACATCGTTCATTCAGCAATGAATTAGAACAGGCTAAGCTATTGGGCGTTTACAATGATAATATACATGCTAAAAAGTCTGCCTTCTTCTATCAAGAGCCCGTAGCTCAGAGGTAAAATCGCCAATTGATGCCAATTCGGTGGGGGTTTCAATCCTGGGTAAGAACCATCGGCTGTCTAGCAGTACTGATGAGCTGTGATACAGCGAAACAGATCTGTCTGCGGATGACTATATATATATGTATATATGCTTTATATATATAAAATATGTATGCATATGTGTTTTATATATATATATATATTCCATAAGAATGGTAGATTTGAAAAAACCAGTAGATACACTAGCATTTACGTATCGCTCATTCAGTAATGAATTAGAGCACTCTAACTACTGGCGCATGATACTTCATACGCTAAAAATTTGCCTCCTTCTACTGAGCGCTAAAATGCCTGCATCCTTCTATCAAGCGCCCATAGCTCAAAGGTAGAATCGCCGACTGACGTCAATGCGGTCGGGTTTCAATCCTGGTTACAAGCAATCGGATGTCTAACAGTACTGATGAGCTGTGAAACAGATCTGTCTGCGGATGACTATTTACGCTCACACTCCCTGATTGAGGACTTTGGAAGAATGGTAGATTTTGATACAGCGAAACAGATCTGTCTGCGGATGACTCCATGTATATATATACATGTGTGCTCGCAAGGATATTTTTCTGATAAAATTAAACAATTTGTAATTTGTTTACTGATGAAACTGATGCTAAAAACTACTTCTATGTGCCTTGTCCTTTCAGGACATAGGTGATCATGGCCTTCCACGACTCTCTATTTCTTAGCAAGCTTTCTTCTGTAATATCTCGCATTCCTCTTTCTGTCATGCTCAGGCCCTTCAAATATTTTATCCGATGCTTTCCCTTGTCTCATTTTCCCTCTTTCTGACCTGTTAGTATCAGATTCTCCAAGCCCCCCTTCCTCATTGCATATCACAGGAACTTTAGTTGTTTCTTCCTGAAGCTAAATATTAATTTCCTTTTCGTTTTATTCTTTCGAACACCTCGTCATTGCTCACATGCTCAGTCCACGATATCCACAGCTTCCTTCTGTAGAAATACATTTCAGCTACTTCAAGTTGTCCAACATTCACTGCCATATTGAAGAACTGACATCATATTACAATTACTTTTCGAAATAAATTATAATGTATAACCGTTTCGATGATGCTTCGAACTTTACCTTGCTATATATATTTTTTTTTTCACGCAACTATTAACTTTCCGGCCAAGTGTGATGATAAAAATATAATATTTAAAAAAAAATTTCCAAAATATTTTTCAGATTATTTATTTTCTAATGCATCCAGAAATAACAAAATTGTTACCTATTGTTTGTTAGTCAATGGAAAAGAATTTGGAAATGTTAAAAATAAACCATACGCTGTAATGTAATAGTCTTACATGGAGGCAGTCAATTTTCTTCAGAATGGAGAAAATAGTTCATCTCCTTGCACACTAGGCGATTTAAATATTCATTTAATAAGCATAAATTTTGCAGAATTTTACAGACAAATGGCGCGGATCGCCTAATATATGCCACGCATATTAAGATATCTAGATTTTTGTGTTATCATAATTTTGTGTTCAGCAAACTCCGTTAATTTAAACATGCAGAAGTAAAATAAATTCACTTATCGTTGATATCATTTTCAACGTTCAAAAATAAGTTATTTTGACGTATAAAAAATATGTAATTTGCCTAACGCCCGTTCATAATAGCATGCAGAATGGGTGCTTTTGATAACGGTAATTTAATAGTCGAAGGTACTCAAACGATTAGTATATTGCTTCGATATATTAAAATAAATTTTGAAATACAACGCTCACGGAAAATAATGCGTTCATAAATTATAAAAAACTAAACAGAAAATTAGACACACTAGATATTAGAGGACTTGCTGTCATTTCAAATAGAAAAATAATATATATATATATATATATACATATATATATATATATATATTCGTCATCCACATACAAGCCTGTTTTGCTGTATCATAATATGTATACGAAAATTTATTTTATATAAATAAATATATATATAAAGAAATAAATTAGTAATAATAAACTCCATAAATACAAATCTATGGAATAATATGAAGATAAATACAGATATATATGAGAAATAAATTCTTATATATACACTAGTATATCAATATATATTGCAATGTTTAAATTGTCGACATTTTATTTTTCTAATATTTTACGTGTGCATTGTTATCTTTTATTGATTGCACAGTATAGAAGGTTAAGTTTCTCACTCTTTGCGAGATAACAGACACAATTATAATATACACTTCGCCAAAATATTTAAAATAGCCTCTATACTATTTGGCAATTGCGTTGGAAACTCAAATACGAATATCTAAGTGTGTTTGAGCGTCAATCTGAGGTCAGTGTAGAAGATTCAGTAAATGCTGTATGATATATCCAATCAACATTATGATGTTTAGTGTAATCACTAGTGATTGCGATGTTACAATTCCCATCATTTTCCTACAAACCCTCAGACTACTTACAGAAGCATATATCAAGTGTCTTCAGCTCTAGATCAAGAGGGTGGCTGTTGGATGAGTCTATGAGAAGTGTCGCGTTAAATTGGTAGAGTTACTGAGAGTGAAAAGTACAAATGAAAGAAGTAAATTACAATAATGAAATATGCTGAGCATAAGCTCCTCGCAGCCTTGAGGGTTTTAAGCATATTTAATTTATCAGTTCAGTGAAAATCAATAGCCACTGGAATAGACTCTAGCCGATGAATTATCACAGGATTCTAGGGTTTACACAAGTTCATAAAAGCTAAACATTCATTCAAATCTGCAGAATGACTGGCATATGTCAACATCGTCGTTCTGTCTTTCTAACCATAGCAACAGTAAACTTCTTTTCTTTTCTTACAACTTGACTTTCTCTCCTCCTCACTGGAATACTATTACTGTTCAATTCATTAGATTAAAAAGAAGGAAAAACTTACGAATTTTTATTTTATGATAAGAGATCACAATCATATTTTGTGTATCTTACGTTTAAAGAAAAATAATCCTGTTTATTTGAACACCACAGCAATTTGTTCTCTATTTTTATCTATTCATATGTTGACCGTAAGAATCTGTCCCTTATAAATTACACTAAATTGCGATGGAAACCCAATTCTCGGGTCGGTAATAGTGTTTATTTTTGAAATTTCAGTCGATCAATCAATCTTTTCTGAAAGGTTTTCTGAAAGAGAGATCCAATAAACATGATGGATATATATTTTATAGACAATTTATGCAGAATCTCTCAGTCTAAGTTGTAGCTGATTTACGACCACCAAAGCATGAAAGTAGGTAAAATAAATGTTGATTCTGCGATATTTTGGGTGACCAAGTGTTACTTTTTGGAATTACGTTTTCTTATGGATTATGATTATGCTTGTATGATCTGGAGACGAACTCAACAGTCGTTGGCTCTCATTGTTGACACTCGTGTTATCTACAACTAAAGAAATTCAGCAACCATGGTGAGGATCATTAATTCAGGAAATAAATCATTTTGATTATATAGGAATCATTACACGTGGGTAGTAGCAGTGAAATAAGAGAATGAAGACTTTAATTTTAAACCTCTGCTGTAAAATGATTTAGGGTCGATGGAGCTTTCTAGCCGTGATAGGGGCAACCAGTTTAGGAAAAAGAAAAATTTTCAATATAAAAATCATTTGCGTGTAAAATTTCTAGTATGATATTTGGTACGTAAAGGAATGTAAAGGAATTTCATGAAAGACGAAGCCCTTTATTAACCTAATATTTTACAAATATTTCCAACTTTTCCTTAAGCCATGATAGAAAAGTAAGCTGTTAAATCCAACTTACAATAAATGTTTCTAGTGTGCAAATTGTAAATAGACGTCGTTTTGGATGTGCGTTGTGGTGCAGTAGTGCAGTGGATATCCAGGGAATTGGAGAGGTCGTGTTCGAATTTCAGTTGAATACGTTGCATTCACTTAAGCCAAAATAACCTTGCAAAATGTATTAACCCGTTTCATGTCCCTCAAGCTATAAATTAAATATCAGGACAAATTGTGTTCTGTAGCCTTGGTTTGCAAACAGTCTAACGCAGGAGCTAATGATAACATACTGTAGGAAGGTCTTCTGCCTAATCAGTCATGTCACTTTCGAGATATCATCGCCAAATCGGATATCACATATGGCACTTAAGTGATTAACAGAATACTGGAATCTTTCCAAGCATGTCTTGATGTGATTTTGTCAGTCAAAGGAAAGGAATATGTACAGAGCGTTTATTGATAAACCTAATGCTACAGAATGCACATATAGTCTAACTGGTCAATATGTTGATATCCTTCCTGCCTTTCTTTCAGATAAACATTGATTAAAAAAGAAATCCTCTTGAAATAAAATCACTAAAATAGAAAGCAAAAACAAATGTCTGCATTTCTTTTGTGATATAAGGTTACGGTCTAATGAATTTCTAATAGAGCACAAGAGACCAAAATTAACAAGAAAATGAAAAGAATTATTTGACCAAAATATGGAGTATCTAAAGGTATGCTTCATGCTCGCTTCTCTCACTTATAATCTTTTAAAAGTTTGATCTAATAACACTGCAATCTTTGAATTGTGTATATATTTGATCCACAAAAAATTATTATATGATCCTTGAGCGAAAATAAATGTTCAAACCCAATTATTCGAAAAATATTTATTCGAATTGTAAATTATTTTACTTAAACGTAGTCGAAAGGATAATTATACGAAGTTTAATTATTTGAAATGCAGAAGTCATTAATCCAAAAACAATGAAAATTTAAAAGATAAACTACGCAAAATATAAGTATTCTAAATACATTTATATTTAATAAAACAATTTAGTAAGAAAAATCCTTATTACATTATGTTATATGATACTGCAAGCAATTAGCCATCTACTAAAGAGTAATCATTCTTCTTCTCATTCTTCTTCTTCTTCTTCTTATTCTTCTATGGGCGCTGTCCTTTAAGGGCGTAGGCGATCATGGCCTTCCACGTCTCCCTATCCCTGGTGGCTCTTAGCACACCTTCTCCTTTTACAACACGGAGCCCTCGTTTCATCATCCAACTGATTAGGTCCTTCAAATATGTTATACGCTATTTTCCCCTGTCTATTTTCCCCTCTATCTGGCCTGTTAGTATTAGGTTCTCCAAACCCTCTTCCCTCGTTGCATGTCCCAGAAACTTTAGGTGTCTCTTCCTGATGCTCAGTATTACTTTCCTTTTCGTTTTCATCATTTCCAAAACCTCATCATTGCTCACATGCTCGATCCATGATGTTCGCAGCATCCTTCAGTAGAACCACAATACAGTTGCTTCAAGTTTTTGCTTCGTCTTTGATGATATTGTCCAGCATTCAGTGCCATATTGAAGAACGGACATCAAAGTATTCTCTTCTTTGTTTGTAGCGAAATTTTTCTGTTTCTTAATTTTACTCAACTCGTGGAATGCTTCATTTGCCATTCAATTCGCCTTCGGATCTCTGTGTCGCAAATTCCGTCTTCTGTTATAACACTTCCCAGGTATTAAAACTTTTTCACCTGCTGGATTTTAGTATCCCCGACGTGTATTTTGCATATTGGGCTACCTGTTTTACTGATGACCATGCATTTGGTTTTCTTGTAGTTTATTTATAGTCCTTTCTTGTCACTCTCTTCACCTATCTTCTGTAGGAGGTCTTGCAGTTACCTTTCTGAGTCTGCTATCAGCACTGTACCATCTGCGTACCTTAGGTTGTTTGAATTGTGGCCTCCGATGACGAATCCAGGCATAATTACTAAAGATTTCATTGATTCTTTCATGTTTTTGCATAAACCTCTTAGTATTTCGAGGTGGTCTTGATATTATAGCAACATACTCTTACTTAAAAGTCTTGTTCTTAAAAGTCTTGCTCTCTTTGAAGAGCGTCTAAAATGTCTATATTCTGGGAGGATGGGTTAAAACTTGCAAACCTTATAAAATATTCCAAGGGTCTTGTTATTTCTAGTAACATCAGTATTGAATCTCTTAAAGCAAGACCACATACGTATTTCAAACAAATGTGTTTCGAATAATTATCGTTCAATATAAATTTATTTTGATTAATCTCCAAATGCAGAAATTTACGGTTCGAATTATTATTTTTGGGACTGTTGTTTAGTTTTTTTTTAGATCCAACTGATATTTTCATTTTTTGATTTCACAAATATATTACAATGGTTTACCATTTTTCCCACAACGACATAGAATGTTGGGATATGTTGCAACATAATTTGTAGCTATTACATACAAAATTATAAATTTAGAGGTGTCGTATTACAGACAGAAGTTATAGTAAATAAATATCGATTTGACTGAAGGTTGATAATTGTATTAATTTCCAGATGCCATAAAAGAAACATCCTTCAATTTCTACTATCACGAAATTCACTCGGACCACAAGTAATTTAGTTGAACACAACTCATAAAGCCGTCGATAAGGTATTTATTACGGATAGATAAAATCACACACACACACACACACACACACACACACACACACACACACATATATATATATATATATATATATATATATATACGTGTGTGTGTGTATGTGTGTGTGTGTGTGTGATTGTGTTATGAAAGAAATTTCCATTAAAAAGAACAATAAACTATGTGTCAATGTCTGTAAATAATGAGCGCTAAAGGTATGTCTGTCTGAAGCTTGTATGCTCAGATAAATGAAATGAAATTTCGTCACCTGCCGAGAGTATCGTTTTTCGAGTATCTGTCTTCTATAGGGGCTGAGTGTATTCAGAGAAACACACTTTCCACCATGCGCTATTCATCACGTGCAGATTTCTCCTGTTCTTTTGTTCTTTACCCGAAGTAGCACTTTAAATCTCGGAAGAAATAAATCGTAGAATTTTTACTCACATTGACATCCTTGAAAATAATGTAACTCATAGAAAAATACCCTGTAAAATATTTAAAATAATCCGTGATGAATTGTTGAAAAGGAATCATAAATTAGATATAAAGGCATAGCATCGATATTCCTTAGGTGGATGAAACTTTTACATACCTGGAACCTAGTACTTTTTTTTTTATAAGCGTTTCACCCCGAGCAAGGCATGTCACTGCCACTACTGTGCAGGGGGCTACGTAGAGTGGAGTGGCTGGTTAAATATAGGAAATAACAGAGGGTGGGTGATAGGCGGGTGAGGATACCGAGAATGAGGGTTGGGTAGATGAGAGTGTTGTGAGAATAGTTGGGAGTTAGTGTGATAGGAGGTGTCTATTGACCCTACATTTAAACACCTGGAGATTGTAACTGTCGGGAAAGCAGACTTGTGGAAGGGAGTTCCACAGGCGGGAAGCGCGAGAAAAGAAGCTGTTGGAGTAGAATTTACGGTTACATCTTATTTGTTTAACTGTAAAATGGTGGGACCTAGTTGCTAATCTAGTATCTCGTGTAAATTCGTGCTTGGGCGGCACCAGTGATCTAAGCTCATCGGAGCAGAAGCCATGAAAGTACTTGTAGAAGAGGCACAGGGAAGCTACATCACGCCGGTGTAAGAGCGGCTGCAGCCGGTCTGCCAAGTCAGTATCAACCACGTTACAGATCCTCCTTTGTATTTTGTCAAGAAGCCCAAGGAGAGCAGCAGGGGCACCCGACCAGACTTAGTGAGAATTGCTTAAATTTCATATCTGGTCTAATTTGATCTTATGATCTGCATTAATGTGATTACCTGTTTTCAGAACGCAAAGGTAATTACTGTCAAACTGTGTATATGAATATAATAATTTGGGCTTCTTTTTCTTCTATGTGACCTGTCTTTTCAGGGCGTAGGCGATCATGGCTTTCCACATCTCCCTACCTCTGGTGACTCTTAGCACCCTTTATCCTGTTACACCATGCAAACCTCGTTCCAACATCCACCTGATTAGGTCCTTCAAATATGTTATCCGCTGCTTTACCCTGTCTATTTTTCCCTCTATCTTGCCAGTTAGTATCAGGTTCTCCAAGCCCTCTTTCCTCATTGCATGTCCCAGGAATTTCAGCTGTCTCTTCCTGGTGCTCAGTATTACTTTCCTTTTCGTTTCCATCATTTCCAAAACCTCATCCTTTCTCACATGCTCGATCCATGATATTCGCAGTATCCTTCTGTAGAACCACATTTCAGATGCAAAAAGTTTTAAGAGAAATTAAATAATTTATTCTTCAATAGTTAAGTCATCCTAATAACGATTAATTTTACCATGTTATTGGCAGGAAATTGTTAATATCTTTTATATTTCTGAGATAAGATATTGGTATTCTTTATATTAATTACAATGATTCAATTGCTTGTTGCCATATTCACGACGTTTCATATAATCTTTAAGAAATTCTTAGATACCGTTCAGCTATAGCAGTTCATCAAAATGTCACCTCTAGTTTTTATTTTCATTGGAAATCCACTTCTTCTCCTATCAGGAAATATCCGTGAATTTTGGAAATATCCACTCGAAGTATGCGCAGCTCTATTGTTACAATCAAATTTTACACTATTTTCACATATAGATTAAGGTCATTGCGTGTATGTAGACTCTTTGCGTAGGAATTTAATTTTTTACTTATATTCCGAAATTAATTCCTGAAAAATCCGGTACTACTATTGCGCGAGATCTACCTCAATATATTTTTTTACCTAGGGGCCTCGCGGGGGTCTACCGTGCCCCTATTTTCAAACGGCCATCATGTTGGTGGGGGTTTATATTAATAAGTATTCACATACAATATTATATTTTAGTTCGATGCTTCGGTAGACCTCACGTTATTTTCGAAACGGAAGGTGTGCTTCAAGCTGTATTGCGGTAACACCTCACGCTATGGTCGAAACGGGAGATAAGTCTCACGCTATATTGAGGTAGATCTCACGCTATGGTCGCAACAGGAGGTACGCCTCCCGCTATTCTCAAGTAGACCTCACATTATAGTAGCACCAAACTGTCATTGCAGTAAAAATTGTTGACTATAGTTAAAGAGAGAATAATTCGTGATGAATTAACAAAATCTTGCATCAGGCATGCGCATACGATACAAATTCTTCTTCTTCTTCTATCTGGTTTGTTCTTTCAAGACGTAGGCGATCGTGGCTTTCCACGTGTCCCTATCCCTGGTGGCTCTTAGCACTCTTTCTCTTGTAACACCACGCAGGCCCCGTTCTGTTATCAACCTGCTCGAGCCCCTCACCTCTGTTATCCGCTGCTTTTCTCTGTCTCTTTTTCCTTCTATCTGGCCGGTTAGTATCACGTTCTCCAAGCTCTCCCTCCTAAATGTATGTCCCAGGAACTTTAGTTGTCTCTTTATGATGCTCAGTATTAATTTCCTTTTTGCTCGCATCCTTTCCAGATCCGCATCATTGCTCACATGCTCGATCCATGATATCCGTAGCATACTTCTTTAGAACCACATTTCAAGTTTTCCTTCATCGTTCATGATGTTGTCCAGTATTTACTGCCATATCGAGGAACTGACATCACGTAGCACTCCAGTACTCTCTTCTTTTTTTCTAGAGGATACAATTAACACACACACACACACACACACACACACACACACGTGTGTGTGTGTATGTGTATTAATATGTATAGCTTGTTCGGTATTCGGAGTCATATATAGTTTGAAAAATATTATTTTGTTTGAACAACAGCTTTTAAAAGAAATCAATTATTAAATTGAATCACAAATTAACACATATTGGATTTCTCTGACTTGTAGCAAGGTAACTAATTTTGATGCATTCAGTCAGTAAGTTAAGTGCCATACGTGATACACGCTTGGGTAATCATGTCTCGAAAGAGACATGACTGACTGGGCAGTAGGTTGCCATTGCTTTTAGGCTATAGAACCCAGTCTGTCCTGCTATTTATCCCATAACTAGAAGGAACAGACGGATTAATACCTTTCCCAAGGGTATTTGCGCGTAAGTGAATACAATGGATTCAACTGGAATTCGAACTCGGCTCCCCGGTTTCTTGTTCCGAGCCGTTATCCACTGTACCACAAATACAAATTAATGCATCAGAATTAATTACCTTGTTACAGCTCAGTGAAATACAACATTTGTTAATAACAGTAGTGTCGGAAAACAATATTTCAGAAAAATTAATGTTGGAAAACGATAATTCTTTTTTGTAGTTCTATTTTTTCCCACTATGTTGTGATTCGATCTAATACATGACCGCCTTTTATAATCGGTTGTTCTACCACAATAATATTTTTCAAGGTATATATGATTTCAAGTACGGAACAAGCTATACATACTTCTGAATACGGAACATGTTTCTTTCTTTACCATAAATTTCATACTTCAGCAGTTATTATCTGTATACAAGCAGCTCTCAGGAAAGGCAGATGAACAACGGCAAAAAAAGCAATTATTTAAACTATAGTTCTCCAACTACAAGCCACAAGAACCTGTCAAGTTAGATGAATAATTTTAGGGGTTATTTTATGGACGTACTAATTGTGAGGATATGTTGGACAGATCTCGGTTGATTATAGAATTGAAGTGGTTAATGTTATATTGATCGAGAAAGCATCTTATTTGAAATCTTGGCCATAAAACAATAATTCTTGGGAAGTAACTGTTAAATAAATCACCATACGTACTTATAAAATATGAAGAAAATTTGCATGTTTACTTCTCGTATGCTAAATAATGCTATATTACTTTCTTTTTAAAAATATAATGCTTTAAATATGTCGGTTTCTATCCGGGTATATATTTTATTTGCCAGTCCGTTTATAACTCGAATTGAAGTTTTGTAAAGTGGGATTTATGCTTTAGAAATACTTCGTGTTTGCACTTTTTATCGAAGCTATTTGTAAAAAGATCAAAATTGAAGTTAAATGATTTTCTATTCACGTGTTTTTTACTTCAGGGAAGACGACAAAAACGATATTGCACCCATGTGTTGACAACTACTTTCACTTTGAACGGAGCGAAAGAATATTTTTCTTTATAGCTTAATTGAATGAAAGATGGGACACGCTAAGAAAAATAAATTTATCCTTCAAGATAACCTTGTAAATGACAATATAATATCCTGATCTCTTTGGCCTAAGGTAATCCATTATGTTTAATGTTATCTAAATTCATCTGTATATACGATACTTTTATTCTTTAAAAGGTACATATTTTTATTTAAACGTTATATTTTATGCGGAAAGGAAAATGCACATTGAGTAGACATTCTCTGTCGAAGATAAACAACATTTTTTATTAAATTTTCTTTTCTTTTTCCATGAGTAAATGTCAACAGATAATTTGATCCCAAAAAATATTTATTACTTTAAAGTTATTTTTTCCGTTTTTAACAAAAAAGAATGTAAATTTCATGTAGATAAAAGAAAGAAATATGAACAAAAAATACAATTTCAGTAATCATATGCGTGTTTGCCTCAAATGTTTTCGAAATTTAATACGCATATCTAAAGCAAGGATGTTAGTTTTAAAAGCCTTCAATTAAATGTTTGGATTATTGTTGCTTAGGCGAATGTTAATAGCAAAGAATTTAAATATCTATTTATTTATTGATTGATTTTTTTGTCCTTTATCTATTTCTTTATTTCTGTTTCACTGCATCTTTTCTAATCTATAATATACATTTTCTCTTTTTACTTCTCATTCTTGCTTTTCAATCTGTCGATCTATCTATTTATTTAAGCTTGTTTCTAAAATACGACATATTTATATATTTTCTAATATATCCCTGCACATAACTTTTCTTGTGCTTAAGAAAATATTTCAATATTTACACACACACGTACATCCATATATATATATCATCAATTATTATTTTACATTTGGGGAATAGCTATTACTACAAGCATTATGAACTTGTGTTAACAACCCGAGGTGGATGATAACTGAAAAAAATATATAGTGTGACCGGAATTAAAGGCTAGTTTACGTTAGTTTTTAGAACCTGGAGAAATAGATATTCCTGAAATGTAAAATATTTAATTTACAAATGAAATAATTGAATATTTGCTCTCTAAATTAAATTTACATCGAGCTCTCCGTTGTATATATATATATATATATATATATATATATATATATATATACTACAATCTTGATTAAAGTGAAATGATTAAATAAAAGCATACGTACGCAAGAGAATTTCTGTATAATCATTAAAAAGCAAATATTCACTTTAATACTCGGTATTATATAAATACACACATGCATACACTCACACACACACACACACACACACACACACACACACACATATATATATATATATATATATATATATATATATATATATACATATCTATTATTCAAGCGTATATATACAAATATGTATTTATGTGCATATATCTTATTCTTCATGTACCATGTTCATTCACAACGTTGGTGATCATGGATTACTACTTACCCCTGTCTGTTGTCGCTTTTAATATTTTTCCTTTTGATACTACTCCCAAGTTCTGCTGCACCGTTCCTTTGCACAAGCCTATCAAATAAGTCTAGCGCTGTCTCTCTATCTGTCCGTCCCTTGAGCATAAGATTCTCCAGGCTATCTTTCCTCATAATGTGTCTCAGGAAAATCAGTTATATCTTCTTAAAGTAAAAGTTTTTTTTCCTTTGTATCTACTCCAAAACTTCGTTGTTGCATACATGCTCGGTCCATGGTATCCTTCTTTAGAAACACATTCTGCTCCCACGACTCTCTTCATCATCAACGAAGAAATCGTGCAACATTTGTTTCCAGCCAAACTTGCCAAAAACGTACGAAATGGTAAATATTTAATGTGTTTTTTAAACACTCTTGAATATTAAACATATATTGGTATTAAACTATCCTTTGTTTTTACTGGCAACGTTTTCTAATCTTGGGATTTTTTATTGATTTTCTCTAATTTATTCCCACTTGATACCACCTCAAATTTTACCCATGTGTTTTTTTATTTAATTCTTCCCTTTCAAATAAAAATATTCGCTATATTTTTTGTCTAAAAAAAAAACTTATTCATTTTACAATTTCACACCTATTTTGTCCTGTTTCATTCTACCTTGACTGAGGCATTATTAAACACTTCACTGATTTTGGTAGTCATAGGCAATCTTTTCGAAAGAAAAATAAACAAATATATCCGAACATAATTTGGTTTAGCCCCAGGTTCGTCTGATATTGCATTGGACTCCAGACAAGCAAACCTAAAATTACCATTTAAACCGATTTTGGAGGAGAATAAATCCGGAAAAATCAGACTTCAAATGAGGTTGGATGACTTCAAGGATAAAGCATTAAAAGCATTATATCCTACATTAAAAACAAGCAGCAATGGAAGCTCAGAGACAATAACAAGTGCTAAAGACAATCTCGCTTTCAATGAGATCATCGGATACACTAAACAGGAAAACAAGTGTTAGGACTAAATGAAAGGCAATGGTGGTCAAAAACGTCTGGTAAAGATCGCTGAGTCATGGTCATCCAAAATGTAAGGAACGAATAAGTCAATAAAAGACTCGTAAAAGAAGTTCAACAATCCCAACAAGGCCAATAGACAAGCTGAGATAAGGCTCTGCAGAAATCTATTACTTGAAAGGATATTTGGTAGATAGCTGTATTCAGGTTGAGTTTTTTTTACTACTTTCCATATATGACCTGCTACCATCTAAGAACAATCTTGCTAAATGGAAAAAAGAGAGTGATCGTACTTGTCCCCTGTGTAAGAAAAATCAACAAACATTCGAACATTTTTTTAGTTCCTGTAAAACAGCCCTTGGCAATGGAAGATATACATGGAGGCATAATAGTGTTTTTGATGAGCTGGTCAAAATTACAAAGAAATATATGAAGACTGAGACATCTCATTCAACTCAGAAATTTGTTGCAGAGGGAAAAAGATATGTCGGTTCTAAGTAAACAAGCAAATATAAGCTATACCCGGAAAATATCTTCATCGTCCGGGTGGCCTTTTGGAGGTATCTGCAGACCTTCCTGGTTAGCGTAATGATTACCCCAAAATAAAAGTTTGCGACCAGATACTGTTCAAGGGTGAACTATAAAACCATCCTGGTTGAATTAACAGTACCATATGAAAACTGGATAGGACAAAGCCACGATTATAAATCTTATAAATATGAAAATCTAAAATCGAAGCTAATAAATGAGGGGTATAATATAATTGTTAGCGCAGTGAAAATTGGAGCAAGGGGGTTATTGCAGCCACTCTGTACCAATTTTTGCGCCAACTTGGAATCAAAGGGCATAATAAGGCCAACATCACAAAAGGCTAATACAAAAAAACTGAAAATAGTTCTATATGGATATGAAAAAGAAGAAATATTCCGTGGAGTGATTCAGCGAACATGACGGCATGACATGTCTGATCGTGAATGTGTAATGAGGTTCAGTTTACTTTCTCAGAATGCAAGGTTTGCCTTTTTCCGAAATTTTTCTTAAATTTAAGTTCGCTGTTATATATTTGAATAAGTATAACTACACTTGTATTTTGTTATAATATAAATTCGAAAGCAACACATTAAAAAACGTTCAATGAAGTCATATGCCGTAAAGAAGCTCGGTAGAAATGTTATTGGCATGAGGAGCATTATATATTCAGCTTGCTTCAGGTGAGTTTCAAGTACTTTCCAGCAATTTCTTTCTTTTTGTATATATATATATATATATATATATCAACCTATCAACTATCCTCACTTCTAACAAATATTTAAATAATACAAACCTATCAGGGAATTTAATATGTGGAAAGCCCCGTTGTTTAATCTGTAAACATCTAATAACAGACAAAACATTCTCTGTACCCAACAAAAAAATAAAATTACACCCACCAAACCTTACTTGTGATAGCAAAGACATCATCTACTATCTCTTCTGCTCAATTTGCCCCAACAGTGGATATATCGGCGAATCCGGTAATAGCTTTAGATTTCGCTTCAATAATCACAAACTAAATATACGACAAAAAAATGTATACTCCCCAATTGCAGCACATTTTAATCAACCCGATCACACTTTAGAAAATTGCAAATGTTTACTAATAGACTCCAATTTTAGTTCTACATACACACGCAGAAAGAAAGAAAAATACTGGATTTTAAAATTAAACACACACAAGCTAGGGTTAAACAGGGACTTAGGTGTGTTGAATCTCTACAAATATTTCAATAGGTAAAAAGAATGTTCTTTCAGATATTCCAAGGAATTTTTTATCTAAAACAAACAGACTTTCTCCACGGAGGTGTCGCGTGTTGATTGGTTGACCGAAAATAAACAAACGGACGTGCCGCATGCTGATTGGTTTATCGACACCACGCGATATAAACAAAAAAAATAGATATTCCAAGAGATTTTTTGTCTAAAACAAACAGACTCTCTCCACGGACGTGCCGCGTGTTGATTGGTTTACCGAAAATAAACAAACGGACGTGCCGCATGCTGATTGGTTTATCGACACCACGTGATGTAAACAAAAAAGTATTAGGACGCCATCGTAAAAATACGTTTCCAATTCTAATTTAAAAATCACTTGTTTCTGATGAAGGACCGAGGGCGGTCTGAAATATAAAACACTATAAAAATAAACAAATACTGTTTAAAAAAGTACGTTTTTAAATTCAAAACTTTTTATTAATATTCTTTCCTATACATATTAAGACAGTATACGTGGATGATCATCACTATATATATATATATATATATATATATATATATATATCATTAAGCGAGCTTTCCCTTCAATGTTATTAGATAACAGAATTGGCTTGCCACAGAATGGAAAAATGTTAAATATTTTAATGTTTTCGTATCCCCTTTTTACCTAATGGCAAAAATACTGAACTGGGAAATCTTTATTGTCTTTTTCTCAGATAAGAAGGACTTCTGGGACATATATTGAGTAATAATTTAATATTTACATTCTCCCGCTCACATTAACCGTCTTATATCAGCAGCAAAATATAATTCTTAACAAACCAGTACTTACGCAGTTTCCTGTAAATGGAAGGACACAAGTAATATGTTTTATAGAAATGTCGGTATTGACGGGATGTTTGCAACCCAGTAGAACGAATTTAAACCTACAAAACCGGTAGAACGCCAGAGGAATGAACGTCCAGCTAACTAGAAGCATTGTTTCAATTATATATATATATATAAAGAAAGAGCTAAGCACATGAACATCAGTCAAAAGGATTCGGACCAAGTCAGCACGTAGTCCAAAGAAAAAAACAACCGGAGACGAGTAATTAACTAACATAAAAGCACTCAATACTTAAGTAAAGCAGAATAAATAAAATATATCTAGTGAGCCAACAAACCTACCAAGGGTTCACCTAAGCAAATCGTCAGGTAAAGCTGGCCAGCTTTCCCCGACGATCAACTTAGGTGAAACCTCGGTAGGTTTGTTGGCTTACTAGGTATACACGAACGTATATGGGAGAGCAACAATTATACTGCCACTAACAGAATAAGTTTCGATGGTTACAGAATATCCATTTCTATTCATATGGAATAAACTGAAACAAGCGATTTATGTACCATATATATATATATATATATATATATATATATATATATATATATATATATATATATGGCATACACATACAAGCCAGTTTTGCTGATCATCAGTGTGGCTAGACATCCAATTGCCGCCGGCCGTGATCGAAACTCGACTTATTTGAGGTCAGTCGGAGACGCTAACAACTAATCCATAGGTACATAAAATCAAAGATCTGAAATTTTAGCGTGTGTATAAGCGCCGTATATTCACGCCCAGTCAACGAAATAGCTCAATTCATTTCTGAAGATTTATGCATTTATCGTCGGTGGTAACTGTTTTTCAAATTTTCCTCTCTAGAGTGATCGATCTTAAGGAAAGCATTATATATATATATATATATATATATATATATATATATATATATATATATAAACGAAATTATAATTATACTCGTCTCGAAAACCTTCCTCGAAAACTATCGAATGAATGAAAAATTGGTTTTAAAAAAAGAAAGAGCTTAGGGCATGAAAGTCAGTCAAAAGTGTTCGGACAGAACTCAGCACGAAGTCCAAAGAAAAAAAACCGACACGAGTAATCATCTAAAAGAAAGCGCTCAGTACAAAGGTAGAGCAAACTAAATAGCACCTAATGAACTAGACGAACCTACCTAGGTTTTCACCTAAACGGATCGTCAGGGAAAGGGGCTATATATATATATATATATATATATATATATATATATATATAAATAAATACAACAAAAATAGGTCAACTTAAATGGCAATAACCAACCAACCAAAAAAGCAATTAAGCGGACACACACTCACAAGTATATTAGAAATCAATAAAACCATTAAGAAGATTATAAAGCTGTACAAAATTAAAATAATTAAAATAATAAACAAAACACACCAATCACATATAAGATCACTCTCACAAAATATCAAATCATACTAGACGACATATAATTAAAGGAAAAAACCCGGGACGCAACAAAGATACACCCCAGATAATTGAACACATCATAACGGTGTCCTCGCAAAAAATGAAAGCCAGCATGAGACTGACCAATTAAAATGTAAAATTATTTTATTTATACCTAATAATGCCCTGATTCTATCCCAATATCTATACTTTACGATAAAAACCTGCTTGCCACTATATCATTTTTCAGTAAAGCTACAAAAAAACAACCTTGACTCTAAATATTACTAAAGATTATCACGCGCTAATATTATACATACATACAAAAACATATGTCTTTTGTGTGTGTGTGTGTTATTAAAATAAAATGTAATAGATTTGTCTTATTTTATCTGATATATTTTATCACTTAAACCATAGGTTTCCAATCTTTGTGCTGCGATTACCCCAAAATACAATTACATTATTATCCATTACCCCAATGAACAAATACCCGTAATATAGGAAGCTATATTAGTGAAGACAATTACTAAAATTTGACTATGATCACAGTTCTATGATCCGGTGTCTAAAAAGTGGAGAAATTTTGATTTTGTTCCACTTCAAGAGAGATTGGGGTAGGGGGAATTCTTCCTTGCAATGCTGTCTCGTTAATAATTTGGCACAGTGTAAATTTATAAGCTCATTGCCTCTTCCCAAACCAACCAGCCATTATCCCCAAAATATGGGCCCATCAACCCACTGGGGTAATGTACCCCGGGGTTTGTAACCATCATTTCTAGAGGAAACAAATGTTTGAATAGACTATAGGTTAGTAATTAAACAGTATATTTATTTATTCAAGATTTGATATTAGAAAACACTTATATGCTTCGTCTAGCAGGATTGAAAACTTCGTTTTTCTGGGCAGGACGTTATTAAACCGATTGAGACAAGAGAAACTTTGTCCTTTCAGACAAATATTAATAACGCATTTATGCGAAATCGTTCTTGTCCTAGAATTTCAAATTTTATATTTGGAATATTCCTATTAATCAACGCGATAATGTCAATAAGAAACAAAAGTAATTGTGAGGGAAAGAGAATGAAAAGAATTTAGAAGGGAAAGGAAACTCAATCCAACACAGGAATCATGAAATGAACAATTAATTCGGTTCAAAAGAGGAAAGGATTTTTAAATCTGTGTATGAGGAGTATAAATTTTATATTTGGAATATTCCTATTAATCAACGCGATAATGTCAATAAGAAACAAAAGTAATTGTGAGGGAAAGAGAATGAAAAGAATTTAGAAGGGAAAGGAAACTCAATCCAACACAGGAATCATGAAATGAACAATTAATTCGGTTCAAAAGAAGAAAGGATTTTTAAATCTGAGTATAAATTAATTAAAAACAAATACAATTTCAAATTTTAGACACAGTCCTTAGGAGTGCAGATTGAAAGAAATATTTGAAGGATTCGGAAACCCAATCTGAAACAGTAAACGAAAGATAA
The DNA here is from genome assembly GCA_037127315.1 of Ascarosepion bandense. NCBI lineage: Eukaryota > Metazoa > Mollusca > Cephalopoda > Sepiida > Sepiidae > Ascarosepion > Ascarosepion bandense. The sequence continues at coordinate 220,362 of JBBBDQ010029101.1, forward strand.
ACATTTATTCCAGTTCAAAAGAGAGAAAAGATTGTGAACTCGATAATAAATGAAATTTAAGAGTTTACAGGCAGATAAATTGATAACTGTCTACTGCTGTTCAAAGATGAATGGATTGCGAACTTATCTACTGCTAATGAAGAAAAAATAATCAAATTAATATTAAACGGAATATCAGTGTTTAGACGCAGACGTTAAAGTAAACAGGTGAAGTATTGAAATGAATCTGAAACCAAATCTGAAACAGGAAACAAGACAAATAGCTACAACTCTTCAACGGATGAGATAATTTTGAACTTATCTACACTTTTTGTGACAAAATAAATAAATTAAAAGTAAATAAAATTTAAGTGTTTAGACCTAGACTTTAGAAGTGTAGTCGTGAAATGGACACTAGAAGGAAACGGAAATCTAATCTGAAACAAGATACAAGATATAAACAAATACTCCTCTTCAAATGATGATAGAACTGTAAACCTATTTTCTCCGATTGAAAAACAATTACTTAATTGTAAATAAAATGTTTGAGTTTATACGCAGACTTTACACGCTTAGATCTAATGTAGACATTAGAAGAAATTTGGAAACCCCCATCTTAAACATGAAACAAGGAATAAACCTCATCTTCTGTGTAAAAAGCCAGGGGCGCTGCATAAACCGAAGGATAAGAGAATCAAATTATCTGTATATGAATATTACGTATATTAACATGTATAAGGCAAAATATAAGCACGTCGAGACGCAAGTCTTCTGTAAAATTTCGGAATTTTATTTGGTATCATTATCAAATCAAAAGAATTATATAAACATGACCATTTCATACTTACTATTCGGCTGAATGAAAACCAATGTCGGATATTCTGTATTAAATTAAAAAGACGTTACGATATATTAAATGTTTTCTTTATCGAATAGTGACATTACAATGTAAGTTTAAAAAAAATTAATTTTGCATGTTATAGTAAATGATATTGGATTTTAATGAAAAATATAGATTTTATATTATCCTAAATGTTGTTATCTAATACACACTCAGTCATTTAATTGCCAGACGTGATATACTTAGGTCATCATATCTCTTTTGAAATATGACGGACTAAGCAAAATGTTTTCCCGCAGTAGGTTGAGTAAATTTTGCAGTAGACTGTTAACCAAGGCTTTAGAACCGAATCCCTCCTGCTATCCAACTCATAGTTAGAGAGAGATGAGATTTTTTAACTATTCCACCCCAAGCAAGGAATTCTACTGCCATTGTTGCGCAGGGTGTTACATAGGGAGAATTGATGAGAAAGAGGTGTTATAATAGAAAATGTCAGGAGGAGGGTAATAGACGGCTAAGAATACCGAGAATGTGGGCGAAGTAGATTGAAAAAAGAACTTCAGACAATGGTTGCGAGTTAGTGAGATAGGAGATGTCTGTTGACCTTACATTTAAATTCCTGGAAATTGTAGGTGTAGGGGAAGCAAATATATGGAAGGGAATTCCACAGGCAGGAAATGCGAGAAAAGAAGCTCTTAGAGTAGAAATTAAGGTTACATTTTATGGGTTTCACTGTAAAAGAGTAGGACCTAGTTGATAATCTAGTTGCTCGTGTAAATTCATACTTACGGGTAAAGTGATTTAAGTTAATTCAAGCAGAAGCAGTGAAGAGACAGATTAATAACTTTCCCAATGCATGTGTGCCTAAGTGAATTAAAAGGATTCGAACTCCGTTCGCAGTATTTTCATTTCAACACGATATTCATTACAATATATGTATACCCTTAACGTTTTTTATACACACATATACACTACCGGCCATAATAATTAGGCCACCTCAGTTTTTTTAAATGATTTATTTCATAATACTTTTAGTATGTATTGGCAAGTGGATAATCCTAAATGGAAATAGAATGGTCCTTTTGTTAGTATTACTTTGCAAACTTTTAAAAGGCAAGGAAACCAAAATGAACTCGTCCGAATCACACTAAAATTTCTTCATTCTTTCATTGATGAAACTGCAATACAGGTAATTATTAAATGTTTATAAATTCATTTTATGTTCATGTTATTGTGCAGTATAAACATGAATAAATATAGAGCAAATGTAAGAAAGATTAAGACAGAAACGTTATTTCATGGTAAATCTGAAGTATGGCCTATTTCAAGCTTCTGTCTTTATTGTACAAACGATTTTACACGAAAATCCTTCGTACAGTAAAGACGGAAGCTGATGATTCACCTGAAATAGGCCTATACTACCGATTTAACATGAAATAACGTCTGCCTTAATATTTCTTATATATATATATATATATATATATATATATGTGTGTGTGTGTGTGTGTGTGCATATATATCAATGTATGTATATATCCATATCAATAAACTCTGATGTCCATTTTTGTATTCATTTCTATTACAATTTAGTTTCTTTTCTGTAATCTAAACTTATTTATAAATGGAACTTTGTCTGTGTGTGTATGTGTGTGTGTGTGTCCATTACCTATACACTCCGAAACGGCTGAACCGATTTTATTGAAGATTGACATAGTTGCACTATAAGTATCTGCGAGTGTTCTTAGCTAGGTTTTGTGTCCAGGTACCCCCGATAAATATGGAAAATCGATAATCGAAAAAATCGGGTTATAGAAGGAGTGGTCCGATTTTAATCAAATTTGATACAATCATAGACAAAGACATAAGAAACGATAATCAAAAGTTTCAAGGTTTCAATTATTACAATAGTGCAAAAAATCGTTGATATATATATATATATATATATATAAAAGGCAAGATGTTTGTGTCTGTTTTATCTATCTGTATGTCCTTTAAACAAATTCACAGTTTTTTTCCGATTCTCACCAACCTACACACAAATATTCGTTAGGCTGAGTCTGAGCTCCATGACCATGGATTAGTTTTAAAGCTTTCATTACACCCGAGCAACGCCGGGCTATACTGATAGCGTATACATATTATCAAACATACATATCAATTATATGCTTATATAATTGATATATATATATATATTCACGTGTGTGAATGTGTGAGGCTTTCAATGAATTGCGCTGTCGATTATGTTATTTATTTCTATTACAATTTAAATATGATTCATACGCAGTCATATTCATGCATGTAGAAAAGGTAGAAAATATGAAATATGAAAATATATACGAAAACCACTTTGTATATAAATCGAACATGATAATTCCTCTAATTAAAGTTGCAATAAGTGAATATTTCAACCGGATACATAATATGTAGATCTTGGCACGCTTTCTAGTGGTTGATCATTTCGTTAAAACAGGTACTTTTCTCCAGCAATTTCAAGATGCGCAAAATGTCTGAATGCTTAAATGTTTGCTTATAATCCTCTTTAAAATTCTGAATTGATATCTTTATAATGCAATATATGTTAGTGTCGTAAACGTAGGCGTTGGACTCAAGTGTAATACAATATAATAATGTTATTATAAACATTATTTTAAATTAATATCCTGACACGTACATTTATATATTATCACTATTCCACCTGGTAATCATGCTAATTTTAAAGAATTTTAGGTAAGGAAAAAATATAGGTTATATTATCAGTGCATCTGATCCCTTGGATTTATGATTGAGTAGATAGATAGAGTTGCTTGTATATTTGTGTATACATACATATATATATATATATATATATATATATATATATATATATATATATTTCCATAGACATATTGAAATGCGCTTTTACAATCAGCTTTCATCCTTCAATAACAAAGAAAAACAAAACATGATGTCTCTTTCTAAATACATTTGAAAGTTCAAAAACGAAAATAAAATATCTCAGGTTAAATGGAAAATCCTGAAACAAGCAAGAACATATAAATCAGTAAAGTACCCAGGTTTTTTTTTCTTCAAGAAAAAAAAATGAAATTTTACCTATTCCATACAACAAACTGTTATCTATTTTAATGTTTTATAGAAAAATTGATTTTCTAAATTTAAAATAAGTTTAAATATACAAAATTAAATTAATTATAAAAGCTGAGTTTAAATAGAAAATTATTGTATAGCTGTACAATTAAATAATAAGGATAGGTCCAATAAATGGTAACTACCATTCCCACTTCATCGCATCTGATCCTATTCCTCCCCACACTTATATTTCCTTACTCTCACCTTTTAATAAACCCGAAGAAAAAAAAAACTCTCATTATGCCATAAAAGGTATATCCTATCTTTTAATGTTAAATTTGTCTACGAAATTCCCGACAAGTTCATTAATCAACTCTATCCCCTACCCATTCGCTCTTTTCAAAATTCTAATGAATTCAATGAACAAGACTTATCCCTTTGTCACTAGCCCCACCTACATCGCACACACAACTCCCCAGATATAAGGAAAGAGACTTTCCATTTTTTCCACACAATCTGATAAGACATTGACATTTTAATGTCGAAACAAAATGTACACTTTGTAGTGGATAAAAATGTGTACATGTTATAAACTATAATTTATAATAAATATATAAATAAATAAATAAATGAATATATATATATATATATAAACGAAAAAAATCGCAAGATCGCCAAGACCTACCGCGGTTTCGCACAACGGCTCGTCACAACGGCCCTGACGAGCCGTTGTGCGAAACCGCGGTAGGTCTTGGCGATCTTGCGATTTTTTTCGTGTGTTTTTGCTCTGCGTAACTGCCTTTTTGTTAACACTTTTTGGTTAGTTTAGTATCGAGCACTTTTCTTTCCTGGTGGTTCGTTCCGTTCGAGGGTTTTTTTTCTTTACTGTGAAGAACCGTATGCATTGTCGGTCCTACGCAGTTTTCTTTTTTTTTCCCCTCTTTGCCCAAAGCTCTATAGCCGAGGACGATAACGGAGTTAGATTCTGCTGGTTATTCATGGTCTTTAAAAGTTTCTTGTGTAACATTTTAAGATTAGAATACGTACAGAGTCGGTTTTATTATTATTATTATTATTATTATTAATATATATATATATATATATATATATATATATATATTGTCTATGCTCGTTTATATGCCCGAATGCTTCTGTGTGAACATTCCTGCGCTTATATGCGTAAATTTATACCAGAAGTTTTGTGTAAGAAGTTTTATGAATGTGGGTATCATGATCTGTGGAGATTTTTGTCGTGTAGTTTTTTGTTTTTAGCTTGTTTATTGACGTAAGTATATATATATATATATTTTAATCATTTCTTGCTAAGCAAGGCATTTCACTGCCACTGTTGCGCAGGGGTTACATAGGGAAAAGTGATGAGAAATAGTGGTTACGGGGTTACATAGCGGAAAGTGATGAGAAAGAGTGGTTAGCGGGTTACATACTTGAAAGTAATGAAAAAGAGTGGTTAGGGAAAATGATAGGAAATGTCAGAAGGAGGGTGATAGATGGGTAAGTATACCTAGGATAAGGGTTGCGTGGATGGGAAAAGGATTTGAGTGAATGGGTGCGAGTTAGTGTGTTAGGAGGTGTCTATTGACCATACATTTAAACTCCTGGAGATTGTAGCTGTCGGGGAAGTAAGTATACGGAAGGGAATTCCACAGGTGGGAAGTGCGAGAAAAGAAACTGTTTGAGTAGAAATTGCAATTACATCTTATCTGTTTCACTGTAAAGGGTGGGACCTAGTTGCTAATCTACTATCTCGTGCAAATTCATAGCTAGAGGGCAGTAGTGATTAAGTTCATCGGAGCAAAAGCCGTGAAAGTATTTATAGTAGAGGCACAGTGAAGCTACGTTATGCCGGTGAGAGCGTGACTGCAGCCGGTCTGCCAAGTCAGCATCGATCACATTGCAGATTCTCCGTTGTGTTTTGTCAAGAACCCCGAGGAGAATAGCAGGGGCACCTGACCAGATGTGGCAGCAGTATTCAATACACGGGCGGATGGTAGATTTATATATGTACATGATAGATTCAGGCGTGAAAAACTTCCGGGCCCTGCACAGAGAACCAACTTTCATAGCAGCGGATTTAGCAATGGATTCGATATAGTCATTCCATTTGAGGTCCGCTGGGAGGGTGAGACCAAAAAGGCGTATTGTTTTACTCTCTGGGAGGCAAGCCTGTTCCATGCTAATGGGAGGTAGGTGCGATTGTCTATAATGGTTAATTGATAGCAGCTTCGTTTTGGAAGCATTAAAATTTACGAGCCATTTCCTCCCCCGGTCCACTACGGATTGGAGGTCCTTCTCAACCTCGGCAGCGAGGTTTGCTTTGTCGCCCACACCAGCTTTTTTATCAAGGCGAGAGTAAACTGTGGTGTCATCGGCGTACATGCCTATTTGGGATTTTATGGCATCGAGGAGATCATTAATGTTGATCAGAAAATGCGTAGGACCTGAGATAGAGCCTTGAGGGACACCTGCGTTCGTAGGGTAGCTTTGTAAGGCATGTCCGTTTAATACCATACTCAATGTGCGGTTAGAGGGGAATGACTGAATTAATGAGGTTTCTTTGTCCATACACTGAAATATGACCCTCTCTGAATTTACCTAGTTAATTCTAGACTCTTGTCATCTTAGGAATTTGCTTTTACATTTAACCAATACCGTAGCCTTTACAGACAACTTCCAAACCTTGCTTTAAAATTTAACCAATATATTCACACGTCAATGAAAAGAAGATTTAGAAATTTATGCATGTATATATGTGTGCGTATATTACTCTGTACATGTTTATGTGTGACTGTGTGTGTTCTTGTGTGTATATACTTGTCTATTTGTCCACATTTGGGTGTCTTTAGACTTGAATAAGTGAACACCCACATCTTTTACACTTGCAGTATATAAATAAATTTATAACATCATAAGTTTAATGCTTTTGTTAAACTGAATTTAAAATTCATTATAAAAGCAAAGTAAACTGAATCTAAGGCTCGAATATTAATGCTGAACTCTATTTAAAATTATTTTTAGTGTTTGTTCTTATATTCTTCAAATTAGAAATTGCTTTGTTTTGATTGGTCCACTCTGTCTATGCAACTGTGCCTTCCTGTTTAAAGTGGTTTGGTTAGTCTTGAAGTTTTAAAAACTCTGCAACTCTTAAATAAACATCATCACTTGATAAAACACACATAATGTCGAAACAAAATGGCTACTTTTGAAGTGATATTATAACATATTTATGCTATAAAATGATGAGGTTAAGATTTGGAAGAGAAAAAAATGTCTTTATTCGTTGTGCATGCTTAATCATATATGTACTAAATACGAATCGAATCACAGAAGGCTACGGAAGAACACGGCTTCTCAAGATTTACCGAAAACCGTATTAAAAAAAAGAGAGCACTTGGTTAAGTGGTATGCGGGGAAAAGCATGCAGATGGAAGAGATTTATTTGAGAAACGAACATCTGCGTATTGTCGAGCTAACCATCCATAATTTCTGATGTCCAGAGATATTATTATAGATTGAATTGAAAAGAATATACTGCAAATATTTTTTGCGTGCCGCGTTTTACTCTTGTGTCTTCTTGAATGAATACCGTCTTCCAAAATAATTTAAGAAATTCTGAAATTTACATAACATAAATATGAATACTCAAAAGGCATCATCTATATATCTATCTGTGTGTGTGTAATTAATATATAAAATATTTTCTGATTGAAGTTAGAGTCATCATCCCGACTCTTTAGATTTGCAGCTGGACCTGTCCATTCACTCTTCAGAGGTTATAAAAAATTTAATGCATATATTTTTCGATTTTTTTCTATTTTATATACACGTTAATTCGAATGTATGGTCATCAGCAAAAAAGGCAGCTCAAAGGGCCAACTACAAGTAGGGATGTTAAAATCAAAAAGGTGCGAAAATTTAAATATCTTGGAAGTGTTCTAACTGGAGACGGAAAGTGTGACACAGAGACGCAAAGGCGAATTGGCAGGGTAAAGGACGCCTTCCAGAAGCTGAGTAAAGTATTAAGACTTATTGATTTTAGGTTTAGTTCATTATAGGCAGTCAGGTTTACCTTGCCAGCATTGGCAGATTTCTAATTGTAACTAGAGTAAATACTGGTGTCAACTGCATATCTTTCTACTGAGAATATATTGACATCAGGAAGCACATCGATGAAGATCAGAAGATAAGATAGCGCCATGAGGAATTTCTGCGATTGTGAGAAATGACCTGGAAGCTGGCCCGTACAAAACGAACATCATTTCAGGATATATATATATATATATATATATATATATATATATATTAGCAGTATAGCCAGGCGTTGCTCGGGTGTAATAAAAGCTTTAAAACTAATCCATGGTCCTGGGGCTCAGACTCTTTGGACGTTGGCACGGAAGACTAAAATGTAATCGTTGTTTCCAGTTAAAGCGAAACCGTAGACTAAAAGAAAAATGAATGGATGCAAGTCAAATTTTGATTTCCTGGTATCGATATCAAATAAGTTTTTTTTCGTCGTAAACTGAATTTTGAAGGTTAAATAAGTCCTCTGAATAAATGGTATCATGGCTGAGACTAAGAACTGCAATTATACCTACTTAGAGCCAAACCCGAAGCAAGACCTAAAATAAAAGGGCTGAAAAAATACAGACATACAGGCAGATAAACAGACATACACACAAACATCTTGCCTTTTATTTATATATATATATATATATATATATATATATATTATCGATTTTCAGCACTATTGTAAAAACTGCAATCTTGAAACTTCTGAATATCGTTTCTTATGTCTTTGTCTATGAGTCTATACAATTTGATTAAAATCGGACCACTCTTCTATAACGGATTTTTTCGATTATAGATTTTCGATATTTATCGGGGATACCTCGATACAAAACCTATCTAAGAACACTCGCTGATTCTTGTAGAACAAATGTGTAAATTCTCAAAAAAAATCGGTTCAGCTGTTTCGAAGTTTATAGGTAACAGACATACACAGACACACACGGAGACAAAGTTCCATTTATAAATAAGTTTATATATATATATATATATATATATATATATACATATATATATATATATATATATATATATATATATATATATATGTATCAGTACTACCAGTCGACAGCTAAAACAGATTCTAATATGCGTTTTTGGTGTGGCGGGTGGTTAGTTATCGGAAAATATAAAATAATAGACCTTTCAAAGGATGACCTAATGCACTTATGGGAAAACGTACATCAAGCACAGAAGAGTCTTTAACACTCGCAGACGCTTATCATACAACTGTGTAAATTTTCAAGAAAATTGTTTCAGTCGTTTCGGAGTCTATGGGTAACGGATACACACACAGACAAAGTTCCATTCATAAATAAGTTTATATATATATATATATATATAT
>JBBBDQ010029102.1:0-212500 GCA_037127315.1 Ascarosepion bandense
CAGCTCAAAGTGCTAAATACAGATGTTGGATGTTAAAATCATGCAAATACAATAATTTAAATATCTGCGAAGTGTTCTAACCGAAGACGGAATGTGCGACACAGAGATCTAAAGGCAAAATGACATGGCGAAGGACGCGTTCCTGAAGCTGAGTAAAGTATTAAGGTCACTTTGAATATAGTGGGTATTTGCCGGAACCCGTTGTGATGCCTGTCTTGTCCTGGAAGCTGCTTATATAGCTGAACAATCTTTGTTTCCAAAATATATATCAAACCGATTGCTAGTAAATCAAGACGTTTTAGTAAAGAGAACTCTGATTTTGTTGCTGGGGAAATTAGTAATCATCTGAAAGATGGGATTATTGAACCCAGTACTTCACCGTGGCGTGCACAAGTAGTAGCGGTTAAGGAGGAATCTAAAATAAACAAAAATTCTATGTGTGGACTGTTTTCAAAACATAAATATTTACACAGAACTAGACGTTTTTCTATTTTTCAAGAATTTCCAATCGGGTTACCAATTTTCCAGGTATAAATACTTTCCTACTTTTGATCTAAAAAGTACCTACCATCAAAACAGACTCCAACAGTCTGACAGGGAATATACTGCTTTCAAAGCAAATGGCCATGTTTTTCAGTTTACCCATCTCGCATTTGAAGAAACTAATGTTGTCTCTTCTTTCCAACAAACTATGAATGAAATTATAAAAAAATAAAATCTGCAGTATTTACATTATTCGGACTATTGTACTCATCTTTGTTGACATATGTACGGCATTACGGCCGTTGTACGCTCCAGCCTACTTCAAGTGCTAGGAATTTCGAACCAAACACTTTACTACAATCACTGGGATATATCATTCTCATTCCTGAATCAACGAGTATAAAACAGGGAGAGTACTTTGATAGGCGAGCGCATGGGAATCATGTGTAATTAACTTTTTTACTTGCGCATATTCAACAACAGAATCCTATGCGGAATTTTTGTATAAAGCTATTCTTGGCGTTTCCAAGGAAGATTCCATCGTAAGAACTAAAGAAAACTTGAAAATAACAACTCGTCAACACCCCCGCACCACAAAAAAATGCAAAACAAAACGACCCCAACGAGAGTGGTTCCAAAATGGAGGATCGATTTACGTTGTATGAGAGCTATTGAGTCTCCCTAGAATTGTTTAAATATTGAAATGTTTTCAAATTTCTTTTTTAATAATCGGAAAATTTATGTAATAACTGATAAAACTGCGCTGAAAAAAGTAAAAAATGAAAACAAAATATTTACAGGTGTCGATAGACTCCTTCATGTCCGCCAAGAGTTTGTAAGCAGTAGAAAATGAACCAATCAATACTCCCTTTTAGATGTACCATGAAAATCAGCATTTGAAATATTGGCTCTTAAGCTGTATTCAAAGGAAATCAGTAACTGTAAAGATTACTAATTAAGTTGGAATTCATTTTACACGCCAATTCTAATAAATAATACCCGAACGGAGAAAGAAGGATTCTTCTTCTTCTATGTGCCCTGTCTTTTCAGGACGTAGACGATCATGGCTTTCCACATCTCTATATCTCTTGTGGCTTTTAGCACGCTTTCTTTTGTTACATCACGCAAACCTCGTTTCATCATCCACCTGATTAGATCCTTTAAATAGGTTATCCGATGCTTTCCCCTGTATCTTTTCCCTCTAACTGGCCTGTTAGTATCAGATTCTTCAAGCCCTCTTTCCTCACTGTTTGTCCCAAGAACTTCAGTTGTCTCCTTCTGATGCTCAGTATTAATTTCTTCTTTGTTTCCATTATTTTCAAGACCCCATCATTGCTCACATGCTCGATTCATGATATTCGCAGCATCCTTCTGTACAACCACATTTCAGTTGCTTCAAGTTTTTCCTTTATCTGCGATGATATTTTCCAGCATTCATTGCCATATTAAAGAACTGACATCAAATAGAAATCCAGAAGTGATTTTAAAAAAATATTACTGTTTATGTAAATTCGCTAGGCGGCTAAAATGAGTATAAGTAGCAATCATAAGATAAGTGTTTTTTTTTTCTCTCCGAACTAATATGCTTAAAAGTTTTCGGCTTTACAACATTGCAAATATCATAAACACTGTATAGATTTATATTGGGTGCGCTGAAAAGTTTTCGAACAGTGCAAAGTTGGATTCCAAATATATTTTATTCTTCCTCATTGGTTAGATTTTGAAAAGTAGATGTGAAATCGAAACATTTTCAGCACCTTCTTGGAATCTTCAACACCTCCCAAGTAAACTTGTCAGTTTGAATATATCTACGGTTTAGGCTATTTTTGTATCATGTGTGTGTTTCTATATTTGTGATGTTTTAATCTTTTAACATTAACTTCTAAAATACCAAAAAGACGTTACCTCTTTGATAGACTGGCTGAACATAGTCTCCCTACTCCAGCTCTCTGTAAAGTCGCCTTCTATCGGATTAAATACAGCTTAGACAATGTTTTTTTTTTATGTTTTATTCTTTATCATTTTTCATAAACTTGTTTCTTTGAACAGACGACATTTTTTTTTATAAATTTTAACTGATGGTTGAGGCAGTCTACTTGTAGAATTAATCGGAACTTATTATGAGCGGATTAACAGATTAATTCTCAATCTGCAATGTTACTACACCTGCATTTTATATCAATTTATCTTCTACGCCTTTAACAGCATAAATCGTAGATTAATAATAAAAAATTACTCTGTCGTTATCGGTTTGTCTAGAAGATTTTAAACAAACAGATGCTAAAATGACTATTTTTAATTTCTTGAATTGATAATTTGCCGCCATTGTGCTCCTAAATCTTTGTGCAAATTAATCGAAACAACAGATTTTTTTTTCACCATATGTGTTTAATTTTAGACTTCACTGTAGTGACAATATATAATCGATTTCTATTTTCTCCTCAGATTATGTCATTTGCACTGGTGTAGAGCAATATGAATCTATTCTGAGGGTGTGTGATGAAAATTTTTGATCTTGAAAAATATTGTATCATCCGTGATTCCATCACATCAGGACATTATTGTCTCGACTGTCGATTAGTTGTCTTACCGTCATTATTTGTTATAGACGTTACTCAAAGAAAGCGAATGAAAAATTGTAACGCTGCACGAAAACACTGGCAAGCCTAACTGAGAGATCGCGGATATTGTTGATGTCAGACTTTCAAACATCAGTTGTGTAATCAAGACGAAGGAACAAACCGGATCTATTAATCTAAAACGTAAAAGAAAATGCAGTCGGAAAAAGAAAAACAACGCAAATAGACAACGTATACGTGATTAGGGAAGGTGTAAAAGATCGATGCAGTCATTATTCGCGCTGTTTTAATTAATTTGTACAGGTGTGTAGTAACAAGATTTGAAGTAGGATGCAAATGTCCACAATTCGATGTCTACAATCTTCCTTAGTACTAACCATTTGGCTAAATGGTGGTTTGTACCAAATTATTTTTCGATTTCCATTATGTTTGGTATTATTATATTTTTTGGCGGACCTGAAGCAAACTACCACCACGTTTAATTTCTTTGTTTTTCATTTTTTTTTTTGTTTTTCATTTTTTCATCGCAGTACTATCAATTACCCCGTTAGCTTTACGATTGACAAGAAAATTTTGAAAAATTTCAATATTTAAATATTTTCTGGGAGGGGAACAGTTTTTCATACAACGTTATAGTAAATCGAGCCTCGATTTTGAAACCAGTCGCCGGTACGACATTACCGCCACCTGTAAATTTGTTCATTATCAAATTTTTTGAACTTTTTTCAGTGCAATATTATCTTTTACACCTTAAACTTTAAGAATGACAAAAAAAAATGCAAAAATGTAAATATTTAAACGGTTGGGTGGGGACAGTTTCTCATACAACCTTATAATGGACTGAAAATGGAGGATCGATTTACTATAAAGTTGTATGAGAAACTGACCACCTATATATTTGTTTAAATATTGTAAATTTTCAAATTCATTTTGATAAACGGAATGTTTAAGTAACAATCGATAAAACTGCGCTGAAAAAATTTAAAAAAAAATGAAAAACAACGAAATTAACATTAACAAAGCGACCCCAACGCGAGTGGGTTTGAGAATGAAGGATCGATTTACTTTAACGTTGTATGTGAAAGTGAACCCCACCCCAATTTTTTTTCAATATTGTAATTTTTCAATTTTTTTTTTTTTTTTTTGATAATCGGAATGTTTAAGTAACAATCGGTAGAACTGTGCTCATAAAAGTTAAGAAAAAAATGAAAATCAACGAAATTAAACCTGGTGGTAGTCTGCTTCAGGTCCGCCATATTTGCTTATAATGTTTAATCTAATTGTATTCATAACCACTGTTTTTATGGCAGTATTATAATATTGACTGTGTTTATAAAAAATGTCTTCAGTTGAGAACATTTTGTTCATTCTGCGTTTGTCAGACAGACAGAGTTATTTCGCTGTATCACAGCTCATCAGTACGGCTTAGACTCCGATCGCTTCCTAACCCAGGATTGAAACCCGACCGAATCGGCGTCAGTCGCCGATTCTACCCCTATATGCGTCTGTGTGCGTGTGCATGTATTTACTCACGTGTATTTATTTGTGTGCGCATGTGTGTCTGAATGTGTATAAAAATATTTATTAAAAAATATGATTTTACCTGAGCCTAGTTAAAATCAGAATTCGGGCGCTGATCTACAAAGATGATTCGCAAAATTAACTTAACATTATCTTTTCAATCGTCTTTTTTTTGATTTCCTGACTAAAATAATGACTCCTTAATCATATGATATGGATTGCATTTGAAGAACTTAAAACTTGCAGTGAATAAACAAGATAATATCAAAGTTCTTACGACCTATTTCGTCGTTAGCGCAGATGAATATTCGTTAAACGTCTCTCCACGAAAATCACCACCTCTGGATCTTTGATGTACATTATTTCGTTCAGTTGTAATAAAGGCGCAAAATATGATACTCAACCAAATTACCAGCTTCTGCTCCAATATTACAACCTTGGCTTTAATGAACCTCGTATAAATTTCACTTTCTTCGTGTGACTGAAAAGAAAATTTAAAGACACATTCATGCAGTCCGTTTGTAATATTTTCCGTGATTGGCTAATAAATGAATTTCTTCTGAAAGGGAACGGTCTTCTTTAATGATGTGCATATAGAGAGATGCGAGTATATTTTCAAGATTTCTAAGGTCTGGTAAAAGGCTATGTCTTAAGGGAGATGATAATAATAATAATAATAATTTTAAATTAATTGAAATGAGAACTTCAGCCACGCGTTATGACCTTCTACATTTAGCGAGTTACGAATGATTTCCGTGTTATTAAATTTGGTGTAAGCATTGAGTAGGAATAATAAAATTAAAGTAAATTGCGTATAACAAGACGGAAATAATTTAATTATACGCAAGAAATAACAAGAAGCACTTTGCCCCCGTGAATCCAAACGTCGTTTTAAACAATATGGCGTTCGTTAGCGAAGCTTGAAATGGATCAAAGCCCCTTAACACGTTGGCTCTGGCTCCCATAACCATATCTTTATTAATTTTAGTAAAAGCAACTTTGTTTTAACATTGTTTTATGTATCAGGCAAGGATATCATAGATAGAATTTATTACCAAAGAACCACTAGTGCGTCGTTCGTTAATTAAGTTGATTTTTGAAGCCAGAGTCTCAAACGACCCACACAAATGCATGATGCAGTTCTGTGTATGTAAAAATTTAAATAAAAATTAACCTAAAAGTGCATTAGAAATTATAATAAGAAAACAAGAAAAAATATGATTATTTAAATGTTTTTGAAAATCATATAATTATTCTGCTTTCTCTTCCTTTAGTTACTTAGTTCGTCCGTCCGTTACGCCATGTACTCGCTATACGAGCTTTTCCTTCCCCTCTATCTTTTTATAATATCCTCAGCCTTTCTCTCACCTTTGTCAAGGTGAGAGAAAGGCTCAACTACGGAAGGGTAGTGAAGAGTGAGAGAGTAGGAGGAGAGAGTATGTAGCATTACCGTAGCAGTACACCCTCGGCTATTACTCAGTTGGTCTTTTCTGTTTACAATTGACACAGGAGCCATGATTTTGCAGTAAAAAAAAAAAACATTTTCTCTTTCAAAATCTCTCACAGAATAGTGTACTGTATAAGATTACATAAAGTAGCTTCTGTGGACATTACTTTTATACTATTTATTAAAATTACACTCTGTGTTATCGTTATTTTATTATCCCATACCTTTATGTTTGAAGACGTTACTATCATTTGTAGAATGACAAAATAAAAATTTTTCAGGAAATCATAATTATCCTTCCCTGAACTTTTCCACGGGTTCCGCTAGTAAATATGATTCTGATATGACATGGCCTTTTTAGCAATCAAACATATCATCCTCTTCCAAAAATCCTCATAGAAAAGAAAGAGTAAAATGACTCGCCTGAGGCTTGTGTGGGTTGTGCAGATAGATCACCACGATCATACGATGGGTAGTATGAGATCCAACGGGTTAAAATCAAAACGCACTGTGATGAAGAAGAACGTGCAATGCTTAACTCTCAGGAAAAACAATAATGAGTCCAAGATAAGAGCAATTCTAGAACTAATTTAATTATAAAAATAGAGATGACCTGCGACAGTAGCTAGAAAAGAATGAATGCACAATTGGTGTTCGCTATAGTAATACATAGTAAAATCTAATGTAATATCGTTACTGGCTAAAGAGGGACCGGAAGAAAGTAGCATGATTACATCTGATTGCAACAAAGATTTTTTTATTCCTAGACGAATTTGGGATCAATAATATCACTGAAATAATAAATGAAATATATGACAGCGGCGAAATACCGGAAGCATCTAAACAATTCTATTTTCATAAAGTTGTGAAAGAATCTAGGATGAATGTTAATACAATGTCAATGTCCTAATGCACAATATGACTAAATATATTGTTAAGATTCTTATGAATATACTTTGTAGCAGATTTCGAACAGCAATAGGGTAACAAGTGTGTGGTTTTGTTCAAGACATTCGGACAATAAATATTATTGAAATGTTATTAGGGCGAGAGAGTAAAATGCAGATGGACTTACATCCGTTTTGTAGATTAGACAAAAACATATTTTTGCTGTATAACCTAATGGCGTAGATGAAATTCTACTAACTAAAGGCTGGGTAATGTGGAATAGATATTAGAGTAATACATTACATTTATTAAAAACTGTCAGCCTGCATTAGGATGAAAAGAAGTCTATAAAATAGAATAAATGGAAGACAATGATGCGTTTTCTCACCGGATTTATTTAACCCGAGAACACTAACCAGGGGTATATAGTACCCAGCGCAAATGACGTCATTTTAATTACAATTTAATTAAATTTTCAATACCTGATTTTCTTACCCAAATAACATATAATATTAACTGAAAGTACACATTTTGAAATGCCTGCATGTATCATATAAATAAATAAAGATGTATATTTAATATTTTTTTTGATATTTTCAAAATCGTGTATGATATACCCATGGTTAGTAGAGGTGTAACTTTAATTGAGAGTTAGTGTTCCAGGGTTAACCTGTACGGAGGATATGCATTAGGTAAAAGATCGAAATGAGAAATCAGAGAATAGAGTTTTACAGATATTTCACCCAGTAGAATGCTTAGGAGCCGCTCAAGGTAGGGTGTTATCGAGTATGATTTTAAAGGAAGTGGAATAGGGAGTAACGGAGTATTATCAATACAATTATGGTAGATAACGGTTGACCCTTAAGAGATGAAGATTTTAATTGTCAAGGAAGCATTATCTCGGGAATTTGATCCACAGAAACAGAGTTTTGGGGAGACGCTGTCTTTTTTTTATCGAAGAAACCTACAGAGAATGAAAATTTTTTGACACCATGAATATGGTATACCATTTATAACTGAATGTGAGAGCTAATGACGTTAGAGAATATAGCTCGTCCAAACATCTCACATGGTAATAGAGATAGTATTGTGAAAGTCTGATGAAGTTTCATCTGTAAGTTAGGCGTTACAGAGTGGTGAATAATTCATCACCCACAAGATCGGGCAAGTGCTTTTGAAGTCCTTTGAGGCTGGACAGTTTGGGTTTCACTGCGCAGACCCACATAATGCAACAATATCCCTTTCCTGGTCTGATCTGATTCTTATACGGTGTGGTAGTGGGGGATAGATACTTTTTAGTACGTTATAATGAACGGATAATTCTTCCAGCATCTTTTACGATAACCCGAATATACGCATTCAAATGAGTATATATATATATATATATATATATATATATATATATATATATATAATAGAGCCTGTGTGCTGTGAGATGCTGAACCACCTCGGCGTTGATAATAGCTTCGAACACTTTGCCAAAGATCGGAAGAAGGCTGATAGGGCGGTAGCAACTAGATCCCACCCTTTTACAGTGAAACCGATAAAATGCAACCGCAACTTCTACTCCAACAGTTTCTTTCCTCGCACTTCCTGACTGTGGAATTCTCTTCCACACGATTGCTTCCCCGACGGATACAATCTCCAGGAGTTTAAATGTAAGGTCAATAGACAACTTCTAACAAACTAACCTGCTCCCATTCTATCAAACACTCTTCCCATCTGCCCAACCCTCATCCTCGGTATCCTTACTCATCTGTCACCTTCCTCCTGACATTCCCTATGTCTAACCACTCATTCTATTTACCTTCCCCTATGTAGCACCATGCACAATAGTGGCAGTGGTTGTTCGTTGTTCCAGACTTTATTGACGGTTAGTCAAATTTTTGTCCATTTAAATCAACTAGATACACCTAAAATAGATTTATGCACACTCAGTAAGCGAACACATATATTTATATATATATATAAATAATTTGAAACGCCATAAATTGACGCACAGTAAGCGGCACTAAGTATGAAATAATGCCCGGAAGATCTGACGTTGTCTAATTAATTACATTCTTAGCGAGTGTCAGTCAGACCGCGCTGGTTTCTCTAACAAAGTTAAACATTCTAAAAGTTTTTCAGCTCGTCACGTTCCAGAATTTGAACCGGCTTGTCCTCAACTCTTTTGTGCACACAGGACCCGGTGGATGTCTAACTTTTCAATGCCATAAATCGCAGACAGTGTGCATTAGGGGCCAGAGGTCATTAGCTATAAGTAGTTATATCTCCAATTAATTTGTTGCGCAGATAAAGTCGATGATTCTAGCAATGACTACTTGATTATGGCAACCATAGCCATCTGCCAGGAATAGTGTTACAGCAGACCTGCCAGCCTAAGGAGACACAGAATATTAACATGAAAATGGCGAGACGTTTAGGAAGTAGTCTTTGTGTGGTGTGGATCTGTGGGTGTATGAAGACAGATTTATGAGATAATGAGGCCGAGGAAAGAGAGAAGATGATGAGAGGGTTTCAATTATAAATTTTGTAAAGCAAAATATAGACGGAAAGATATCGTCGTCCAGATTGGATTAAAAAAAATTGGTCATCAAAGGGGTAAGGACGGGTGAAAAGAGATGGAATAGAAAGGAGGAACTCGGGGATTGGAATTCGCAGAAAGAGACAAGGATGAAGAAATAAGAGCAAACGACGACATGATTATGAATTTTATGAGAACAGAATAAATATTCTAAGAATTTAATTAATGTCGAATGAAAAATAATGAAAACAGTATGCATACACACACACACACACACACACACACACACACACACACACACACACACATATATATATATATATATATATATATATATACTGTTAAATATAAGAGACAATGAATATCTATTATGTTTAATCATGAGCCGTTCTAAACATCGTATTTTGGCTTTAATTTCAGGTGAAAATAAAGAAATACATTATTCAATATTTGGATAATTATTTGTTAAGTTGGTTCTAAGCTTTCGACTCACGTGAGCTATTTCAAGAGTTGAAGAATTTTTGTCTTTATTTTCACCTGAAATTAAAGTCAAAGTACGATGTTTAGAACGGCTCATGATTAAAAATAATAGACATATATATTAAGTATATGTTTAGAAAAATATCCGCTGCCTCAATACACTATATATATATATATATATATATATATATATATATATATATATATATATATATATATATATTTCCGAGGGAATAAGGAACGGAGAAATATTGATAAGGTTCAAAACATTAATTTAAAACAGTGCTCAATATACAATATAGAGCTGTGAATATTTATTATAAATTATAGTTTAGAACATATATAAATTATTATTTATAATAATTTGTACATGTTCTACACAATATATGCATTATATATATATATATATATATATATATATATATATTATAGTTTAGAACTTGTACAAATTATCACCTACAAAGTGTACATTTTGTTTCAGGTAGTGATGAGACATTGTCATTTCAATGTCGAAACATATATATATATATATATATATATATATATATATATGTGTGTGTGTGTGTGTGTGTGTGTGTGTGTGTGTGTGTGTGTGTGTGTGTGTGTATATATCTGTATATATGTATATGTATGTGTGGTGGGTGTGCGGGGGTGTAAGTTGATAGTTGTTGAATTTATTAATTGATTATATTCCGTAAGTAAAAACGTTTTCCATTTTTTTATATTTATGTTCTACATTTTATTTTATTCTATTTTTTAAAATTTTATTAATTTTCTCTAAATTTTATTTTTGTTATATTTAAATTATATGTCAAGGTCCCCCCCCCCCCACCCAATTTTTTTTCTAATAACTTCATCTCATTTTTTCTTTCACCCAAAACCGCTATGATTTATTTGGAAACACGTCTGTTAACATTTCAATGGAGACTAATTTTTTCTTTCTTTTCTTTTTTCTTTCCTTTCTTTTTTCGACCCTTCACTTCTTTTCTTAGCTTACTTCCCTGTCAACCATCCCTTCCCATTTCTTTTACATCTTTCTTTCCTTTATATTTCCCCTTTCATTTCTTAGAGCTAGACAAGGCTAAATTTTCACTTACAACTCTTAACTCAATTTAAAAGTAAGGTTTTCCAAAAATCTAAAAAGAGACATTGTTTTCTATCTGTTTTCTTATTAATCCCACCCCTTTAATTTTTCTGTAATGTGTAGTTTTTAAACTTCATCCGGTAAAATATCTTGGTTTATTTTGAAATAAAGAAGTTGCCGATGATGCGTAAAATTTATCTTTGTGATTTCATGTAGAAATGGCCATAAAACTGATTTGAACATCAGAATTTATTTTATTTTATAATTGGCTCTGTAATTTAAATATTAATTACATTGAGCCCTCCATCTTGATCTGTTTTAATATTAATGCAATTAATATTAATTAAGATCGGGTCTTTGGGATTAACCTTCTTGATATTTTCTTTTGGATTAAAGTTTTATATTTAATATATATATATATATATATATATATATATATATATATATATATATATATTGCCTTCAGATGATTATTCATGCTATCGCTGGTAAATAGGGTGCTATGGAAAAAAGTAGATTTCATAATAGACAGAAACTACTTGCGTATTTATGCTACGGTCTTTGGTTAATAGATGTGCGTTGTGATGCAATTATGGGTTAAATAACAGGACAGATTCGGTTTTTTAGCCTTGTCTGACAATCAGTCTACCGCAGAAAATAATGGCATCCTACTGTTTGATAATATTCTACCCAGTCAATCATGTCTCTTCAAAGCGTGTAGCACGTATGGCATTTAACTGACTTACTGGCGCTTTTGTTAATAAATTCATCGAAGTTTGGTCCGGCTATCAAATTGAAAACTCTCTGCGAATAACTTGCTATGAAAGGTTCCTTTCCCTCGCCGCAGGACGATAGAATATTGGTAAGATGTCCGTCAGACGCAAAATTAAATAGTTTCGATTCGGCTATAGACAGGCGGTTAATCTAGCTGCTCATTATCTATCTATCTATCTATCTATCTATCTATCTATCTATATATATATATATATATATATGTATATATATATATATATATGTATATATATATATATATATATATATATATACATATATATATATATATATATACGTGTGTGTTTGTGTATATGTGTTAAAAATTGCCTGACGAAACCGAATACGTGTAAACCATGGTAGCGTAAAGGGATGATATCCCCATAATAATAGCTCTATAATTTAAAGTGTCATTTTTCTCCAAATATGTATACAGCACATTCTAATACACCTGTTTAATTGTCTTATTTCAATGTCATGTACATATCGAAATCCCGTAGCCCGGAGGTAGACTCGTCGACTGACGCTAATTCGCTCGGGTTTCAAACCTGGGTAAAAAGCAATCGGAGTCTAACCGTACTGATGAGCTGTGAAACAGATCTGTCTACGGATGACTATATATATATATATATATATATATATATATATATATATATATATATATATTCCAAAATGAATAAGAAAGGAAAAATATTTACAACGTTCAAAACATTAATTTAGAACAGTGCTCAGTATAGAAATAGAGCTATGTATATTTATTATAAATGATATTTTAGAACATGTCCAAACTACAATCTCCTACAAAATTGTACATTATGTTTCGACATTGAAAGGAGAATCGTCTCATCAGGTAGTTAATATAAATACGTTTATTACCAGATGAGACATTGTTCTTTCAATGTCGAAACAAAATATACACTTTTGTAGCAGATTGTAGTTTGGACATGTTCTAAAATATCATTTATAATAAATATACATAGCTCTATTTCTATAATTAAGCATGGCTGTGAGAGCACTCTGCTCTGAAGATGTTTTGCTGCTTCTGAATCTGGATAACCAGTGAGAGTACAGAGCATTAAGAATAAAGAGACGTATTTGGTTATTCTGAAAAACAATATAAAACAAATTGAACGAAAGCTGTTTTTAAGGCCTCACAGGACGTTAGAACATGACATTGACTCAAAGATACTTGAATAACACGGTGCTGATTGCAGACATGGAAAGGAGAATCCAGGACCTCCCGCAGAAAGTAGAAAGAGAAAGCTAGAAGAATGAACTAAGCATAAACTTCAAGAAAACTGATTGTATGATAATCAGTTAAAATAATAACCCAAAATGCCAACTACACGTCGGAGAAACTAAAATAAAACAAATACAAAAATGAAATTCCTGAAAAAGCGTTCTGTCAAATGATGGAAAGCGACATGTTCTAAAGTATAATTTATAATATACTTGCATCATAGGCCGGCGTTGTCCGTGCAACTCAGAAAAGTTTAGTAGTAGGGCTCGGTTATATAAAAAGAAGTAATTATAAATAAATTGTTTTTTAACAATTATTCAAAAATTCCATTAAAAATACATAAATTTTTTTGGACTAAACGAATTTAACATCAAAATAACAATTATTTATTTTTTCTACTGAAATTAGCAATATAAACAATTACTCTCTCAGTTCTGAAATTTTCTATGAACATTTAAAGTGTAGAAATATAAAAGCTATTACGCTCTCAGTTCAGAAATTTTCGAAGAATATATAAAAAAGTAGACATTTAATTTTAGAGGAAAAAGTTACATTAATGCTACACGAATTACAGACAGTTGATTTCCTGCATGAAATATTTAGCGAACAAAGCTATATTTTTTTATTTTCTGAAGAATGAAATATTAAATCTGAAAAAGAAAGACCTAAATAAAATTAATCGGTAGCACTTTTCTTTTACATATTTGTTTTTGTTTCAAAAAACACTTTTTTAAAAATATTTCTGTTGTTTCAAAATTATGGAGAAAATATTCACAATTTTTTTTGTTAGCCAAATGAATCATTTTTTTTAATAAAATATATTTTAGTCGCGTTTGACACGTGAGATTTGATTTCTGTGACTTAATCTATCAACCATCTTAGATCTAAGATGTTTTACTCCAATTGAAAAAAGATAAAAGAAAAAAAAAGAAAAGTGAAAAGATTGGAAAAGAGAAAGCCGAAAACCACATCCTAAACAGGGAACAATGGATGAGCCCCTACACCTGTTCAATAGACGTGGGTGGATTGTGAACCGGGCAATAGTTTAGTCTATCTACTCCAATTCAAAAAAGATTAAAAAAAAGAAAAGTGAAAAGATTGGAAAAGAGAAAGCCGAAAACCACATCCTAAACAGGGAACAATGGATGTGCCTCTACACCTGTTCAATAGACGTGGGTGGATTGTGAACCGGGCAATAGTTTAGTCTATCTACTCCAATTGAAAAAAGATAAAAGAAAAAAAAGAAAAGTGAAAAGATTGGAAAAGAGAAAGCCGAAAACCACATCCTAAACAGGGAACAATGGATGAGCCCCTACACCTGTTCAATAGACGTGGGTGGATTGTGAACCGGGCAATAGTTTAGTCTATCTACTCCAATTGAAAACAGATAAAAGAAAAAAAAGAAAAGTGAAAAGATTGGAAAAGAGAAAGCCGAAAACCACATCCTAAACAGGGAACAATGGATGAGCCTTTACACCTGTTCAATAGACGTGGGTGGAGTGTGAACCGGGCGATAGTTTAGTCTATCTTATAGATGCGTATTCATCTGAAATTATACGTACGCAGTTCTTGAAATGACATCCGTTGAATAACAGTGAGTAATTATTCAAGCTTCTAATATATATATATATATATAAAATAAATTTCGAAGTTCAAAAGTGTTGTATGATCATTTCCACATGAAATCCCTAAGAGATATTTCACATATCATGGATAACTTTCAAAATTCAAAACAAAATATTAATTAATTTTATGTTTATTGTTATTATTATTTTTATTGTTATCCCTCTCTTCATTTTAAGAAAAGATTCATTCCGGCAAAAATTTTGTACCAGATGGAGGAAATATTGTATGGTCTGATGATATGAGCTAATTAAACTCATTGAAATGAGCTATAGTTTATAACATATGACGTATTGAGCTTTCCTTTATAAATTTCATATCGCTCTGGTTAACACCCATCGAGCTCTCTATATGGATTTACCAATTAATATTTTATATTGATGTAATCCTGTTGGATTATCCTCACTGTTTATGGACTGACACCTATATATATATATATATATATATATATATAGATAGATAGATAGATAGATAGATAGATATATAATTCAATTAAGTGTCATACGTGATACACGCCAGGGCAATCATGTCCGGAAAGGAATATGACTAATTGAGCATGAAAGTTGCCTGCAGTAGTTTGCCATTAATTTTATGGTAGACAGGTTGACAACCAATACTATAGAGCCCAAATTTTCTTGCTATTTAACCCATAGCTGGGAGAGAATAGATGGATTCATATCTTTTCCAAGGGTATTTCTGCGTAAATGGATGAAAGTAATTCAACAGGAATTTGACTTCGGCTCTGTGATTTTTTACACACACACTTACCTCTTCGTGTAATATATGTGGAATTGAAAATAAATGGTGGAAACCATTTAGTTTTAGGAATGTGAGGTGTGAGCGGCGGTTGTAGGGGATTGAAATTTGATGTGTCGAAAATCGTTCATCAGCACTTTGTAACCATAGAGATACATATTTGGATTAGAAGAGGGGGGTAAGATGGCTTAGATCTGGATTGGTCAGGCTTTAATTTTGTCTGTGTAAATTAGATAGTGAGACCTTAGAATTTTTTAAATGAGCAGACTATTTTCATTTGGCTACTCTTAGATTCCGTAATGAATTAGAACAATCTAACTTCTGCCGGATGTGTACATGGGATATCACACGCTAAAAGTATGCCTTCTTCTATCGAGCGCCCATAGCTCAAAAGTACAATTACCGTCTGACGCCAATTCGGTCAGGTTTCAATCCTGGGTAAAAAGCAATGAGCTGTGATACAGTGAAACTCACCTGTCTGCGGATATATATATATATATATATATATATATATATATATATATATATATATATATACTGTAGTTTCACGTTCACGCGAGGTACGACTAGTAGTAGTAAGCTTTTTTTTTTTGTTGTTCAGTCTAGGCAATCTAGGCTTCAAGCATTTTACTGAATAAGTAACTTCGCACTATTTACATTGTTCTGACTGTGGTCTACTTCTTTACTCTCATATTTACCATATTTTGGCCGTTCTAGGCTCTGGCCTTCTTCATATGCTAGGAATTTGGAACCGAACTGTTTATTACAGTCACTGGTGTATATCATTCTCATTCCATATGCGATGATAATTTTGGTAGCCATGTAGTTATTTCGCTTTCATTTATATACCAAAGCTGTAGCCTGGAGTTGAACTCACAATACATTGTGTCAATCACTTGTACTAAACAACGTCTATATCCACTGAATGCGAGATAAGGACTTAGTGAAAATACTACCTCATCTCAAAAGTAGAGAGACATACTGAAGTAAGTTTGCCTTTACGCTTTTTTTCTCCTTCTTTTCTAAGTATTGCCAGCTTTATTCAAAACTGTACCTGGATAAGAGATTTAGGTTTTAACAAGTTGCCCGTTGCAATGTGTCGTTGAGTTTCATGAACTTTTTATTGTTTTTCTAGTAACACACTTTTCCCGTTTGCTTGGATTAAGGAAGTGTATATATATATATATATATATATATATATATATATATATATATATATATATATAAACAGTACTGTTGATTTACTCAACAAATACTTTAACAAGAAAAATACTTTTTACAAAATATTTAATAGTATAATAGCCTTTTGCTTTCATCACTGCCTTTATTCTGTCAGGCATTGGCATCACAAGCTTCTTCACTGTATCTAATCGTATCTCCTGCCAAGCAACTTGTATTTGTTCCCAAAGTGTTTCTTGCAAAGTAACATTAGATTTTATCAATTTTTTTATCCAAAATATTCCATAGATGTTAATTAGGATTGAGATCAGGGCTTTGTGGGGGCCAATTCAAATTCTGAAGTCTTCCGTCCTCTTCCATTTTAGTTAAATAATTATCACAAAGGTTTGACTTTTCACCCTGCATTTGAATTTCACTGAGGATTTTGGGAAAA
This sequence comes from Ascarosepion bandense, assembly GCA_037127315.1. Classification (NCBI taxonomy): domain Eukaryota; kingdom Metazoa; phylum Mollusca; class Cephalopoda; order Sepiida; family Sepiidae; genus Ascarosepion; species Ascarosepion bandense. The sequence goes on from JBBBDQ010029102.1 coordinate 17,012, forward strand.
TCGCCCCTGTCCTAAAACTTTTGTATACTACTGGTAGTGTGCAAAATTGTTAGGAGTGGGGTGATTTTAAACTTTATTTTGATGCCTCATAAATATAAAATAGATCTTGTCCTAACACTTTGCACATTTCTTTATATATATATATATATATATATATATATATATATATATATAGGAAAGTTATGTAATTTTCTTGAAACATTGTTTATATTAGGTGTATGATTAAGTCTTGAAGCCTGTCACCATGCTTTTAGTAAAATAAAGTTAAATGTAACCGCTAATAATTTGTCGCCCTTTATGTTTAAAGCAAGAAAAAGTATCCAGTTTTCCGGTTACATTTTTTACCATAATTCACACCCCTGAAGATGACCTCGGAAAAAGGTTGAAAGTACTTGGATACCTCAAGAAATGAATGAAAATAACATCTATCAAGGGTACTCCTCATTTCTGACATTTTTTGATTGTAAACGCGTAAGATTATCCGTGAGTATGAACGGATTTTATTAAAAATAAGCAAACATACTGTTTGCAATATATTTTATCTGACATCTTTCAAAGAATATTTCCTGCCTAAATACAGAAATATACACACACACACTCACACACACACGCACATATATATATATATATATATATATATATGTGTGTGTGTGTGTGTGTGAAAATGACGAAGATTGCCAATTCTTTATAGAATACGATCATTTGTTCTGACAAATTTAAAATTCGTTTGATCAGTAAGAATATGAGGACGTCAAAAAGTTAAAAGGAATGACATATGGAAAACAAATTATTAAAACAATTACAATTAAAAAAAATATATATGGATACAGAAGAAGGAAAACTAGGAAGTGATAAAAGGAATGACACCGGGTTGAGAAATCTTTAAAACAAAATACACCCAGTTCACCTTTATGACAGTGGCTGCAACCCAAAGTGCATTACCACGTTCAGGTGCACGCAATTAGCTTTTTAACTCTGCTGCATTCTTACAAGTTTTCTTACATAAATAACAAATGAATGCTCTAATGAGAGTTTTGAAAGTCATTTTACCTTGATGAGTTTATTTGTGGGCTTCTCTATACCAGCTGATATATATATATATATATATATATATATATATATCCGAGTGAGTACAGAACGAGATAAAAAAAAAACAGAAAAGATCAAAATACTAAATTCTAAGCAAAGTTTAACATTCCGAATCAGATTAGTAACCTTCACATAAAAACCTTAAATACAAAAATATTCCGTCCTGGAAAAAAAAAAAGGAAAAACACTCCACTCCGATAACGTCCATCTAGGGAACCCAGTAGGTAAAAGAGAATACATAAAATCTGTCAAGCACTAGCTAACCACCCCACTGTCCTAAAATTATTAAGGTCAACAAACAAGATGGGTTCCCTAATCACAAAGAAAACCACACGCGCGCACACACACACACACACACACACACACACACACACACACACACACACACACAAATGTCACCAAGTAATCAACCCCCACACACTACATTCCTCGAAATTCTAACCAAAAGATATACCCGACCAATAAAAACGTACATTCTAGCAGATAATGCCATTAATCAACCATTTTAGCATTTACACACCAAGTTCTTCAAAAGTCTAACGGTCAACACGAAAGACATATTCCCTTCATTATCAATAACCCCAGCCAGCCCCACAACAACAGTGAACCAAATATAGGCAGCGGATGATTTCAGTTCTTGCTCATTCCTCCTGATGAGATGTTGGGTGCCCAACGTCGAAACAGCCATATGATTGTAGAGGACATATATAGAAAAGATTATATACATGTTCTAAAACATAATTTATAAAAGACATATATATATATATATATATGTTAAAGACATCCACCATGAAAGATTATTTTATCTTGTGTTGACATATGCAACGATGAAAATCACCGAATAGCAGATGTAGTTTGTAAGTTTGTAAGCGGTTCTATGACGTCACACAACGTGAGAGGCCGAAATGTTAAGACAACCATATGTCTAAATGCAATGTAATGTGTTGTGACCAGATTGAAATGAGATTTTATTAAGTGTGTGCTGCTCAAATTTAATGTAGATGGTTTCCATTATCAGAAGGTTATTTTTACTGCGTGTATGAGTGATTATTATTGTGGTATTGGCTAAAATCTGTTAATATTATCTACATGCCTATGTTTTTTTTTAAGAAATGTTGTTTAATTTAAATATAATAAGAAAAAGTGGCTGGTAATATTTAACAATATATGTTTAAAAAATGATCTGCTTCTCAGTTACACTATATATATATATATATATATACATACAGACTGGCAATTTATCTCCTATATTTTTTATACTGATCGATAAACACTTTCCAAAAAGCCCAGAACTAAATAAAATTTTCAATTGAACTAAAATAAAAAACTGAGTTATAGCTGTACTTGTAATTTAGAAAATTTCATAAAGAAACGAAACTCCAAAGATTTAAATAGCATTGTACGAAACATGATCATTAATAAAGAATTTAACTGCAGGGACAAAAATAAATGCCCAATTCAAAGGCTTTTAATATAAAAGAATACATTTACAAAACAAAAGTATATGATTTAAATGGTCAAAACAAAGCATATTTGGAATCAAACAAAGACACATTTAAGACCAGATGGTTCAATCGCAGGTCTACATTTAAAATAGAAAACTTGAAAAATTGTACAAAATTGGCTGGAAAATCAAATTAAAATATTTAAAAGCCCCAGACATAACGTGAAGTATAGTAAAAAAAAGTCTAAAAACGGTGGCAAAATATGTAGACTGTGTCTGGAAGAAAAGTTAGCTATTATGTTATTCCCAAATAAAAATGAATTACTGAATGAAAGAACAGAAATTATGACTAAGCGTAAGCATGCCATAAAATAACCTATTAGGGTCATATAACCATGGATGAAAACGTTATTAGTTATTCTAATTTCAAAAATTGCACGTTCAAAAATTCTTAGTTATGTGGACGTTTTAAAATAAAAAAAAATCCCGGTAAAATTAGGTATTGCGAAAAGCCTGAAGATACTACATGGTAGAAACCTCGGTCTCGTAATAACTCGTTTACAAATGAAGTATATATATATATATATATATATATATATATATATATATATTTGGTAGATACTCTCAATGAATCTCATTAACATTAGGTTAATATTAAAACTGATTCAGCAGAGAGCTCGATGCAAACTTAATTATTTTCTATTTCATCTGTAGATTCAAGTTTTTACATTCTAGCAATAGCCATTTATATATGTTGTTAAAAACTCTTTTTATTCAATTCTAGCCGTATTTTTATGTCTGGCTGGCGATGAATAAAGCAAACTCTAAGAACGTGTAGAAATGGCTATTGCCCAAATGTAAAATATCGAAGATATATATATATATATATATATATATATATAATATGACATTCATATTTCAAGTGGATGTGTCTAGTTGCACTAATGAGCTGTGATATAGCGAAACAGGCTTGTATATTGATGACTAATATAGTATGCTCTCATTACGATTGTGCTCTCTAGAGAAGAAAATTTTGAAAACAGTTTCCACTTCTGAGATATATGCATTATCATCAGTAATGAATTGAGTTCTTTCGGTGACTGGTGTGTGTATGCACTGCTTATATACAACACGTTAATTTCCCTTCTTGGATTCCATGCGCCTATGGTTTAGGGGTAGCAACTCGGACTGACACCAACTCGGTCGAGTTTCGATACCGGCTAGAAGCAAGTAGATGCATCTAGCCACAATGATGAGCTGTAATACAGTGAAACAGGCTTATATGTCGACGTTTAATATATATATATATATATTGTTTATTTGTGTATATATGCAAATGTGTACATGAAAAAATTTAGTTGTATAGCAATTATAAGGTGAAGAAACGCTCATCATATTCATGAAGTTAACTGACAAGTCTCGGTAAGTTATGGCTGATGCTATGCGACATAATTCAATGTCTAATAAAATAAATTAGTAAATGATTCTGTTAATTATCTTTTATAAAGTGATTAATATTATCATTAATTTAGCTTGAGATTAATCCATATATTATATATATATTAAATTATAAATGGATATAAATTTAGTTATCATTAATACCTAATAATAAATAAATCAAGTGTGTTAGCTTTGGTAAGGTATCTTTTTCTGAAAATATATATTTTTATGTTTTATTTTAGTTATACCCAGTCGTGCACTATCTTCACTGAGTTCAAGTACAAACACCCTTATCCAGAGATCGAACTCCTAATTACCATGTCACCAAATTCACGAAACAATGCTTTACTTATACTGATAGTAGTACGTCTACAATCTATATCTGTAGCACAAATATTGATTTCATTTCAAAATTTCCTAGGTTACCCAGATCGACACACACGATGAAGGCCAGAAGGCACAACGGCCGAAACACTATGATAAAGACAACAAAGATGAGGATAATAGCCGCATTTAAAAAAGAAAAATATGCTACCTCCTCATCCCAGCAAATGAAACAGAAAAATACACGTTGTAATAATTTATGGCTTTTGTTGGGACATTGCAGAATTTTCGGGGCTTCTAACATTCTTTGCCAGGCATTGTTACAGAATAGTGTCTTGATTATTAGCTTTTTTTTGTTTTTTTAGTTCGTTTAGTAGTGATGAGTGTGAAGCAGGAACGAAGGTAATGTATCTATAAGCTGTCCCCTCAAATTGACAGAAAAAATCTGAGTAACTACGTGTTCAAGGCAAACGAAAGTAAATAGATTTCATTGTGAACATTAGCTGATTTATTTATCAAAATCCGGACAATATATTTAAAGGAATATGGACATTATGACCGATTTGAGAAGGCTTCAGAACTGTTCAATTTACGCAGAACTTGTGACACGATACACGTGAATTCGGTAATCCAGCTCTTTTCAAACACCCTTAGTATATCTTGTGTAACATTCTTCAGGGCCCCAGGATTCTCTGTTATAGTTCCTATAGGCTTGTAAAAAGAGGTAGTACATCGACTTCTCTCTTCACATTAGTCTCATTGAAAAAATTAGAAGTTGTCAATTCACATGAAGATGGTAGCCATTACAAGAGCACTTTGTCATTATTACATGTACGTCTGATGCATCTTCAACTTATTTTATATATTATACATTATGTTCAAGTTTGATAAAATTTGAGCAACAATTGGTTATGTTATTAAATTACAAAATGATGTCAATTTTAGGGAAACACTCTGTATTACTTAATAATACATTTCCCTCATTATATATACTATATCCATTTCACTAATATTTATCATATATATATATATATATATATATATATATATTAGAATAAGTACAGAATAGGTAGGAAAAGTGACTTTATTCTCATTGTTTTGCATTCTTGTTTCTTCAGAGATTTGTCAACAAGACTAGAATTTTCATATTGTAACATTTTTAATTTTTTAAATTCGTGTCTTGTAAACACATTTCTGAAGAAACTTAATAAAGCGAAACATGTGAACTTAAAGAAGACACATTTTCTACGTATTCATTAAATATTCTGTCATCTTGTCGCATTTAAATTTATATATATATATATATATATATATATATATATATATATATATATATACTACCAGGCATAATTGTTATGTAAAACCAGTGTTTAAAAAAATTATGAATTTCATATTTTTAGTATTCATTAACAAGTGAATAATTGTAAAAAAGTTAGAATGGTTCTTTTGTTAAGACTGCAAAATAACATGTGCATGAAATAAATTTATAAATATTTAATAATCACCTATATTGCAGTTTCATCAATGAAAGAATGAAGAAAATTTAGGGTGATTCGGACGAGGTCATCCTTGCCTTATAAAATTTTGCAAAGTAATAATAATAATAATAATAATATATATATATATATATATATATATATATATTGTAACAAAGTTATAGAACTCGTAGATTTTTTTACCTGCTGTTCATGCATTTACTTTTATAAATTGTGCTCGATACAACGTATAGCATTATATTGTAATCGGGTGATAAGTTGAAAAAAAAGCTTTTTTTTTCAACTTATCACCCGATGAGAAGCGCACATAGCAGCTTCGAAACGCGAGAATTTTTGTGTAGTGATACTATGAATTTACAAACCATTGTAACAACCATTACAATATATATATATATATATATATATATATATATATATATATATATAGGTAATGATGATGCTTATAATAAACCTAATAAAACTAAATGAAATGGAGAGAGGAGAATTTTTCCCCAAATGACAACCTAAAAAGTATAAACATAAACGTAAATTTATTAAGCTCTACAACACAACACTCAAATTCATTTTGCTTTAAATAAAAACACATTCACCTGAAGCAGTACAAAGATAATTAATCAAGAGATAATTAATTAATCAATGATACTGTCAGTCATAGAAGTAGATAGGTTCGTCTTCACACTTCTTCCATCTGTTTTAACCGGATTAAAGGATTACCTATTGTTTCCTGTTTAGAAATTTTTCCGGCTTCTTTTTAAAGTGTGCCTCTATTTCTAAAACCTTTTCTTGCCCTTTTTTATGCTCATATAACTCCCCACAGTAAACCCTAACATTATTGGATTTTAAGTTTTTATTGTTTAAATTTGACAAAAATAAAAATTTCAACACCAGTAAATACTGGGGGAGAGAGATCTTCTAGAATGCTCTTCACTCCAACAGACATTGGCCGCTGAGAATGTGGATGGAATGTAAATTTTAATGAAAAACGTTTAAGCGATGTACCAAATAAATAACTTTAACCAAATTCCACTGTTTAAAGCTAGTCCTCTCCCAGAAAGCATAACCAAAAACAGGTAAATATTACACTTTTCTTGGAAAGCATTCATCTTGCTTTAGTAGAAAATTGTCAACATTCACTATTTTATTACATATGAATACAGAATGTTCTTCATTGATCTTCTTCTTTCATGTGCCCTATCCTTTCAGGACGTGGACGATCATGGCTTTTCACGTCTCCCTATCGTTGGTGGCTCTTAGTACGTTTTCTTCTGTTACACCACGCAACCCCCGTTCCGTCATCCACCTAATCAGGCTCTTCAAATATGTTATCCGCTGCTTTGCCCTGTCTCTTTTTCTCTTAATCTGGCCTGTTAGTATCAGAATCTTCAAGTCCTGTTTCTTCATTGCATGTCCCAGGAACCTCAGTTGTCTCTTTCTGATGCTCAATATTAATTTGCTTTTCCTTTTCATTCTTTCCAACACCTCATCATTGCACACATGCTCGGTCCATGATATCAAAATCATCCTTCTAAAGAAGTACATTTCAGTCGCTTCATGTTTTTTCCTCATCTTCGATGATATTGTCCAGCATTCACTGCCATATTAAAATACTGACCTCACAATCTATCACTCTCTTCTTTGTTTCTAGTGAAATTTTCCTGTGTCTTAATACTTTACTCAGCTTCTGGAACGCGTCCTTTGCCATGCCAATTCGCTTTCGGATCTCTGTGTCGCACTTTCCGTCTTCTGTTAGAACACTTCCAAGGTATTTAATATTTTGTACTTGCTTGATTCTAGTATCCCCCACCTTTATTTGGCATTTGAGTTAATCTTTTATGTGACAATATATCTTTGACGTGATCTGACAGCAGAATTTGATGATTACCAAATGGTCCTGAAGGATTTATTTATCAAGACATAATTTCTGAGCAAAAGAACAAAATCTACAATTGAGTGTATCTGAATATTTTGGAGCATTTAAAATTAATTTTCCATGAAAGTAGAAATAAAGAACTAACCATCAATTTTAACAAAACAGACATTTTGACTTCTATCATGATGGACAAATCAAGATGCAAATTTGTATGGTTAGTTCTTGAAGGCTATCACAATAAAAAAATATTCAGTAAAATAAAGGAAGGTAAAGAAGTTGGGAATCAACTATTTAATATACATTAATATTTCGAGATCAAAATCTCATCTTCAGAATGATAGGAGAATTTGTGTACGAATTCGTGCCTTTCAACAAATGGTCATTCCTGGCTGCTACTACTGTTATTAATTGTAGTAAGTACGCGCGACCGCGAGCGTGTGTGTGTGTGAGAGAGAGAGTGTGTGTGTGTGTTAGAGCATGTATGTGTGTGTGTGACTGATAGTTGGGCTATTTTACGGTGTGATAATATTCACTCAGTCAGTTAAGTACCATCTGCGATACACGCTTGGGCGATCATATCTCGAAAGAGACATGACTGACTGAGCAGAAGATTATCCCTCAGTAGGTTGCCATTGTTTCTGCGGTAGACTGGTTGCCGACCAAGGCTATAGAACGCAATCTGTCCTGTTATTTAACCCCTAACAGGAGGGAAGAGACGGATTAATACCTTTCCCAAGGGTATTTGCGCGTACGTGAAGGCAATGAATTTAGCTGGAATTCGAACTCGGTTCCCCGATTGCTCGTTCCTAGCCGATATCCACTGCGCCACAACGCACATCCGTCATGATATTAGTCTGCTTTAATATGCGGTTTATCTAAGTATGCGTTTAGCTGACCGTTAATTGACTTTTGTCAAACTGAGGTTTGTGTTATGACTGGCGATATATCTACCTGCTTAGATTGTTTACTGCTACTTTTTTTTTCTTTTTTTTGCCATCCTTTATTCGTTCTCATGTGTTCTCGTGTGTGCGTGTGCGTGAGTGTGTCAGGTATGCGTGTTTATGTGCGTATACTTCTTGCACTTTATTTTATTTTATTTAATTATTTAATTATTTTACTTTATTTATTTCCCCCCTCTGTTATCATTTTATATGTATACACCTGTATATATATGTCTACAGATGCGAATAAAACAAGGAGACATCTGATTCAGCCAAGTACAGAAATTTATCTATGTGAAAAATGTTATAAAAGTATTCGAAAAATAAGGAACAAAATTCCGAAATGCTATAAACAGGCTAGCCTCCCTGAGAGTAAAACACTACGCCTCCTTCGCCTCACACTCTCAGCAGACCTCAAGTGGAATGAAAATATCGTATCCATTGTTAAATCAATTGCTATTCACCTCGGGATTCTTGACAAAATCCAACAAAGAATCTGTAATGTGATCCATACCGACTTGGCAGCTCAACTGCAGTCACTGTCTCAGCGGCGTGACGTGGCTTCCCTGTGCCTCTTCTATAAATACTTTCACGGCTTTTGCTGAAATGAACTTAGGTCACTGTTGTCCGCTAGCTATTATTCTAAACAAGCTACTAGATTAGCAACTTTTACAGTGAAACCGACAAAATGTAACAGCAATTTCTACTTTTTTTCTCGCATTTCTCACCTGTAGTATTCCTTTCTATCTACTTGCTTCCCCGATAGCTACAATCTCCAGGAATTTAATTGTAAGGTCAATAGACATGTCCTATCACACTATTTTGCATCCATTCTCTCAAGCTCATTTTTCATCTACTCCACCCCATCCTCGGTATTCTCATCTGCCTTTTACCCTCCTCCTAACATCCCCTGTAACCTACCCCTTCTTTTCATCACTTTCCCCTATATAACTCCCTGCGCAACAGTGGCAGTAGAATGCCTTGCTTCGAGTAAGATGATTACAAAAAATGCCAATCATCTGATATAGAAGCCAATTGACGGATTAAAAGATTAAAGATGGAAGGTATTCGAGGAGATACAAGATAGCAATTGACATTGCATTTAAATTTTTGAAGATTATCCGAGTTCGAATCGAATTCCAGTCAAATTCCTTGCATTCACTTACGCGCAAATACCCTTAGGATAGGTATTAATCCGTCCTTGGCAAATACCCTTGGGAAAGGTATTAATCCGTCCCTTCCCTCCAGTTTCGATTTAAATAATAGGACAGATTGGGTTCTGTAGGCTAGGTTGGGTAGGCAACAAGTTTACCGCAGAAAGCAATGGTAACCTACTACGGGATAATCTTCTACTCAGTCAGTAATGTCTCTTTCAAGACATGATCGCCCAAGCGTGTACCACGTATGGCACATAACTGACTGACCTATAAGAATATCATGGAAATAGAAGTGAGTTCCACAAACAGGAGGTGCGAGAAAAGGAACCATTAGAGTAGAAGAGAACGTTATATTTAAATATTTCGAGTGGTGGGACCTTGATACCAATCTAGTAGCACAAATAAAAACAGGTTATTAGCTTACCAGGGAAAAAAGCTCGCCAGAGCATTTACCTTAAAATATTGTAGAAAAGACAAAGAAAACCACACCATGTCGGTGAGGAAGTAACTGAAGACAGGATGCTAAGTCGTGATCAGTTATATTGTAGACCCTTCTTTTGGCTTTTGTCGCGAACCTCAACATGAATAGCAGAAGCAACCGACCAGATATCTTATTGCACGGACAAATTTTCGGCTTATAAATGTGCAAAATATTTTGTGACCAGAAAAAGTTTCTGGCCCGACACAGTGAACTGAACTTCCTAGCAATAGATGCAGCTATGGATTCAATGTATTAATTTCCATTTGAAGTCATTTGAGAGAGTGAGTTTAAGAAGGCACAGTGTGTTGTTATCTAGGTAACTAGACGACATCCATTCTGACGCAGGTAAGAAAGCGTCTCTATGGTGTTTAAAGGAGAGCAGCTTTGTATGTTTCAAAATATACTAGCCATTTCCAACGCCATTCAGTCACAGATTGGAGGTCCTTTTGAAGGGCAGCAGCCAGACTTTAGCAGATTTTATACAAAGACTAGCGTAAATCGTGATGTCATCTTTATAAATGTGAAATTGGGAATTGATTACATCAGGGAGATCATTGATGAAAATCAGAAAAATCGTAGGACCTACAATAGAGATTAAGAGACATCCGCAGTTTTATGAAAGGATCAGGAAACTTGACCATTTCTTCATTGAACGATTTAATAGGAACAATATTATGAAGAAAGATAGCATTTAGAATTTAACATTCCAAAAAGATAATGAAGCCAAAGGACAGGAGAGAGCATTGAATAGACTAAATAACACAATTTTAGTAATTGATGTCAGGACCTCAAATATGAGTGCCAGTAAGTAGACAATTACTCGCTTAGTTATATAAAGCATAACAAGTCAGGGTGTACGATCGCCTACGTCATAAAGAGACATGACATAGAAAGGAAAAGAGAATCAGAATGACTCTCCAACGACTAAACAACTATGCAACCTTACATCTGAAAACGTTAATGAATATTATATTTTTCTTAAAATCTGAAAAGTATTTTATGAACATCAATCTCAAATAAACAAAACTTGTTTTCATGACTAAAGATCATATTGTAAAAATGGGTTAACTTTGTAACAATGGAAAGATATTGTTTCTACTGAAATTTGAGAACAGGTCACACTTTCTGGGTAGAAAACCCTTTTTCTAACACTCTTATAAACTCTGTGTACAGAAGCAGAAAATTGATTTTGACACTCATAAATTATTTGACCAACTTAGTGATAGTTTCTTTCCTTACTTTAAAACTTTTCTTGCATATTTGTGTTCACGGTGTGATGAATTTTCTTTTTAATGTAAGGTTTTACGTTATTATCTTTTTGAGTTTTTAAATTTTTTTAATTTTTAGTCAATTTTCTACTAACAAAACAGAAGTTCTAATGGGGTTTTGCATATGTTGTCTTTTTTGACTAAATGGTTAACAATGAATTTTAATTGTCGTTTAGGATGAGACAATATACTCGTTTGTTGGCATTATCATTTTTAAGTGTGAAGATATTTATCGTTAATTAAATTTAGGAATTATTATTTACATATTCATGTGTGGCTATGTCAAATCCATAAATATGTAACTCAAAAAACAAATTAGAAATTTTTTCTAAACATAGTTTAACATCGAGCAAAGAATAAGGTTTGATGAAGTCCAGGAGGCGTGTCAAGAAATCTTTGATTCGAAGCCGGCTAAATGGTACTGTGACCAGATCCGAAAGCATGCAGATCGATGGCAGAAAGTATTGGAAAATGATGGTCTCTATTTTGAGCAATAATTTTTGTTGGTTTTGCGAGTAAAATTTCAATTTTTTGCAAGTGTTTACGAACTTTTGGGACAACCTAATAATAACTGATCAAAACCAAGGTAAAATTAATTTAAATAATGTATTATTATATTCGTTGTATAAAATGTTTTCCAGCACGCATCTTAATTAATCTTTATGACACAAGAAACAATACAACACTCTACTTTAACCTTCTTGCCTACCATCAGAATGGATGACGCTAATCTCCTTGGCTTTACTCTATCAAATGACCTCAAACAAAATCCATAGCTGCATCTATTGCTAAATGGTTGGTTCCCTGTGTCTGGACAGAAAGTCTTTCTCGCCTGAATCCATTATTCACATTTATAAATCTCCCATTCATCCGTGCATTGAATAATGTTGCCATATTGGGTCAGGTTATCCTGCTATTCATCTTGAAGTTCGCGAAAAAATCCAAAGGAACGTCTGCAATATAATCGATCCAGACTTAGTAACCCGCCTTCATTCACTTTCTCGACGACGTAAGGTGGTTACCTTCTGCCGAATTTCTTTTAAAATGGCAATAATTACTCATTGCACCACACATTATATATATATATATATATATATATATATATATATATATATATAATTCTGCCATACGTCCGTTCATTGAATACTGTTGACATATTGGGTTGGGTTATCCTGCTATTCATTTTGAAGTTCTCGACAATATCTAAGGAAACGTCTGCAATATAATCGATCCAAACTGAGTAGCCCGCCTTCATTCACTTTCTCAATGATGTCAGGTGGCTTCCTTCTGCAAAATTTCTTTTAAAATGGCCATAATTTACACATCGCATTATATATATATATATATAATTCTCCCATTCGTTCGTTCATTTAATACTGTTGCCATATTGTGTCGGGTTATCCTGCTATTCATCTCGATGTTCTCAAAAAAAACCCAAAGATCTGCAATATAATCGACCCAGACTTAGTAGCCCGCCTTCATTAACTTTCTCAACGACGTAACGTGGCTTCCTTCTGTCAAATCTTTTTTAAATGACAACCATTTACTCATCGCACCACATACCTATATATATCTTAATGTGCCATTCGTCCGTGCATTGAATACTGTTGCCATATTGGATCGGGTTATACTGCTATTCATCTCGAAGTTCTCGACAAAATCCAAAACGAGGTTTGCAATATAATCGACCTAGACATCGACGTGATATGGCTTTCTACAAGTATTTTCATGGCAAATTTTCTGACTAGGGAAAAACTCCCCTAGTTATTTGACCACATGTATTTACACGTGCATCTAGGTCCCACCCTTTTATTTTAACAATAGTTAAATGTAACCACTTTTTTCTCGTGTTGAATACACCGATTCCCGTCCGATCACCGAAGTTAAGGAACATCGATTCCTGGTCAGTAATTAAATAGGTAACCATTTGGGAATACCAGGTGCTGTAAACGTAAGGACCGAGAATGGTCCACCGGTCCTCCATGTTTGTGGGTTGGTTGCAGGTCTAACAATCCTGCCTCGTAAAAACCAATTTGTTAAAGCAACAAAATGTTGCTGCACTCTGCACAATCTGGGTGTGATGGGTGGATGATGTTGATGAACCACTTTTTCTACTCTAACAATTTCTTTTCTCGCACCTTCCCCCTTCGGAACTGACTACGGTTTGCTTGATTTCCTAATAACTACAATATCCAAAAGTTTAAATGAAACGTTAATTGCAATCTTCTATTTACTTGATTCCTATCCATCTTTTATAATTTCTTTGACATTCTTTGTACCTTGTCATTTCTCTCATAATACACCCTGCGCAACAATGGCGGTCCTGACTGGCTTTGGGATAAAATGCTTTAGAAAGAAAAACAGAAACCAGACTCGTGTTTAATCCATGGTAGAGATTTTGTTTTAATCGTTTCACCTCGAGCAAGGCGGTAATGCCACTGATATGCAGGGGGATACATAAGTGTATAAATATTAATTAGAAGAGAGTGAAGAGGAAGACGAACCAGTTTGAAAGGAGCAATAGAAAGATGAGAATGCAGGTGTGATGACAGTTTCAAAGGTAGAGAGAAATGAAAGGATATACGGGGTGGGGAAAGAACTAGAGTCAAGTGGTTAAAAGATGAGTATTGACATTGCATTTAAATTCCTGGAGGTTGTAACCGTCAGGAAAGCAAGAATATGGGAGCGAGTTCCATAGGCGGGAAGTGCGAGAGAAGAAGCTGTAGGAGTAGAATTGTCGTCTGCATTTGGCTAACCTAACTGTAAAACAGATAGAGTGTATTGTAAAGCTGTGAGAAAGAGGCAGAAAAGCGGAGAATAAGGCTGATGAATATAATCTATCGGGTGGTTGTTAAGCCGGTCGAAATGAGTCTTTAGACAGCGTGGTCAAAATTGGAAATAATATACGGAGTAGTAATAATGCCGGTTAGAATGAGTCTTGAGAGAGAATTTTAAGCCTGTTCGAAAGAAGCAGGGTAAGTCTGCGGGGAATAATCATTAAAGTGGTTAGGAAGCCTGACTAAATGACTCTTTCGAGTTTAATCTAAAGTTTCGAGATTGAGACAGTAGAGAAGAAATTACAGCTGTGGCAATCATTTTAGATTCTTAGGTAAGCCGGTGGTAATGAGTCTTTAGTGATCGTTGTAACGTCAGGTGCAAGAGGAAGAAGTGTGGAGAGTAAGGCTTTGTGCTTTTTTTAGTGGTATATAAACCAGACAGAATTAATTTCTGAAGAGTATTGTGTGAAAGTGGGCAGAAATGTGTAGATTAACGGTGTGGGAAATATTTATTAGACGGATATGAGAGCCAGGGGAATAAGTTTAAGAGAGGATTGTAGGGATGTATGAAAAATTCAGCAGTTGTTGGAAATAATCATTCTTCTATGTCTCATGTTCTTTCAGGACGTAGATGATCATGGCCTTTCACGTCTCCTTATTGATGGTGACTCATAGCACGCTTTCTCCTGTTACCCCATCCAAAACCCGCTCTGCTATCCACTGTCTGTCAAGTATGTGACACTCTGCTTTCCCCTGTTTTTCTTTTATTCTAATTGACCTGAGAGTATCAGATTCTCCAAGCCATCCTTCATCATTACATGTCCCAGGAAATTTAGCTTTTCCCGACGATCAGTATTAATTTTCTTTTTCGTTTCCATCCTTTCCAAACTTAACCATTTCTCAGATGCTCGATCCATAATATCTACAGCATCCTTTTATAGAATCTCATTTCAGTTGCTTAAAGTGCTTTCTTTAATCATTGATGGGAATGTCCATCATTCCATTGGCATATAATGAAGAATAGACATCACATAGCAGTCCAGTGTTTTTCACGAAATTTGCCTGTCTCTCAATTCTTTGCCCATTTCTGGAATGCAACCTTGGCTCTACCAATTCGCCTTCGGATCTTAGTGTCGCACTTTCCGTCATCTGTTAGAACACTTCCCAGGTATTTAAATTTTTGTACCTGCTTGATTTTAGTATCTCTAACCTGTTGTTTGCATTCTGGGCTCCTCTTATTGCTGGTGAACATGGATTCGGTTTTCTTACAGTTTATTTGTAGTCCTTTCTTCCCACTTTCTTCAGCTACCTTAAGTAGGAGGCTTTGTACTTTCCTTTTCGTGTCTGCTATTCACACTGTGTCATCTGCGTACCTTATTTTGTTCACATTATAGCCTCCGATACCGAATCCTGGCATAACTTCTAGGGTCCTCAGAATATTCTCGCTGTCCAAGTTAAATAGATCCGATAAAAAGACACGCACCTTTCTTTCTTTGTAAATCTGCTGAATTCTTTTCCTGCCCGTATGCAGGCGGTTTGTTGTCAGAAAAGGCACTTGATTACTCTAATGTCTTTTCCAAATATGTCGAGGTTGCTGAGCATTTCTATCAATTCTTCGTGGCGTACTTTGTCGAACACTTTTTTCTAGTTTGTAAAACATAGGTACACGTTCTTTTTTCATTTGTTTTGCACTTTCTGAGAGCTTCCTAAGCCTATTGCGTAAATTGTTCCAGTGTCCTTGACGAAACCGTACTGTTCTTGGTCTTATCTCCAGCCTGATTCTGCTTCCTGCTCTATTCATCAGTATCCGGACGATGCGTTTTCGTATATGGCTCATTAAACTAACTGTTTGGTGGAGCTCGCATTTTTTTGCACCTGTCTGCTTAGATCGTCCGGTATTGCACCATTGTTATTTAATTTGTTATTTTTGTAATTTTCTCTATGCCGAAATCTTCTAAGGTTGTCAGCATCTCTATTACTATGCCATCTGGTCCAGTCGGGTTTTTCTATTCGGTTTGACCATTGCAGCTTCCACTTTAGATTTTAATATTTTCGGTTTGTCAGCATTTTGTTCATTGTCGGTTGCCCTTTCTAATATGATGGTCCCATCCTTGGATTTTATACATTTTGTTGGGGAGTATATTATCTGTCCTGTTATTTCGCTTATTTCTTTATGCATGTCTGCTTTATTAGTCCTGCTCAATCTCTCTACTTCTGTGCATTTGTTGTTGAGCCATTCATATTTATCCTGTCTGTATTTACTCCTTATTTCTTTGTGTAGTTTCCTGTACTCCGTTTCATATCTCGGCATAATTGTTTTATCCTTTGCATTATGTCAAGAGTCTCTTCTGATATCCACTCCTTTGTCCTTCAAGAGCTTCCTTAATGCGTCTTATTTTGAGTTTATGTTTCCAATTTGTTTTTCATACTGTCCGTGTATTTTCTTGCATGTTAAGGTCATTGTTGTATGGCAATCTGTTTGCTGCACTAGGCTTCTTCAATGTCCGACGATTCATCTTTAGTTTGCAGATGACTGGGAGATGGTCACCTCCACAGTTGGCACTTTGATATGTTTTGCATTGAACCACTGCGTTCCTAAATCTTCTGTTTTTGGTTATATAATCAATTTGGTTTTTGTGTCACCGCCTGGGCTTCTCCATGCTCATAAGCGTCTTGGGTGTGCTTGAAACCTGGTATTGGTTATTAACTTGCCATTTGCTGTACACAGGCACATTTCTTCTCCTCGGCCGTTGCGGATTAGATGTCTCTAATTCCCGCTCCTTACAAACCTTGGCAGTCAAATTTCTCATGATGATTCTACATTCTTGAGCTTTAAACTGAGCCTTGACATTATCCAGTATGGAGTAGAAAATTCTATTGCGTTGTTAATGCATAGATTACTGTAATTGCTATATTGAAGGATTTTCTTTTCACTTTGACAAAAATAGATTTTTGGCATAACTGGCAATATCCCAGAATGCATTTCTTCATTTAGATTAGCAACTAGATCCCACCCTTTTACAGTTAAACATATAAGATGTAACCGTAAATTCTACTCCAAAAGCTTCTTCTCTCGCGCTTCCCGCCTGTGGAACTCCCTTCCACAAGTCTGCATTCCCGACAGCTACAATCTCCAGGTGTTTAAATGTAGTGTCAATAGACACCTCCTGTCACACTAACTCTCAACTATTCTCAGAACACTCTCATCTACCCAACCCTCATTCTCGGTATCCTTACCCGCCTATCACCCACCCTCTGACATTTTCTATACTTAATCATCCTTTCTCCACTCTATGTAGCCCCCTGCGCAGTAGTGGCAGTGACATGCCTTGCTCGGGGTGAAACGCTTAAAAAAAAAAAAATTAGTCCAGTATTAAACCGACTCGCTTTTCGTTATTTTTACCTCCGGCGTATATGTTTTCGTGTGATTGTCGCTGCTGAAGTCTTTTTTGTATTGCCATCTAGTTTCGCATATTCTTAAAATATTGATGTTCAATCTTCTCATCTCCTACTTGATATTCTAAAGTTAACCATAGTTGTTCAGCGTCATGACGTTCCATGTCCCTCACAGGGTAACGGTCCAGAGACACCTGTTGCTCATGTCGTTTCGTTCCGGGCGAGGTAGAAACTTCGAATTATTGTGTCGACTTTATGCCGTTGGTGTTAACAGTTGCAGTATGACTGACAGAAGACATCTGCTGCCCATGTCAGTCCTGACCAGGCGAGGAGTTAACCCCGTTCACACCGTTGGGTTTCTTATATCGATTTTTCAAGGCTAGGATTATTCTCGGGAATGATAGTAGAATGGTATACCGTGTTATACATACCTGTGCCACTCAAGCGTGTTCGACTTCACTAGTTGTATTGTATGTCTTTACGGGAACTTGTTAGAAGTGTAGTGGGGGAGATAATGAGTATTATTAAGTTGCAACTTTGTATAAATTCGAATGGACACTTTTCATGCTAGGAGTCTAGCTTTAAATTTGAAAGTCTTTACTGAGTCAAGTGAAAATTACGAAGCGGATATTTCACTTCCTTCTTCTGTTTTTTCAACAGTCAAACTTGGATAGTTAAAGAAAATTTGTTTTCTATACAAAAACTAGCAGTATAGGCCGGCGTTGCTTGGGTGTAATGAAAGCTTTAAAACTAATCTATGGTCCTGGAGCTCAGACTCTTTGGACTTTGCCACGAAAGGCTAACAAGCAATAGTTTTTTCCAGGTAAAGCGAAACCGTAGACTGAAAGAAAAACGAATGGATGTAAGTCAAACTTTCATTTCCTAGGATCGATATCAAATAAGTTTTTTTCATCGTAAACTGAATTTTGAAGGCTAAATAAGTCCTCTGAGCAAATGGTATCATGGCTGAAACTAAGAACTACAATTATACCTACTTAGAGCCAAATCCGAAGCAAAAACTAAAATAAAAGGGCTGAAAAAAGTACAGACATACAAGCAGATAAACAGACACACACACAAACATCTTGCCTTTTATATATATATATATATATATATATATATATATATATATTATCAATTTTCTGCACTATTGTAAGAACTGCAACCTTGAAACTTCTGAATCTCGTTTCTTATGTATTTGTCTATGAGTGTATCAAATTTGATTAAAATCGGACCACTCCTTCTACCCGATTTTTTCGATTATTAATTTTCGATATTTATCGAGGGTACCTCGACACAAAACCTAGCTAAGAACACTCGCAGACGCTTATTGTACCACTGTGTAAATTTTCAAGAAAATCGGTTCAGCCGTTTCGGAGTCTATAGGTAACGGACACACAGACAGATACACAGACACAGTTCCATTTATAAATAAGTTTAGATAGATACAGATTAGAGAGAGAGAAAGAGTGAAAGTGAAGTAAATGGAGTGTTGAAGAGAGCGAGGTGGGGAGTAGAAAATAAGTATGTGGGAATGATACTTTAGAATGGTTAGGAAAGTAGTAATAGTGACAGAACAGTGGAGAGTAAATCTCTGTGAAATTCTAATTTGAGTGTAACGTTATCTGTGTGGTAATTGCTTTTAAAGTGTACAGTAAGACATTGTGAAAAAAGCATCAGTTTAGAAGGTAAGTCAGTTCGAAATAGTCTTCAGAAGAAATTGTATGGTTGTGTGAAAGAAGCAGAAGAGTGGATAGTAAGGCTGTGAGAAATAATCTTTTGGCTGGTAGATAAGTATCTGCGAATAAGTTCTTACAGAGATGTTCAAAGCTGGCTTTAAGAGGCAGAAGCGTGGATAATTATGCTCTGATATATATTCTTTAGATTTATGTAAAACCGCTAAGAATGGGTTTTTAGATAGGATTGTTAGATAGTATGAAAGAGACAAACAATTCCAAGGTCCACTCTGACTCGGAATGGTAGCATCTGTTAGGGTTCCAGCTATGGGTAAATAGTTGACACTTAATCAGGTGTCAAAACACTATGAAACTATTACATATCTATTTTTACAGAAATATATACATTTTTTAAGGAAAATTATTAGCAGCAATACATTTTTGAAGAAAAAATTATTAACATAACACATTTATAAACGAAAAGAATTTTCTCAGCCAAAACTAGAAGACATTTTCAGTTTTATAAAATAAAACAAAATTTAATTAAAATCTGATTAAATTAACTTTCTCACTTCAACTGAACATTAAAAATGAAAATAACTTAAAACCCCACCTTTTTGGCATTAAACAACCCACAGAGGTTGATATGCTGTTCAAAACTCAAACGAACAAGCTTCCATATGTTTAGGTTTTATTACATATCTGATCATCACTGTTTAAAATAGTGTCGTGAAGTGAAAGTGGTTAAAATAATTGCGGATTCAATGAAAAAATCAGATATTTGATATTCCGTTTTGCGCAGACACGGAGATCCAATTTTGCCGCTTATTTTCTTTCCTGCATCATCTTTTCAACAAATTCAACGTTGCAAGTTTATCGCTAATCTATGGCTATTTACATGGAACAAGCTCCTTTTTTTTTTCTTAGTCTCACGAGTTGATAGCCTCTAAGGATAAAACTCACCTTTGAATCTCTTCTAGATGAGATTGAATTGACTTTATTTCCTCCGTTTACAAGCGGTAAAAAAAAGGAATTTGCATTCAGATACTTTTACCAACATACATTACTTTGCGGAATGAATTCGCTTGGTCTAAAATCAACTTTTATTGATCTTGATAGTTTGAAATTAACACGGCCATGAAAGAACCCTATTAAGTAACCAACTAACTTTTCAACAGTACATTATCTGAATAATAGGGTAACATTTTTATTGATATCAGAAAGGATACATTGGAATCTATTTATTTACTGGATGACGCCATTGTCTATCTGTGAAGTTAAGGGGAACATAGGTTTATTAGGTGCAGATATAAACATAATAAAAAGCATGAGTAAGAAACCTGAAACTCAAACTCACAGATTCACACCCTCGAAAAAATTTTAATCCTTAAAGTAAGTAGAACGGCTGGCGCGATGGATAAATTTGAACTTTTAAAAACTTCAATGTTTACAAAAGAAAAGTCAACGCTAGAAATTATTTAAAAATACATTGATTCGTAAATAATCATCATCATTCCTTCATAAACTGGTATTATTTATCAACTCTTATACCCATATACTACCATACAGTAATCACCTGACTTGAGTGTCTCTTGGGACTGGTATTGGCTGAACATTACATTATTTACATTATTTGGACAGTTGTCCCCATTTATATTCCCATGTTTACGAAGTTTCGGTTGTTGTGTGCTCTGGCCATCTTCAGGTACTAGAAATTTCAAACCGAACCCTTTATTTCGATCACTGGGGTATATCATTCTCATTCTATGTGCAATGCCACTTCCGTATACCATATGTTTATCGTCTTTAAGTCAACTCTCTAAGTCCTTGGTTCCCAAACAGGGCTCCATAGACCCCTAGGGGTTCATGAAAGAATTTCGAAGTGTCCAAAATATTCTAATTGTTACTGGCATATATTCATTGTGGGTTTTCTTCATTACTCATAATAAAAACAAAATCAAGGAAGAATATGACTTGAGATAAGCACTGGCCACCACTGAATAAAGGAATAATAAGCTGATTGCTCAAAAACAACAACAAAAGTAGCATTATGAAATATACAATAAAATACTTTTTTTTTCAATATATAAAATGTTTCATTCACCTCTGTTTTGGGATTTTATAGTGTATGTGTTTTTTTTTGGTGTTTTTTTTTTGTTTTTTTTTTTTGTTTTTTTTCATACATGTATTTCATTGATACAGGCTTAAGGATGTTTTTATTCATACATTTGCTCATAAGCTCAAAAATAAAACTAGCTTTATAAAGATAGTTTGTGTGTTCAATACTTACAACGATAACAACGTTGACATAAAATTTTTAGTAGGTGTTTCACTTAAATAAAGGAGGGCTGAATGAAATGTTTTTGGATTTTATATGAGTAAGTTTAAAGCTTAATCAGCATAATCAGCAGGGCATTTTACATGAATATATATTTTGTTACAGAAAAATCATTTATTTTTGCTGATTTAACTTATTCCATTGTAAGGGTCCACGAGTGAGTGGAAAAGGGGAAACGGAGAAAAAAGGGTTGGGGACTACTGCCCTAAGTCATTTGTTGACCACTGCTGCAGTCACAACTCTACTGGAACTAACCAAATCCTATATCTACTGCGTCTTGAAAACGTCAGTGTATGAATTTTTTGAGACTTATAAACCAAATGTCTCATTAATCATTTTTACCAGAGCTCATATTACTGACGCTAAAGCTAATGATTTACTCTGGCACTCCGTATTATAGGTTCCCATATTAAATAATTTCTATGAAAATATCTCCTCATTTATATGAGAACCAGAAAAAGGAATGCTAGCGAAAATCATTAGCTTCAAAGATTGCAATATGAGCTCTGGTAAAAAATGATTACTGAGATATTTGTTTTACAAGTCCCAAAATTTAATACACTTAAAGTACTTAAAGACACACAGTCCAATGGATATAGGCGTATATAAGTTAGTTCCAGTGACCCAAGTTGTGAGTTTAATACCTGCCTGTAGCAGTGACATATATAACTTAGGTAGTTAATTCAAAGGGAGATAATTACATGGCATCCGGAAGTGGCATCTCACATGGAAGGAGAATTATATATCCCAGTGATGAAAATAAAGAGTTCGGTTCAAAAATTACTTCTGAAGAAGACCGGAGCGTACAACGGCCAAAACATCGTAAACATGAACATAAAGTCGAGGACAACAGATTGAACAGTATAAATAAAGTAAATACTAATTCATTTCATAAGTATAAACAAGTAGGTGAAAGTTTCTATAAAAAATGTCTCTGATTCAAGTCATTAATGTTATAAGAAATTCGCCTTTATCAATCAATGAGATTATTAGACGTTGTAACAGAGAATATAAGCCGTTTAAATGTAAGTGGCGTAACATAACCTACTGGTGGGAGTTCAGTCAGTGAAGTATCATACGTGATAAAGGTTTGGTGGATCATGTATCGAAAGAGATATTACTGACTGGGCAGAAGATTTCCGCGGTAGACACTTTGCCAACCAAAGCTATAAATTTTAATCAGTCCTGCTAGAGAGAGAAGAGACGGACGAATATCTTTTCCAAGGGTGTTTGCGCGTAAGAAAATGCAAGGGATTCAGGAGGCAGAGTATAAATTATACGATAAAATTGACTCAATTCATCTTCATTCCCTTTGCATTCCATTTGTAACGAGGAAGTGTCACACACACAACTTCTTCCGAATAAGACATATTCTTGAAAGTACGTTTGCCAAATAACTATAGACCTTTTTCTTTTCTTCAAGGCTAGGGTTAGTTTTTATCTGTCCCACAGAATATGCAATTTTTAGTCTCTTACATATATATATATGTGTGTGTGTGTGTGTGTGTATATATATATATATATATATATATATATATATATATATATATCTGTGGATGATTATATATATATATATATAATCATCCACAGAAAGATCTGTTTCGCTGTATCACAGCTCATCAGTACGGTTAGACTCCGATTGCTTTTAAACCAGGATTGAGACCCGACCGAATTAGCGTCAGTTGTCGATTCAACCTCTGGGCAATGGGCACTCGGTAGAAGAAGGCAGACTTTTTAGCGTGTATATTATCATTATACTCGCCCAATACCCAGAGTGCTCTAATTCATTACTGAATGAGCGATATGTATATGCCAGAGCAGCTACTGTTTTTCAAAGTCTACCATTCTTCCAGAGTGCTCAAATATACTCCTAAACATTTATGGCAAAATCTCTTAGTAATTCTTTTCTTTTTTTTTCTCTTGGGTCTTCAATTATGTGGTCACTCAGTTAAGTGTTATACGTGATACACGCTTGGGCGATCATGTCTCTTTCTTGACTTGACTCACTGGGAAGAACATTTTTCCGCAGTAGATTGTCATTACTTTCTGTGGTAGTCTTGTTGCTAACCAAGACTATAGAACCAAATTTTTCGGGCTATTCAACCCATAGCTGGAGGGAGAAATGACGGATCAATATCTTTTCTAAGGGTCAGTCAGTCAGTTAAGTGCCATACGTGAAACACGCTTGGGCGATCAAGTCTCGAAAGAGACATGTCTGACTGGGCAGAAGATTATCCCACAGTAAGTTGGCATTGTTTTCTGCGGTAGACTGGTTGCAGGCAAGGCTATATAACCCAATCCGTCCTGTTATTTAACCCATAACTGGAAGGAGAGACGGATTAATACCTTTCCCAAGGGTATTTGCGCGTAAGTGAATGCAATGGATTCAACTAGAAGGATATATGTGCGTAAATGAATTCAATTGGAATTGGAACTCGGCTCTTTTATCTAAAATTCCGAGCCGATATTCCCAGCACCACAACACACATTATTTAATCAACATTATGAAAACAAAAGAGGAATTATTTCCGTAAAAATCCTCGTAAAAATTTTGTTTTGATATTATCAGTTGTTTCTTTGTTAGATTTTTTTTTTGTCTTTTTGAAAACGTTTCAGATTTGTTATACAAATGGGTAAAGTCGTTTCCTTGGTAGCCTTTACTTTATACCTAGCGTCAGCGGAAAAGAACCCGTTTGTAAGCGCCGATCAGTCTGCATCGTAGTAGTTCAACTGCAAAGGTTCTAAAAGGTGATTACTGATCAATTAGTTATCAAACCCAGTGACAAAAGAAAGAAAAAAGCAGTCAAGACGAAATGAAAAGGTCAAATCTTATTAATCATGTTCAATTCATAAACATTTCTGCTACAAGACGCTCTCCTATGTTTGCTGGTGTTCGTTCAATGGACATTTGTTCTCATATTGACTGAAAGCCAGTTGGCAAGAAATACGTCTCGTGAGACCTTGATAAAGGGTTCTAGAAAGAAGCGATTAAAAGCGTTCCGATCGATTCTTGATTTAACCTAGAAAATTTTGTCAATAGTAGAAATCTATAAAGTTCAGCAACTACTTAACACAAGAGCCACTCAAAGTAGTGGTTCTTGAAAACTGTGGAGTGTAGTGATGGTGTAAGAGGCTCAGAATGTGCAAGCTTCGATACAATCAACTACGTGCAAATAATCGTTTAAAATGTATTTTATTTTTATCTATACCTTCTCCTCGTTGCGTGTTAAATATTAAGACGTGTACTTTTGAATTATCATTATTCTAACAAAAATAATCTTTAAAATGTATTTTTATTGTTATCTATATCTTCTAGTTACATATTAAATATTCAGACTTTAATTGTGAAAAATCATTATTATTCTGATAAAAATAATCTTTAAAAGTTTAATTTTTATCTATGTATTCTCCTAGTTACGTGTTAAATATTAAGACTTGTATTTCCAACAATCATTAATATTCTAACAAAAATAATCTTTAAAAATGTATTTCTATTATTATCTTCTTGTTACGTGCTAAATGTTATGACTAGTATTTTCAACTATCATTATTATTTTAACAAAAAACAACATTGTTAATGCATATTGTAGCTATAGGGAGATTGTTAAGGTTTATTAAATCGGCCTTGTGCCAAACATAACAATCATCAGAAGGTTGTTTGGCGGGTTGAAATTTGTTGATTTGTGTGAAATAGTGGAAGAATAAAAATATACATTTTGCATGTTAAAATAGAAATTTTGATATAAAATATGACAATAATTGTAGAAATTAAGGTTCGGTGAGAAAGCTAAGGGTATCAAGATTGTAGAAACGTTCGTAGTAGAAATTTGTTGGA
Source organism: Ascarosepion bandense (assembly GCA_037127315.1). Taxonomy (NCBI): domain Eukaryota; kingdom Metazoa; phylum Mollusca; class Cephalopoda; order Sepiida; family Sepiidae; genus Ascarosepion; species Ascarosepion bandense. The sequence goes on from JBBBDQ010029102.1 coordinate 42,544, forward strand.
AAGAGTTTATGTCAATCGTTTTTCTATTTTTAAAAAACCAGGATTTTGCACGCCATTGTGAATGTGAAGAAGTTTGCTTTAAAATCCTTAATTTCCTATCACACTACATGCTAAATGCAATTACTTTTACAATCGAAGGGATGTTTCTGTGTTAAATAATGCACAAACAGTTAGAAGTATAAAAAGATCAATGCTGGCTTAATGCTAGTGGCTTAATGCTATCATCAGTGGCTTAATGCAATCAGTGGCTTAATGCTAGCATCAGTCAGTTAAATGCCATAGGCGATACACGCTTTAGGCGATCATGTCTCGAAAGAGAGATGACTGACTGGGCAGAAGATTATCCCGCAGTAGGTTGCCATTGCTTTCGGCGGTAGTCTGGTTGCCTGCCAAGGCTATGCAACCCAATCTGTCCTAATATTTAACCCACAACTGGAGGGAATAGACGGATTAATACCTTTCATAAGGGTATGATGGCGTAAATGAATGCAAGGAATTCAACTGGAATTCGAACTCGGCTTGAGGATTTGTCGTTCTGAGTGGATATCCACTGCACCAGAACGTACATCCTGATGCTCACATAAGAGCACGAAATTAGAAATGAAGATAGCCGGGATATTGCGAATAAATTGCTGCTAGAATGTATAATAATGTTTTAAGTTGAGGCAAATAATAATCATTTTGATGGTACAGAACCAGATATTTACGGCATATCATCTTGATTCACACGGCAAAACATATGCCGGTTAACACCTATAATTAATTACAATTAGAAACTAGTAGAATCAGGATAGCTATTATTATAGTTATTCATTTTTGTTGTTGTTGTTGTTGTTGTTTTCTTAGAGCGTAGCGTACCAATCAAATGAGTGGGGATTTTGAAAGCGAAGCTTAGATGTGGCACATGGCCGAAAGTATGGCTACCCTGCAAGGATCGAACCCAATATTTAATTGTATTGATACTAGCGAGACAAGCTCGCTAATCATCACACAACATCGATGTGCCCAACGCCGATTTTCTAAGCGCAGCATAGATATGGCCTAAGGTCGAGAGTACTGGGCAGCCAGTGAGAACCGTTTTTTTAATAACCCTAAAGGAAGGGACTCTTTACTAGACCTCTGCTTCACTTCCATCCCAGATTCTTGCACTACCAAGCAGCTCTGCCTTCTCGGAAACTCTGACCAACCGTAGTTTCCGTCAATATCTCAATCTAGCCAAGAAACCTAGACCAGCAGAATATACTACGGCTACCAGAGAGCAGACTAGGATTCGTTCCGAGACTTCCTCTGTGACGTCCCTTGGAACAACGTCTTCGGTCTTCCCGTCAAAGACTGTGCGTCCGAGGTCTCCTCTTTGGCTATGGCTGACATCGATGCTTTCATCCCTGCCAGGAAATTCTAGCTTAAATCAAATTCGTCTCTCTAGTTCTCGCCCGCTTGCTCGGCCGCCATTGCCCACCGGAACCATTTCTTCCGGCTCTATCAAAGCCACGCATCAAACCAAAACAGGCGCCTTTTCGCCTCAGCACGTAATAAGCGCAAAAAGGATAATGAATGAAGCTAAGATGATGTTTGCTGCCAGAATGAAGCAACGCATAGCATCCTGTAAGTTCGGCGCCAAAGATTACTGGCGACTCTGCAAAAGCGTCCTCAACAAGAGTAAGACTTCAATACCCCCACTAATCAAGGAATTTAAGGTCCTCACCTCCTCAGCGGACAAGGCTAAATGCTTTGCTCGTAGATTCTCCACCAATTAGACGCTGGACTCGTCAGGTGTACATACACCTGACTTCCCACCTAGAACTGAGGCTCAACTGAATAACGTCCACATTACACCCTCGCTGGTCTCTAAGATAATCTCAAAACTTGACCCTCACAAAGTGAGCGGCGGGGACGGAATCCCAATCATAATCCTGAAGAAAAGTGCCCCAGAACTCTCCCCTGTCCTCTCTAAACACTATAACCTCTGCCTATCTGCTTTCTGCTTTCCTGCCTGATGGAAGTCCTCCTCTGTAGTTCCTATATTTAAGAATACTGGCGAACAGTCCGACCCCGTTAATTACCACCCTATCAGCCTCCTTCAGATCTTTGGCAAAGTTTTTGAAGCCAATATCAACGCCGAGGTGATTCAGCATCTCCCGGCCCACAGGCTATTCTCGGACAAATAGTATGGTTTCCGCTTCAATAAGTCTACTGCTGATATGCTAACGACATACACCAGGCTCTCGACAAGAATAGCGAAGCCCGAACCGTTGCCTTGGATATCTCCAAGGCGTTCGACAGAGTCTGGCATGCTGGCCTTTTATGCAAACTGCGGAGCTATAGTATAACTGGACACTTGTTTGACCTAATCCAGTCATTCCTCTCTAACCACGCATTGAAAGTAGTATTAAACGGACATGCCTCCCAAAACTACCATACGAACGGGTGCGTCCCTCAAGGCTCTAGTCTAGGTACCACGCTCTTTCTGATCTACATTAACGATCTCCCCGATGCCATTAGATCCCAAGTAGGCATATAGGCCGATGACACCAAAATTTACTCTCGCCTCGATCAAAAATCCGGTGTGGGCGACAATGCAAACCTCGCTGCCGAGCCTGAAAAGACCTCCAATCCATAGTGGACTGGGGTAGGAAATGGCTCATAAATTTCAATGCTTCCAAAACGAAGCTGCTATCAATTAACCATCATAGACAATCGCGCCTACCTCCCATTAGCATGGAACAGCCTTGCCTTACACTCTCAGCGGACCTCAAAAGAAATGAATATATCGAATCCATTGCTAAACCCGCTGCTATGAAAGTCGGTTCTCTGTGCAGGGCCCGGAAGTTTTTCCCGTCTGAATCTATCCTGCACATATATAAATCTACCATCCTGTACTGATGGTAGATTTATATATGTATTGAGTGTATTGAGTACTACTGTCACATCTGGTCGGGTGCCCCTGCTACTCTCCTCGGGCTTCATGACAAAATACAACGGAGAATCTGTAACGTGATCAATACTGACTTGGCAGACCGGCTGCAACCACTCTCTCACCGGCGTGACGTGGCTTCTCTGTGCCGCTTCTCTAAATACTTTCACGGCTTCTGCTCCAATGAACTTAGATCGTTGGTGCCGCCTAGGTACGAATTTACACGAGATACTAGATTAGCAACTAGGTCCCACTTTTTACAGTGAAACAGATAAGATGTAATCGTACTTTTTACTCCAACAGCTTCTTTTCTCGCACTTCCCACCTGGGGAATTTCCTTCCACATACCTGCTTCCCCGACAGCTACAATCTCCAGAAGTTTAAATGTAAGGTCAATAGACACTTTCCATCACACTAACTTGCATCCGTTCTCTCAAACACTCTTACCATCTACCCAACCATCATTCTCGGTATTCTTACCCGTCTATAACCCTCCTTCTAATATTTCCTATATCTAACCATCTTTTCTCATCACTTCCCCCCTATGTAACCCTCTGCGCAATATTGGCAGTGGAATGCCTTGCTCGAGGTGAAACGATTAAAAAAACAAAAAACCCATAATGTTCCCCCAACCATTATTATTAGTGTACCGCTGCCGTCAAAAATGGCGGCAAAATATTTGTGAAGATTATTGGCCGTTTCCTTACAGGTTATACCCACTGAGCATGACTAAAATTATATATATATATATATATATATATATATATATATATATTAGAAAAGGAAATAAGGTTGTTCCAACGAGAGAAATTGGTATTGAATATAAAGTGGGAGAGGCCGTGAACGTTTTATTTAAAGTGTATATTTATTGTTGTTTAAATATATTATACATGTTATGATTTTTTAAGTGTCCATAATGATATTTGTGACGCTACACGTGTTTCGTGTCTAAGATTGACTCTTTTCAGGCCAATAAATTTATGGCTTTACATATCGGGTTCCTTTTGTTTCTGAGGACCAAGTCCTTCTTTTGTGACCAAAGACGCAAAACATTTCATGATGTCTGCAGCAATCAGTAAAATGAATAACACATGTAACTCAAAGATAAATTAATGATATTGATAAGATGATGAAATTCCACCTACTTAAAAAGGAGTCCACCATCAGTACTGGAATGAGCAATAACAAGTACTGGAATTGACAAACCTGTTTTCCTGAAAAATATTATTTTCAAGAAAGTATTTTATATATTTTACGCGAAAACATCACTGACTATTCGATCAATGAATGGCAAATGTTTACTTGTAGGCAAACAGCTAATATTGGTATTAACATTATCTTTGAAATTCTTATGCATAGACTTTCTTATTCAAATATTGTTCAGTTTTATTTCTGTCGGCGATGCGACCTTTTCAGTCGTTCAGTCGATGAAATTTTTGTGAACGATATGTACTGAATTATCTTTCTTGATTTCGTCAAGCGTTTAAACCTTGTAATTTTGCAATTAAATCATCATTATCAATTTGAATTTTACAGCTACTTTTTGCCTAAAGCAGCTACAAAGAATAAAACGAAATATCCAATAATTACCGTAATGATCAATCTCAGTAATATTAAACTCAGATTCAACATTTATAGAATGTCATCTCTACTTCAAGAGGAAAAATAATGTTCATGTTGTAAAAGGCAATTCATAAAGTCAGTTCTTTCTTTCATTTGTTGTTAACAGATTAAATGAATTGCTCTTAGCTGACCTTCGTAGCATTTCTTAAAGCAACCAGCCTGAAGATTACAGTATTACGAATGATTAATGTGAGTTGCATGTCAAGCACAACAAGAAAAATGTGTCGTCTGTTTTTTAGAGTTATATTATTAATTGTCTTTCGTTTTATTATCCCTGTTTTTAAATGCTTTTTTTTAATTTGTTCATTTTTCATTCGTTTTATTCTTAAAACTCATCCAATTGTTATGCAGGTTAAATTCTTATCATTTATTAGAAATAATTTATTTTTAATAGGTTTGTGTATAGCATAAACTTGTATGAACAGCATTGTCAATATTAAAACTGAATTGTTTAATTTATTTTGGTAGTCGTATACCTACTTATGATAATTCAAATTATTTTTATTTTCTTCGCTCCTCAACTAACGACCTTAATTATTTAACATACCCCGAATTTACAATCAGCTATGAAAGCTCATAAAATAAAATCGATCTAGTTTATACTGAATACTATATAAATTCTTTGGGTCTAGATTCTTTTTCTTTTTTCAAAATGAATCAACAAATATGTGTGTCTGTGTGCATTTAAGCAGCATATCTTCATTCAAATTTGTTTCATTGATATATTCATTTATTATTATAATATTTCATTCTGTTTCTCCAATTATCTTAGTGATGTTAGATTCAAAGTCATCAAGAAAGGTGCCTTAGTTTTTATTAACTGTTGATCCAAGTACTTTCAGTCTCCTCCGAGACCATCTTTAGTGATACATTGCGAAGAAAAACTTAATGCGATTGTGATTGTTGCGATGGTGATATTTGTAAACAAGAATAGACGCGCTTTGTTATAATTATTTGAGAAAATAAGCATTGTAGCTATGGTGTTTTTTTTTTTGTTTTTTTTTATTTTTTTGTAAAAAAGCCTCCACAATATACGGGAGCTAACCAGTGATGGTAAAAATTCAAATGGCATTAAATGTTGGTCAAATACATTTTATAACCTTGCTGCTATTCTTGTGACAAATTTAGTTCAGCGTTCATTGTGAATGAAGTCTTAAAAAATTTCGATATCGATTTTAATTTTATGTCAACTAAAAATCGTTTCCAATATCTGTAATGTTGACATTATTGTTTTGTTTTTTAAAATACTTGAGTAAAAAGACTTTAGTTCAAAAGTTCCAGATCAGTAATCACTTTCGCTTTTTTCTATCTTAACTTTAATAAAGAAGCACTCATGATTTTCATTGCTTTTAACGTTTTGGGCCCATTTTTTAATATAAGTCAAGAAATTAACTTTTTCCTTACAAGAAAAAAATTGGTATTTATTGACCAAGCAACCGGTATTGCTTCATGTCAAAATTTTGCATAATATTTATTTTAAAACAATAATTTCAGAAAATTACTTTCTCCAGTACGGTTGCTTTTATATGTCTTTCCACTTCCGAGGGTTTCCTTTCTATTCTTCTATTTCAAGTTGTGTAGAATGTTCACATATTGATGATGTCATGATTTTATCTTCAAGTAACATGTGCTATCCATTTTAGTTGTTGCTAGTGTTGCTAGTACTCAAGTGATATTTTATCGGTTATTTGTATATTTCTGTTGTGGGATTCTCCCTTTTCCTAAAGATGAACTCGTCCAGGGTATACTTATACTACTGCTATAAAAGTAAGACTAAAGAATACCGGGGTTTCCCCGAGAGTTGACCGGAGAATACGAGAGTCCAGAGAAAGACTAACAGTCAGTACACAGTAGCTCTGTACTCCACTCATCGAGAAGATTATTACGCAGCTTCCGAAGCGGACATACTCAGTATACTACAGCTTCACATCCAGAGACTTGTACATATACTTTTTACTAACCTGTATTCCTGAACAACTAATTTTCATTCAAGTCTGTACTCTTACGTTAATACACTTATTTTCTATCTCAAATACTGGTCGTTGTTCATTTATTTGTGAGGACCCAATTCTCGGGATCCAAAACAATTTCTTTGATTTGATTCCGTAGCGCCAGTTTGCAATGTTCAAAGACGGGTGATTGTTGTTTTAAATCTCGTGCTTCACTCTTTCAAAGATTTTTTCACCATTGATCTCAGGAAGAGTGTGTTGGAGTTGTTGGGTGCCCTTGTATACTAGTGAGCCAGATATGAGTTGACACATTTTATAGTTTACCAATAGAAGAGATAAGCAATCAGAAGGCTCAAAATATTCAATGCGACGTGTATAAAAAACGATCATGATTTCCCGAGTATTCTCGATGTAGTCAGATTCAGTAGAGTGTATGATTCGTGAGTGTTAATCTTTGACGTTATTTCATTGAACAGATTACGTACTGCACTGTATTCTATATACATAAACTATAGTGGACATGGTCAACAGAGAGAATATGTACAGCTTTTTATTTGTTTATTATGAGTGATGTTCAGTGCGCTATTGTACTGTATAAATATATAGAAGAAAATTTGAAATGTTACAAATACTTTAGAACTTACATTGAAGTTGTCGAATTATTTTCTATCTCCTGATGTTACTTTACAAGCAGAGATTTAAATGCTATGATGGATACCATTTTCAGGCAGGAAGTTTGCTTTGTTTTGTAAGTAGTAAGTCAAAACATAGAACTAGTATTAATCAATCCGTTGTTTATAAGGATTACCATTACATACGTAGTATGCTTATGAAACGAACAGAAGTCAGTTAAACATCTTAATTAGTGACCAACTCGTTGAAACGAATCTAGTTGGTTAAGTGAAGAGTGACTGGCCTACTAAAATCTCAATATTGTCTTATTGCGTTTATACAGTAATTACTTACAAAGCTGTAATTTAAGTGCTACAGTGGTTTCCGCTATCAGGAAAGAGGCTGTCTTTATGCGCACACCAAATTAATCTAATCATAAAAGGTACCCACTAAACTAAATTATTATAATGATTAATAAAGATGCATTTGTCTATGATTAACAAAGCAGTTTTTTTAATTTATTATATTAAAAATCAAATAAACAATTTACTTATTTCTATCAAGCAAGAATCACTGTACCTTTGAGTTACTAAGTGTACACAAATTAACCCCAAACATCAAGTGGGACATATATATACGATCCTTTGCTGAATATGCTAAACTCTACGTAGAGCTCCAGATTATATCTGTCATGCTCTGTCATAACATGAAATGAATAAGAGCAATAATATTTGAGCTTGAGCCGCCCAACTCTCTCATTAACGATTCGACTATGCCCACTTTCGTGGAAATTGTTCTGATGAGCTATATCTCGGAACCCTCTAATTATCGCCCTATCAGCCTTCTACCGAAACTTGGCAAAGTATTCGGGGCCATTATCAACGCTAGAGTGGTTTAACATCTCACAGCGCACAGTCTCTTCTGTGACAAACAGTATGGTTTCCGCTTCACCAAGTCTAATGCTGATATGCTAAATGCCATCACTGAGTATATATATACCAGGCTCTCGATAAGAACGGTGAAGCTCGAACTGTTGCCTTGGTTATCTTCAAATCGTTTGTATCTGGCATGCTGACCTACGCAAGCTACGCGGCTGTGGTATAACTGGACAATTATTTGAGTAACCGTTATTCCTTTCAAATCGCGTAATGCAGGTAGTATTGAACGGACATGCCTCCCCATACTATCATACGAACACGGGTGTCCCTCAAGATACTATTTTAGGTCCTACGCTTTTTCTGATTTTCATCAACGATCTATCCGATGTGATCAGATCCCAACTAGGCATCTACGCTGACGACACCACCATTTACACTCGCTCGATCTAAAATCTGCTTGGAATTTCGAACTGAACATTGTATTTTGATCACTGGGGTATATCATTCACATTTTAAGTGGCATTTCACGTCAGAATATCATGTATTTATCTCGCTTCAACTCAAGAAAGCTAGAGCTTATAACAGCCAAAACGTCTTGAATATGGCAATAAACATTTAGACAATACTACCTCATCTCAGAAATATAAATAAATAATGAAATTGTCTGGAACTGAAACCTGGCTGACCGATTTCTAATCCAACGTCGTTATCTATTTCCCCAACCGCACTTTTAAGCTTTCATCACCTAAAGATTTACACATCTACGTACTGACGTTGCTTAACTTTGGTAAGCTTACGTGAAACAAAGTTTCAACGTAATATGGCCGAAAGTCATTTCAGTAGATAGATAGATAGATAGACAGACAGACAGACAGACAGATAGATAGATAGATAGATAGATAGATAGATAGATGTAGGGCCTAATTAAAATTTGTCTAGGAAAATTTAAAAAGCAAGAGAAATTGAAGAAAAACGTAGAAAATATATTTTTAATGAACAGAGGAAATAAATAACCTAAAATACTAAAAACGCTGTGAATGAGAAAGAGAATTCAATAAGTGGAAAAAAAATTATTGTGGGTCTGAAAGGTGGGGGGTGTCTTTTATTTTTGGAAGAACCAACAAATGATTACGTTTCTAATTTCAGCTGTCCACTGCGTAACCATATTAAAGATTTGGTACATAGCTTTTCCCAGATGTCTTTTTCCTAATCTTCGGATTTTTTTCTTCTTCATCTCATTCTTTTTCATCATTTCCTTCTCCTTCTTCATGGTGATGACAATCATCATCATCTTTTATTCTGATCAACTTCTTTTACTTGTTCATCATTCATTTGCTTCTTCATGATCTACTTCTTTTCCTTCTTCTTCATTCTTCATCATTATCATCATCATCCCTTTGATCTTCATGATCACGATCATCATCATCATCATCGTCTTTTTAATCATCTTACTAGCAGGATAGCCCGGCGTTGCTCGGGTGTAATGAAAGCTTTAAAACTAATCCATGGTCCGGGAACTCAGATTCTTTGTACGTTGGCACGAATGACTAAAAAGCAATAGTTGTTTCCAGTTAAAGCGAAATCGTAGACCGAAAGAAAAATGAATGAATGTAAGTCAAATTTTGATTTCTTGGTATCGATATCAAATAAGTTTTTTTCGTCGTAAACTGAATTTTGAATGTTAAATAAGTCCTCTGAGTAAATAGTATCAGGGCTGAGATTAATAACTACAATTATACCTACTTAGAGCAAACCCGATGCAAAAACTAAAATAAAATGGCTGAAAAAAATACAGACATACAGGCAGTTAAAACAGACACACACATAAACATCTTGCCTTTTTATATATATTTATTATGGGTTTTCTGCACTAGTGTAAGAACTGCAACTTTGAAATTTCTGCATATAGTTTCTTATATCTTTGTGTGTAAATGTATTAAGTTTGATTAAAATCGGACCACACCTTCTATAACCCGATTTTTTCGATTACCGATTTTCGATATTTATCGGGGGTACCTCGACACAAAACCTAGCTAAGAACACTTGCAGACGCTTATAGTACAACTGTGTAAATTTTCAAGAAAATCGGTTCAGCCGTTTCGGAGTCTATAGGTAACGGATACCCACACACACAAAGACACACACACATACACACACAGACAATCTTCCATTTATAACTAAGTTTAGATTTTTCTTCTTGATTTCTTTGCTTCTTTTTCATCATCAACTTCGTTTTTCTTCTTCACCTTCCCTCTTTTATTTTATTTTTTGCAGCACTGCATATTTATTTCCAGTAATTATAATCACTGTTGTTAAAATATCCTCGACGTGTGATTGATGATATAAAACTTAACGCAACTACAACCCTCAATATTTTGGAGCCCAACAGAACTACAGAGAAAAAAGTCTTAAATATTTTAATCATCTAACGATTGATGATGATTGAAATAAGCTCTTGCATATTGGCCATAGATATTACAATATCATCTTAGCAAACAAAATATTATTTTCAAGAAATATATCACAGAAATTATTTACACTCCCTTGAAAAACATCTCCGCACAGATCTTTATGGAAATATATTTACAGAGAATCATAGCAAAAGCATTATAATTTAATAGCAGGTACATTATACGGCATACCTTACCTCCTCGTGATTGCAGTAAAATGACATATACCATGGCACATACTGCAACTGAATATACGTCTATGAAACTTTATGATGCAAATTAAAATCATTTTCATTTTTTATTGAGAGGAAAAGGAAATAGATATACATGATAATATTTATGCACGAGTATATATATATATATATATATATATATATATATATTATTTTTAAATTCTTCGAAAGCATTGCAAAAGAAATTATATGAAATCAAATTAAGATATAATCGACTCGATTCGAAGCTGTTTATTTACTCATCTATCCTTTTAATAAAAAAAAACCGCGTTAGACATCGGTGCTTTAACAAATAAATGTCTTCTTCTTTACCAAATAAGATACTGAAACGACCCGACTTTGATTTCGAAGTCGTAAACAGAAAACGGTCGATGATTCAGTTGAACTAATACAATATATTCACCAGTTGTAACTGTGCGACGATATAAAAACTGTACGAGCGTGGTATCGAAAAGGCGGCAGATGGTAGGAAAAGCGCATGCGTATGGATACACGTCTCTGGTATCCTTAATGACAGTAGATGAAATTGAATTCAATTTGCTGGGCTAATTTAGTCAGAGGTAATAGAAATGCAAGTGGAAATAAAATGTAATAAAATAATGAAGAGCACCTCGCTTTCAAAGAAAACAAACACAAAATTACGATTGACGATTACATATTTATTTGATTGAAAGAACCTTAAGAGAATTAATTTCGTTTCGTGCCTTGTGTGTACATCCGCCATTTGTATTCGCTGGTTAGTACGATTATTTTCAAACGCAAGTAGTATGTGGCCTATTATTAGCGTAATGAAGTTTCAGTAGAAGAATTTCTTGTTTTACAATCTTCGCAGCCAACCGCACGCAAAAAAATATATTAAAAAGAAAAAGATGCACGCTCAAATAAATAAACTTACAGGAGAAATAATGAGTAAATCGTGAAAAACAGCAATAAAAGATATTGATAAAAAAAAGCAAAAGACAATTTGCATATTGAAATAAAGTGGAGTTGGCATATGTTGTATAATAAATTCTTTCCTCTTTTACTTAAGTGAGATATAATTTGTATTCAATCAAATTCAATATATCTATCTTTTTCTTGTGCATTACGTTTCTTGACTTAATGCCATTTGTCTTTCATTTTTCTTTCGTTTTTACATTGTTTTTAACTACTTCAAATTCCTTTGTATTTTTTTCTGTGTAATTTCCATTATAATATATTTTCAACGTTTTCGAAAACATATCTCCAGCTAATTATATCATGCATTTTTCTCTTATGTTCTCTGCGAGATAATCAGGCCAATTTTATATGTCCCTGTTAGTTTTCCCGTTTTCATTTATCTCTTTCGTTGAAAGTTTTCTTCTCTCTCGTGTCTGATGCCACTTATATTTCTGTTCCTCTGTTTCCTCTTTTTTATCCATCTATTCATTATCGAGTAAAGAGATCAACGTTCTATTCTTGTCTAGTTCCTCCTTCTTTATTCCAAAATTCTTTAAGTGCTTCTTAAGTATTCCTCAAAAGGGGTTAAATAGCAGGATTGATTAGGTTCTATCGCCCGGTGCTAACAAGCAGTCTTCAGCAGAAGGTAATGGCAACCTATTGCGAATAAATGTTCTGTTCAATCATTCATGTTTTTTTCAAGACATGATTATCCAATCGTGTAGCATGTATGTCAGTGAACTTACTAATTTATATTTTTATCATGTGGAGATCAATCGACAAGATGACTTTATTTCATATTAGGAATAGTTTTCACTTATTAACTATGCCACCCAAATGTTCCCGAACATTCTTAAATCTTCAAACAGTTTCTTCTGCATTCACAGAAAAATTTGAAGAGATATTGGTATTAAAATTTGTTACTATGATTATTATAATGATTATCATTATTGTTGTTGTTGTTGTTGTTGTTGTTGTCGCGTGTGGCATCATCTTACCAGAGCAAATCTTTAAGTGTCGAGTTACCAAGTCTCATTCGATGTAGAAAAGTAGAAAAGGGTAGTGTAGGTGAGTTATCGATGCACATTTCTGTCAGATAGAAAATCTTTTACAAATGATATGTTCAGTTCCAATCAAAGCAATGCTGAGTTCCGAGATGCTGACATGTCCAGCAATTTTATTATTATTATGTCATTTTTCATTATTATTACAATTCTGCTATGGTCGCACTACCTACCATGTCTGTGGAAATATATAAGGCAGGTTGTGGTGTGTTGCTATGGCTTTATTTCATGTTTATCTCCTATAACATCCCGAGAGTTACATAGACAACGTTCTCATTAGTGTGTGGGTTGTACTTAACAAGACAATTTTTTGTATATCTCTTAAGTTGTGGTTTCCATGGATTCTTTCAATGTGTTGTTTTGTTCCATTTTTTTATTATTCCAAGTGCACCTACTACTACTGGCACCATTCTTGTTTTCAATTTCCACATTTTTTCTATTTCGATTTCCAAGTCTTTATATTTTGACAGATTTTCGAATTCCTTGGTTGCTATGTTACAATCCGCTGGACAAGCCATATCAATTAATAGGCAAGTTTTTTTTTCTTTTTGGTTTTTAACAATAATGTCCGGTCTATTTGCTTCAATCTTCCCTTCTCTGTAGATGGTGTAATCCCATAGAAGGGTGACATCTTCTATTTCTCTAACCAGTGCTGGGTGATGTATATACCAGTGTTTGTTTACATATTTTCCATAGTGTTTGTACATTGTCCAGTGTAAATCGCCACTCTGTCATGACGATTTTTATATTGTTTTGAGGTAATTACAAAACATACTGAGATTAGATGGTCTATTGTTTCCTGGTATTTATCACAGAAGCTGCATTTTGGATCCACATTATTATGTATAATATTTGCCTAAAAGTTCCTAGTGAAAAAGCTTTGGTCTTGCGCTACAAGAATAAAGTCTTCAGTTTCAGACTTTAATCCAGATGCACGTAGCCATCGGTAAGTATCAGCATTGGATCTATTAGCACGTTCTGGATATTGGCCATTCAGGGGTTTGTCTTGCCAGCGTTGTTTCATCTGTTCAAGAGCTTTATCTTTGACTTTCTTATTCATATCTTTTGACGCAATAGTTGATTCTTGGCAATAATTATTCTTACGGATTATATGTGCAGTTCCGGTCAAAGCAATACTAAGATGCCGACGTGTCCAGCAATTATTATTATTATTATTATTATTATTATTATGTCATTTTTCATCATATTTCGATTTCTGCTTTGGTCTCAGTACCAACCAAGTCAGCTGGGAGACCTAAGGCAGGTCGTGGTGTGTTCTTATGGCCCCATTTCATGTTTTTCTATCTTCCCTATCATCCCTAGCATTACATAGATAAAATTTTCCTTAGTGTGTAGGCTGTACTTAATAAGACAATATTTTGTATATCTCTTAAGCTGGGGTTTCCAGGGATTCTTTCAATGTGTTGTTTTGTTCCATTTTTTATCATTCCAAGTGCACCTACTATCACTGGCACAACTCTTGTTTTCAATTTCCACATTTTTTCTATTTCAATTTCCAGGTCTTTATATTTTGACAGTTATTATTATTATTATTATTATTATTATTATTATTATTATTATTCAATCGAAATTATTATTCAATCAAAATTATGATATTTACTTAAATTATTTTCAGGTCACCAGCTGTAACTTAAAGAAATACGCAGCTGATTTCTTCAGTTCTTGTCCTTGCTGTCTCGGATCCTGTTTCCAAATGTCAATTTATTTGTTGCCAAAAAGTATCATTTTTATCATCAAGTTTATTATCAGTATTATCATTTTTCAAAATCACACCAGTGTCGGACTTTGTTTTCATTGTTGATTAACTTAAATCAGCGCAGCTATCTACAAACGCTTCAAAAACGACTGGTATCACTTGTCATTATTTACACTATTTACATAGTATTGTCCTCTTCTTCTTTTTCTGTTGCCACAACGTTTCCTGCGTTGTGCCCTTCATTCATTATCAGGTGTATGCCGATCCGGGTCACCTACCAGAGATTCTACTCTGAAAACTTTATTTAATCTACTGGCGTACATGGTTTCACTTACACTTGCAATACCCACGAATATCTTGTCAAGTTGGATTTTTGTATTATAGAATGATTTAATTAAACGTGATATCTGTGCATTGTGATGCAGTGGATATCGACACGGAATGACAAATCGTGGAGCCGAGTTTGAACTCCTCTTGCATTCACTTACGCACAGATACCCTTGAGAAAGATATTAATCCGTCTCTTCTATCCAGTTATGGGTGAAATAATAGGACAGATTGGGTTCTATAGCCTTGGTCGTCAACCAGATTACCGCAGAAAGCAATGGCAATCTACTGCGGGATAATCTTCTGCCCAGTCAGTCATGTCTCCTTCGAGACATGATCGTCCAAAGCTTGTATCATTTATGGCACTTAACTGACTGATATCTGTGCAATCCGTACCAGGGTAATATTTATAACTGCTTGAACTTTGAACGATGGAAAGAATGTACAATGCTTTCTCTCTACGCTTCAGCTTCATTATTTTTTTATGCATATATTTCGGAATATTGACTTGTGTTACAATTTCGTTACTTACTCAAATAACTAATATATAGAAACATTCTTGCCTACCTGCTTCTTTTTTCGTACTTCCCGACTGTGGTATCCCCTTACATGTACTTGCTTCCCCTACAGCTACAATCTCCAAAATTTTAAATGTAAAGTCAATCTCCTATTTCACTAATTTACATTCTCTCTCTTATGCTCTCTTCTCATTTCTGCAGTCTTCTCATCTTTCTCCTACTTGTTTATTGGCACCCCCTGTATTCTGTCACTTCTTCTAATAACTTTCCTCCTATGTAACCTCGTGTTCAAGAGTGGCAGTATAAAGCCTTGATTGGGGCGATACGATTATAAAAAAATTAAGAGTAAGAATCGATGGTTTATTGTGTCGGGACAGGAGGTGTTTCTCGTCAGAATTCATTTTGCACATTTATAAATCTACAATTCGTCCCTGCATTGAATTCGACTTTTTTCCTGATGAATTAATTTAACCGTGCTACTAGTTTGCCATCTACCGGTGAAATAGTTAAACGTAAGCGCCATTTCTACGCCAACAGTTTCTTTTCTTGAACTTCCCTGATAGCTACAATCTTTGAAACTGCAAATGCAAAGTCAATTCCATTAAAACAATTGCGGATTCAATGAAAAAAGAGGGTAAATTATTGTATTTTACCAAGATCTATTGTTTTGCGGAATAAATTCTTTATTTTGGTCTAAAGTCAACTTTTTATTCATCATGCTTATTCTGTAATTAACACACTCGTGAAAGAACCTCATTAAGTAACCTACTGACTTTTACCTTTATTTTGCGCAGTTAGTTCATTACCTTTGTTCTAAAATCAACATTTATTCATACTGCCTAATCTGAAATTAACACGTCCACGAAAGAACCCCATGAAGTAAATTACTGTATTTTAACAAGATCCATTGTTTTGCGGAATTAATTCTTTACCTTTGGTCTAAAGTCAGCTTTTATTAATCCTGCCTAATCTGAAAATAACACGTCCACGAAAGAACCCCATTAAGTAACCTACTGACTTTTACCAAAATCCATTATTTTGTAGAATGAATTATTTAGCTTTTGTCTAAAGTCAACTTTTGATCATGCCTAATCTAAAATTAACACGTCCATGAAACAACCGGTTAAGTAACCTACTGACTTTCCAACGTTATATTTTCTGAATAATAAGGCAACATTTTTCTATCGATATCAAAAGAATACATTTAAATCTATTTATTTATTTACTGGATGACGTCATTTTCTATCTGCGAAGTTAGATTGAAAATCGGTTTATTCTGTGCAGGTGTAATTTTACAAAAACATGTGCAAGAAATCTGAAACTCAATCTCCTGTTTATCTTTTATCGTTTCTCCAACATTCCCTGGGCCCTTTTCATTTCTTTCACCGTAACCCACTGCACACTAATGGCGGTCACATCTTTCCTGGGGAGAGATTATTAAAAAAGAATAATATACGGTCATTAAAAAAATGAAGTCTTGGGTTTGTTGGGTGTAAAATAAGTCATCACCTACACAGTAAACGACACTAATAGCTTCTAAATTTCATTATCAGATTGACTGGTTGGCTAAAATTTATTCTACTTACGGATAAATACTCCCATTACAAATTATGCCTACTGATCCGGTTTTCCGACGACTACCATCTGGTTAAGAAGATGCAAATTGCGTCCTTAACCTATCTGTCTACCACGAATAGAATTCGTACTATAGATTAACACCTTTTAAGATAAGGGCATGAGCTAACATTTATATCGAATCCTGAAATAATAATTGTAAATGTCACAAAGCCATACCTATTGACGCCTTTAACCTTTCCAGGACTAAGAACAGCAATAAAACATTATTTACAGACTTCTTTATCTGAAATTCTATATTCTATGACCATACGTCTACCTAGAAATACAATAATATAAACAGAAATATTTCGCTTTGATACAGCATCCTTTGTTGTCATATGGAAATCAAAGATATCGCAAGCAACGTCATCTTCTCAGCGAAATATCATAGGCTTAAATTACATGTCAAATTTAGTATCGAATTTTTTTTTTAATCATTTCACCCCGAGCAAGGCGGAAACGCCGCTGATGTGCAGGGGGTTACATAAATGTAAAAAGATTAATTAGAAAAGAGTGAGGAGTACAAACTAGTTAGAAAGGAACAACAGAAAACTGAGAAAGCAGGTGCGATGACAGATACATAGGTGGAGAGAAAGGGAAGGTTATACAGGGGAGGGGAGAGAGCTAGAGTCCAGTGGTTAGTAGATGAGTATTGACTTTGCATTTAAATTTCTGGAGGTTGTAGCCGTCAGGAAAGCAAGAAGACGGGAGCGAGTTTCACAGGCGGGAAGTGTGAGAGAGGAAGCTGCAGGAGTATAGCTTTATATTGAAAAAGTCAAAGATAATCACACTTTTCAGCCACTCAAGACATGTCCTTATGTAGTCGGCAAACGTTCCGCTGAATCCTCTTCTGTTCTTCTTCTTTTGTGTATCGTGTCCTTTTAGGAAATGGGGGATCATGGCCTTCTATATATACCTTATCCTTTCTAAATCTTAACTACTTTTCTCCTGTCATCCTGCTCAAACCCCGATCCGCAATTCATTTGCCAAAGTTCATCAATTATATTATGCGTTGCTTTCCATTGTCTCTCCTGCCATCTATCCGTCTCTTGAGCATCAGATTCTCCAAACCGTCCTTCCTAACGATATGTTCAATAAACTTCAGCTATCTTTCCAGATTTTAAGTATCACTTCCAATTTCGCGTCCATCCTCTCCAAAACCTCGTTGTTGCTCAAAAGTTCTGTCCATGGTATGTTCAGTGTCCTTCTGTACAACCACATTTTGGTTATCTAACGTCTTTCTTTCATATTTGATGAGATTGTACAGCATTCATTGCAATATTAAAAGACAGAACGCACATAACGATCCATTACTCTCTTCTTTGTTTCTAACAAAATTTTTCTGTCTTTCAATACTTTATTCAGCTTTTGGAATGCACTTGCTATGCTAATACGACTACGGATCTCAGTGTCGTACTTTCCGTCCTCCGTTAGGACACTTCCCAGGTATTTAAATTCCTCAACCTGCTTGATTTTAGTATCCCCGAATTAGATTTGGCATTTTGGCCTCCTCTATTTGCTGAAAGCCATGCATTCAGTTCAATATTTCATCATAATTATAAGCAATAAAAAGTTGTCCATAAGCCTTTTAAAAAAAGGTACACACAGACACTGGTAATATAAAAAGTGCTAAATAAACTTTGAAGCTGATCAAATGTCATAAACTTATTGACATATTAATCCCCATCCCGCATTTCTCGAGATTGTCTTTCAACTATACTACTGGAAAGATGGTAGTCTGGTGAGTTTATGCCACAAGAGCAGCAAGGCACACAAATAAATGGCTGTAAGGGATATACATAGTAGCATTAATAAGTGACATTTTACTCTACTCCATCAGCTTCTTTTTTCACACTTCCCGCCTATGGAATTCCCTTCCGTTTACTTGCTTCCCCGACAGCTACAATCTCCAGGAATTTAAATATGAAGTCAATAGTCATCTCATCTCACTAACCTGCATCCACTCTCTCATGCTCCTTTCTCCATTCACTCCACTTCCATCAGTATTCTCATCCTTCTCTTACCCACTTCCTGAGACTCTCTATAAGCTGTCACTCTTTCTCATAACTTTTCTTCTATGTAACCCCCTGCAAAACAGTGGCAGTAAAATGCCTTGCATGGGGTGATATGATTATAAAATAAAACATGTACATAATTTCAAAATGAAAATATCTGTACATTTACTTAGACTTTGCAAGGAAATTCTCTCCACATGTCTAGCATGGATTAAGACTTCAGACGTGTAAATTTTCGAATCGAAATTTACGTTTACCAAAATTCATACCTTTTCAAAGTTCAGATATAATTATTTGTAATTTGTTATTCGTAATAATTATATCATAAAAAAGTAAACTTGTCATGCAGTTGTGTTGTTTCTGCATCGGTTTTTAAAACATTTTCGATGGTATAAATATCAAAGCTTATATTGCAGATTATATCTATCCGAATTGGATCGTTACTGGATCTGTTAATATTTTTCTTTTTATACTACAAGTTATCTAAAACTTCACATAAATTTCGAGACGTTTTTAATTTAAAAACGCACCTAAGATGAGGTTCAAAAAGTGTTGAATCCTTTGTTAAAATACCACCAACCATTCAACAAGTAATGATTAACCTTTAGACATTGCCTTTTTTCATGCTGCCATCTTTCTGAATTCTATTTCCCTTGATCCTATCGACCCTAAAATGCATCTTGTTAAGCTTTCTTAATTATTTCAGCGCAATTTAGATTTCCTGACGATCAATAAATATAAAAGGCTCAATGGTGTTACTGAAAAATGCCTTTATCTGCTGAAAGACTTTCCAACCCAAACTTAATATCCTAAATAATTATCGAGAATTCCAAGTTGTTAGTATTGAATCTTCCCTCAGCCAAATAAGGACGTAATTACTAGTAGCCAATCATAAATCAAGTGTGCAATATAAAATACGTTTTCATATGGATGTCTAGACTAAAAGTAACACCACCTCGCGTATTCACTCTGAACCTTTTCTATTTTTTCTCCTTGTGCTATTTGTGATAATCGATTCTGAAAAACAGACAAATTGTTGATCGTCTGCGATAGTAAAAATGTTTGTTTACAGTCTAAGATGAACTGAATAATATTTCATGAGAGTTTCAGATAATTTAAAGATGATTCTAAGCAGATATCATGTGTCTTATTGTAAGAATAATATATGTACATTCCGTATATCAGATTAAACGTGGATACTCAATAACAAAAAATGCGATGTACTTGTTTTATAATTTAAAATTAATTTTACTAATTTTATTTTATCGATGTCCTGGTAGAGAATGAGTAAACATCGGTTATAATTAAACATAGAGAAAAAACGCTGTTAATAATGGTCTAAAAATACTAGCTCCTTAATACTAGCTCCTAATCGCGAGGATTTGAAAGAGCCGGCTATTTAACGTAGATCTGTTTTAAATAATTGTGTAAGGTGAGCTTTCCCCGAATTGCGTGGCACCCAGGCTAACTCACTACTACTAACCCGCCAGCCTAGTTCACTTTAGCCGGCGCGCCACCCTGGCAAACGGTCTGCGACTGTCAGTACCCAAACTTCATCGCGAGGAGACGGGGTGCATTTGATGTCATCTTTGGGCAGTGGTGGGACAATTCCATTTAATCTATACAAGATTAGGTGAGTTAGTTCTGTGCCGACCAAGACCTACCCGCCATACAACCGGTTAGATCCGTCATAATTAAGAAGAAGAGATCTCCCCTGATGGTGCAGCTCAGTATGATCTCAGTATCCGAGCCGTATCACGCAGTATCAGCCTAGAAATAGGTCCGAAATTGACCCATCTTAATAAACGGTTGGCTAGGCAAAACTGGTAGGATTGATAGGCAACAGCTCCGCGCCAGTTATAGGTTAGAGTGATGACTTTTCGGGCCTTTCCCGCTCTACACCCGGCATCCAGGACATAAGAATAGTTGTACTTCGCGATCTTCTCCCTGTTGCATGCATCGATTGTGCCTAACACGGAATACATAACAACTTCTCCATATTGTTCACAGAGAAATATTGTGACGGAAAAAATTTCCACCATCCTAGTCTATGTTGTGCCTTCGTTTTATTAACGATAATTACATGTAGTATGTGCGTTGTGGTGCAGTGGATATCGACTCGAAACGACAAATCGGGTTGACGAATTCGAATTCCAGTTGAATTCCTTGCATTCACTCACGCACAAATACTCTTCGAAAAGGTATTGATCTGTCTCTCCCTCTAGTTATGGGTTAAATAACAGGACAGATTGTGTTCTGTAGCCTGGGGCGGCAACCAGTCTACCGCAAAAAGCAACGACAACTTCCTGCGGGATAATCTTCTACCCAATCAGTCATGTTTCTTTCGAGACATGATCGCCCAAAGCGTGTATCACGTATGGCACTTAACTGGCTGAATGACTGAATTAGTTGTAACAGTTTCAGAATGATTACCATATCTTTCTGCTAACAAGACTCACTTCTTTCCTAAAAATATCCTGAAAAATACGTGTACTTCTTCAAAGACCAATGTCTCAGTGACCTTCATGGTTATCACTATGACATGGATGTTAGTCAGGATCATTTATTGTAAATGACTGACAGTAGTGAAACGCTGAAGATGATCATTTAGAGCTTTTGCATGATTCCAGCAGTGACGGGTTTTAGGAATTTGTGGATGAATCAAATTTCTTTGCTTGTTTTATATTTTTACATGCATACTTTTTTTAAAATCTTTTATTTAGTTTTATGAAAATAAAACAACTTTTGGACAATGAAAGATGTTTAGTATATTTACTAGTTACAAACAAGTAGGTCATTGACATACAAACAAAATCAGACGAGTGAATAATGCAAATACGGGGTGCATGAGGGACGTATGGTGAATGTCTTGTTGCATTAGAATAACATTTTCTTTTCAGAAATCTTTTGCAATATTATGGTACATCTTCTCGGCCGAAGCGTCTTGTCAGCCGGAAAATACGTTACTTTATTACGGTTATTTCATTTTAATATTGTCTTTTTTTGGATGGAAAAACATCAGTATTAATATATTACTCCTAGTTTTGCTACATGTTACATATGTTGTTTTTAAAGTTCCGAAATTATTTATCTATTTATAATCCATCTAATTCTCGTAAATTTGTAGATGAAGCTGTTTCATTAAATCTTATTCTATTACTAGTTTACCATCTTAATTCTCACTTTTTAAATAAAGAAGGCTGAGTAATCGTCTTTGAGAAGTCAACTATTAAATTCTCTGAAGGACGTGTCACTGCCTGGGTATAATGTCACAACTAATTCCGATAAAGAGTTCAGTTCTATTTTAGTAGTAGGCAAACGATTATGTGGAAATACAAAGGTGGATTTAAAATTCGTTAATACTTGGGAATCGTTCGAACAGAGGATGAAAGGTACGACACTGATATCCGAAGATGCGTTGGCATAGACAAGGACGCATTTCAAAAGCTAACCACAGTACTGAGAGACAAGGAAATTTCATTCGAAACAAAGAAAAGTGTCCTGGACTGCGATCTGACACATGTCCTCCTGTATGGCAGTGAATGTTAGACGATCTCTTCAAGGATGAAGGAGAGGCTCGGGGCAGCAGAACTATGGTTCTACAGAAGAATGCTGAGGATACCACGGTCCGAGCACGTGAACAACTACGAGATGTTGGAGAGGTTTCAAACGAAAAGAAGACTCATACTTAACATCAAGAAGAGACAGCCGTGGTTCCTGGAGCACTTAATGCGGAAGGAGTGTCTAGAGAAATTTATACCCACAGGACGGATAGAAAGAGAAAGAGACAAAGGATAGCAGTGAGGGATAATTGATTCTTCTTCTTCTTCTTCTTTTATGTGCCATGTCCTTTCAGGAGGTAGGCGATCATGGCCTTCCAGGTCTCCCTATACATGGTGGCTCTTAGCCCGCTTTCTCCTGTTACACCACCCAAACCCCGTTCTGCCATTCACTAGCTGAAGCCCTTAAATCTAGAAAATAAACGTATAGAAAAACTAGCACGTCCACAAAATGAGGGATCAGTTTATATATCGATTATAATATAGATTTTATCCCCCACTTTATATCCATACTATAATGTATAAAAGGTTGGCATATATCTTCTTTTTCTATGTCTTCTGTCCTTTCAGGACGTAGGCGATCATGGCTTTCCACGTCTCCTTATCCCCGGTGGCTCTTAGCACGCTTTCTCTTGTTGCGCCATGCAAACCTCGTTATAGTCTTCAACAAATGGAAGGCAGAGCAGGTTTTGGGAGAGATATAAAGGGACAAATATTAAAACAGGCAAGAAACAAGGGCAAGTGGAAGTTCATGATCGACTACGTCTTGAAGGGATGCGGCACATGAAGAAGAAGGAGCAGGGCGTTTTATGGAAAGAAGCTGCTCGAGTAAAACTTTCATTCAAAATTGATTTCTGAGCAACGTTGCAAGCCTCTGCTAGTAAAATATTAAAACTGATTAAAACTAGTGAAGAAATCATATTATTAGTAATCCTCAAAAATATTCTGTAAACGATGTAGATAAAATGTAGTCATTGCAGATTCCGTAGCAGTTCGAGCCAAAACTGCTATACGCAAGACTTTATACGTTTATTTCTTTATGGATACACGACTAATAAATGATAGTTTACAGTGTTATATGGAGAATCTTCACAAATGAATACAAGACATCGTGATCAGGACATGAAACGCCGGTGCGTGTAGGTGTATATAGTGTTTAATATAGGTACAGATATTCTAGTTTTATAAAAACACACCGAAATTCGTAGTTATGCTTTTTAACTCAAATCACGACAGAAGATCGCTTTTTCTTTTTTCTTCTTTTTTTTTGAGAAAGCCGTTAACTCAATAGAGGCAATTAGATTTTGTGGCGTGATGTTGCTAACAATTTTCACACACAAAGTGTATGTCTGAGCTTCGTATTGTCTTGCGGTTAAATCTATGAATTCAACAAAATCTAGTAAATAATGTTTATCGTTATTTTTATTGATTTTCTGAATATACCAATCTCTTTGTTACTAATATTTTTTCTACAATTATTGATATTGACAAATAGAATATTATATAAACAATGTAGAATGTCTGCTATACTGTACAATAGTAAATACAGAAATTAACTAAATCGATTGGTAAAAAAAGTTGACCAAAAAAAAAGGGTTGCCTTATTTAGTAAAGGGTTGTTTCATTGGCATACCTAGGACAAAGAAATTCATCTAGAAAAGATGACAATATGAAATAAATAGAGATGATTATAAAATATGACAAATAAAAGAACTAATCGAAGAAGGTTATTATTTTATGGAATTCATTTTTAGTGCCTCCTATGATGGACGATGTCAAATATGAAAACAGAAAAATAAAAGAAAACAATATTTACCGTTTTTCTTGCGGGAACGGTATTCAATATTTCTCTTTAAATTTTTATCCTCAAATCTTTTAACTTTTTAATATTTTTCAGATTTTCTGTAATTTTTCTTATATCTTTCATCATTCATTATTTGGTTCTTCGTTAAAGATTTTTAGTCGTGTTAATTTCATTTACAACATTTAATCTGACGCCATTTTTTATCTTTCTCTTCTTCGTCATATCTCTTTTTTTTTTTCATTTAACCTTCACTTCTCTTAGCATCTCCTTCATCTGCCCGTTTTTACATTACGTCCTCCATATGATTATTCGATTTTTCAAATATCCAGCATTTTTATATCATGAAGTATTTTGCCAGCTCTCACCATACCTGTTTTTCTATTCTCCATCTTTCTTTCTTTCCTTTATATTTTCTTTTTTTTCTTTTATATACTCTTTTATTTCCCTCGCCGGCATATCACCCTTCTCCCCATCTTTGTCATTCCCTTCTTTTTGTACGATTTTTGTTTTTCATCCTTAACTTCTTTGGCCAGAACTTCGCTATTTGTCACGCCAATATATCAGAGTTTATTTTCTCTATCTCTTTAAAAGTTAGCTGAGGCGTCTTTGGCCGTCTGCCTGGCACCATGTACTGTGTACACTGTGAATATATATCGTGTGGCAGCAGAGGTCTGGTGTAAACAACTTGATACCAAATAAAAGAACATTCTCGCTTGGCACGCACCCACATATCAGATTCGATGAAGGAGATCCAATCGTAACAAGCAGAAAATGAAACAGAGAAGAGAGGTTCGGGCAGCAAAGACTCGGTCGAAAGCGAACAATCTAATCTATAATACTAGTAAACCTTTTTGTTTTGTTGATAAGGCGAAAGCTTTGGCGGGAAAATTCTGTCGTCTGTCTGAAGATATTGCATAGAATGGCGTGATTAGATCAATTTTATCTGTAAGACACTCAATATATATGTATATGAGTGTGTCTGTGTATGTATGTGATTCTGTGCGTGTTTATGTGCATATGTATTAGCGTGCGTAATGCAGTTTTACGTAGACGCACGCATGAGCACCAACAAAAGTTTCTTGCCCAAGTATATAAACAAATGTCGATGCGAAGCACACACACACACCCATATATATATATATATATATATATATATATATATATAAACAAAACAAAACTATCATTTGGTTAGATTCCTAAAATAAAATCTTACTAATATTAAACCTGTTAAACGATATATATATATATATATATATGTGTGTGTGTGTGTGTGTGTGTGTGTGTGTGTGTATACAGATATATATATATATATCAGTGAATTATACCTAGTGAGTCAACCATACTACCAAGGTTTCATCTAAACGGATCTTCAGGGAACGTTGGAGCCAACCTTCCCTAAAGATTGTTCATTGGCTCACTAGGTTTAATTTACTTATCCTGTTCTGCTTACGTATTGAGCGCTTTTTGTAAGTTGATTACTCGTCTCGGGTTTTTTTTTCTTTGGGTGATGTTCATGTGCTTAGCTCTTTCTTTGTTTAAAACAATTTTTCTTTCCACGTATATATGCGGAGGGATTTTCCAAACCAGTATAGTTATAAGTTTGTGTATGTACATATATATATATATATATATATATATATATATATATATATATATATATATCCGAGGAGCCATTCATTATTCAATATATATATATATATATATATATATATATATATATATATATATCAGGTAAAATTAATTTTGTTGTTGTGGGAAACACTTTATACTTTTTCAAATCCATTATATGAACATTTGTGAAAACGTGCACATGAAGTTTTCATGAAAATTTGTAATATTACAGGTTTATTGTAATTCTGAAAATGTTGGTTGAATATTTATTTCTACATTTGTATATATACAACATGCATCGGAAAAGTTGTAGTCATTTAATATTCATTAATTTCAAACATGTACGTTGTTTTTTTTTCTGTTTGCACAGTATAATAGGGCCAGATTAGCACAGTCCGTGAAAAAAATTATTGTGACACCATTCACTCCACCAGAACTTTGAATATGACTTGCTGTATTGTTTGACATTTGCACCAAAAGCTCCAATACGAACCTTTTTAGAGTGTTTGTGTGTTCATTCGAGAACCGTGCAGAGGCCTAAAAAAGATTTTGATGAGTCTAATGGTTACAGTATCTACATTTTTTGGACTATTGCCCTCATCTTTCTTGCCATTTATACGACGTTTCGGTCGTTGTACGCCTCGGCCATCTTCAGGTGCTAGGAATTTCAAAACAAAACCTTTATTACAATCACTAGGATATATGAACTCTATTCCTTGCCTAGCGCCTCTTCTGGTAGTCATGAATTATCTCCTTCTAACACAATAAGTTATTTGTTCACACTACTCTAGCCAGTTATTGGATTCAAAACTCTTTGGGTCGAGTCACGGGAACTTACCAACGTCTATAGCCACTCTTCCATGTGTTTTTTAAGTGATTGTAATAAAGGGCTCGTTTCGAAATTCCTAGCACATGAAGAACGCCAAAGCGTACCACGGCAGAAACACCGCTTAAATGGCAACAAAGATGAGAACAATAGTCCGAATAATGTAAATACTGTAAATACTACCTCATCTCAGAAATATAAACAAGTCTGATGGTGATTACGAATTTACGGCAGCTCGAAAAACTTACACTGATGTTTCTGAACATCATAATGTATTGATGAGACCCTCAGACTCAACACAATAGCATAAATCAGCTCCCTTGACGTGGGTTTGCTGCCCTGTGTTAAAAGGTTGGCTGCTGGAGGATTCTATGCCTGGCAACAAGACTCTACATCATGCTACACAACTCACGGGCGTCAGACAAATTTCCGCGACCACATAACCCCTTACACCTAACAGCAAACTCTTTCATTATTACATGCGGAGCGCAGTTGAGCAAAACAGCAGTAAACCTTTGCAAGCATTCATCAACTTAAACATGAATACCGTCCAGAAGTCTTGCAGGAGATTCCGAAATCATCTGGTAGCCATTATTTAAGCCAGTAGTGTAAGTTTGCTAAATATATTTGTTAAAAGGAGATGTCACAGTTATTTTTGCGTAATTTAAAAAAATAGTCCCACATATATTGGATATATATATATATATATATATATATATATATATATATATAACTTTAATCCAAACGGAAAAGAAAAAAGTAAATCCCAAATTTGTTAGTTTTTAGCCGTCTTTCCTTATTTGTTTCCTTAAGTGTTAGTTGCTGACGATATGTGAAATCTCTCTTAAGGATTTCATGTTGAAATGATCATACAACCACAATTTTGAACAGTGAAAATTTATTTTTATATATTTTATTATTTTATATATATATATATATATATATATATATATATATATATATATATATAAATTAGACAGGATTTCATGTTGAAATGATCATACAACCACAATTTTGAACAGTGAAAATTTATTTTTATATATTTTATTATTTTATATATATATATATATATATATATATATATATATATATATATATATAAATTAGACAAGTTATTACATGGTTAAGTGGAAGTATGGGTTTATTTCAGGCGAACCATCTTCAGCTTTTTTCTTTATTGTACAGAAGATTTTACACGGGAGCTGAAGATGGTTCAACTGAAATAGGCCCAACTTCGAATTAACCATGGAATAAAGTGTCTGTCTTAATTTTTGCAAATATTTGTTTTATATGTATTCTTATACATATATATTTAGAGCTCTCCTAGAAGGCTATCCTACCACTTTATATGCAGGATGCTCCTTTGAATTCTTCTACATCTACACCGCATATATATATATATGTGTGTGTGTGTGTGTGTGTGTGTGTGTGTGTGTGTGTGTGTGTGTGTGTTGGTATGCGAGCTCTCACTTCTGCCTGTACAGGTATTTATATCAAATAAGTCAGTAATCTTTTAGATACCCACAAAAGGAGATTTTCCTCCGTTTAAACGAGCATTAAAAAAATTGCACGCTTTGACAAATTTGGCATTTCATAAGATTGCCTTTCAAATATCAAATTGATATTTGATCGTCATTTATTCAAGGGCAGGAGGAAATCTCTCTCGTTTTGTTATTATTTCGATTTACTATAATGCTGTTTATAAAAATAAATTACAAAAATAAAGAAATTTCGATCTTACGGATTTTTGGTGTTTCTTTTGCCAAACATAGAAGCAAAATTTTAAACAATAGACTGAAAATATATTTGATTACAATCATCGGATAACTTACTTTGTGAGAAACCTGTAAAAATCATTACATGATTTCTTGTTGACAAAAAATTATCTTTTGCTAAACTGGGAAAAAGCGTAGGAAGTTAAATTCAGGAATTATAATTTGATCAATTATAAATCAATCACTTATCTTTTACGGATAATTTTGAAACCATTTTTCGATGACAACTAAATAAAGACGAGTTCAAAAATTCTAAACCCAGGAAAAATTTTGCTTTAAAATTCAAATCACTTTTGAACTTTTCAATGATTATAAATATTTTTTATTTTTAGAATAATAAATATCAATCATGATTTTGAAATAATTCAGTTTCTGACTCCCTCTCTCTCTCTCTCTCTCTCCTTCTCTCTCCTTCTCTCTCTCTCTCTCTCTCTCTCTCTCTCTCTATCTATCTATCTATCTATCTATTACGATTCAATCCAAAAATTGGAATAGTCTTCTCTCTATGCTCCGTTTTATAAAAAATGTGCCTCGCCGTCTGTTCAGGTAAGTGTCATACGTGATACACGCTTTGGGCGATCATGTCTCGGAAGAGACATGACCGACTAGGTAGAAGATTATCCCTAAGTAGGTTGCCATTGCTTTCTGCGGTAGACTGTTCGGCAGCAAGGCTATAGAACTCAATCTGTTCTATTATTTAACCCATAACTAAAGGAAAGAGACGGATTAATACTTTTCCCAAGGGTTTTTGTGCGTAAATGAATGCAAGGAATTCAACTGGAATTCTAACTCGGCTCCCCTATTTGTCGTTTCGATATTATATCACTTGCACTACAAAGTACATCCCAATGTTTGTTTCTCAGTGAATAAGAGTTGTCTGTTACTTTAAGATAAATATTTAACTTATATTTTCCAAATGTTTCATTTTTTAAGACCCCATATTTTATATTCCCTATAAAGCTAAACTTAATTACTTATTTTTAATATCGTTCATAAACTATATATTATAATAGACAGAGATACACAAAATAGAGCGTCTTGCTATCATTCTGCATCTTTATAAATAAGGGGTATTCTTGTCTCAAATAGAATGCAGGATTAAATCATTAATCTTATAATAAATTTGATATATTCTTACTCGTAAATATTTCAAAATTATTAGAAGTATTTATATTATATAGTTATATTGCTCATATATAATTATATATTAGTAAATACTTCAGAATTATTGGAAGTATTTATATTTCTCATATATTAATATTTTAGTAAATACTTCAGAATTATTGGAAGTATTTATATATATATAATAATTAGAAAATACTTCAGAATGTAAAAATTATCTAAATTATAATTTCAAACTATTTAATAAAAAAATTCAAATTGTTAAGCCTTTTTCTGAAGAGCATCAAATTACTGCTGTTTTTTCCAAAGAGAATACAATATCTTTTAAAAATAAAAAAATTTGAATTGTAAGCTTAAAAAAACTTTTTATGAAGCTATTCCTTGCTTGCATTCTGCAATATAATATTTTTGCACACTACCGGTATTGTGCAAAAATGTTAGGACAGGGTTGATTTTAAACTTTATTTTGATGCCTCATAAAAGATAAAATGGTTCTTGTCCTAATACTTTTGCACAGTACTGTATGTAAAACGCACCAGAAATTAGCAAGATTTATCTTCCCTCTCGTTCCAGAAGCTATCGTTTGAGACCAAGTTCACATGTTGATTATCTATCTTAATATTTAGCCTTATACGGTCTTGTGCACTAAATAAAAAAGTAAAAATGAAACATAATATCGGAAATATTTTCAAAAGTGGCAAAAATAATATAAACCGCAAGACAAACAAGAAAACCCAAGTTTTCCAATGTTGCAAAATAAAAATCCCTATTTATCATGTAAAACAGGGTTTGTTTAATAATTGCACGCGTCTTATACGAATGCGAGGAAAAATAAAATAAAGATCCGACGGACAGTTAATATAATATGACAGGATTTTGACGCATGATCCAATTAGCTAGCGTGTGGGATATTTCTCGAGTAGGCAATCGTGACCTCGATGTGGTCGGATTGTATTCTAACATTTCTTTGATTTGTTCTTTTTCATTTCATCTTGCTTTCACTTTCACTTTCACTTTCGCTCTCCACCGCTTTCTTTTCTCCGAATACAGTCACCCGCCACAGACGAGAGGGATGATGCGCACGTTTTGTGCACGTTGTAATTCAACCGCCAGACAGAATACCAGGACACGCAAATTGATTCGATTTACATGTTTTACAATGCTAAGATCATCATCAAAATAAATAAATAAACGCTTTTGCTCGTGAAAACTCAGGTAATAATGATCTGTTTAAGCTCCCTTTCGTGTTATTTTTACTACTGAATGCACCTCCGATCATGTCATAGTTTATTATAGCGATTCCCGAACTGGGAGCAAATTCGAAGCTACCAAGGAGGAAATTTGAAGCTACCAAGGGAGAAATAATTACACTATCTACTAAATAAAAAAAATCTCAGATGGATTTTCTGCCCTATTATTTAACTCATAACTGGAGGGAAGAGGCAGATTAATACGTTTCCCAAGAGGATTTGTGCGTAACTCATTACGATGAATTCAACTGAAATTCAGATTGTAAAACTAAGATTTTTGATCGTTCACTTTCCAAAAGAGATAATTATTTGCAATAATATCCTTTTAAAATTTGTTTTTGTTTGGTGACAAAAATCCACAATTATTAAGAAAGATAATGATTACTTTTCATGAAATAGATATTGTGCTTTTTTTCTACAATCCACAGGAAATTAAATATATTTAGAGAGAGAGAGAGAGAGTGAGTAACTGAGAGAGAGAGAGGGACTGATGGAGAGAGAGAGCGAGTGAGAGTGACTGAGTGAGAGATAGAGAGTAAGAGAGAGAGCCTATTGTACATGACTCTTTTACCAAAGATGAGTTTCGTGCACAAGATCTTGAAGAATTCTGGGTTAATATACGTAAAGCATACTCACAACTGAGCAACAACGCATTGAAAATCATCATTCTGTTTTCTGCATCCTACTTTTGTGAGTCAGGATTTTATACTTTACTCACAATCAATCCCAAAGCACGAAACCGACTGGATGTTGAATGTGACATACGTTGCGCGATTGCCAAAACTCATACTCATATTGATACACTGGCGCACAAGAAGCAGCATCACCCTTCTCACTAATTTAATTCTGAAGTAGAAGAGCAAACAAAAGTTCTTTCTTTTATTACTAATCGCTCCCTATGGCTATGCATAGTTGTTACTAACTGCTCTCTATCCACTTTACTCTGTAACTATAAGTTTATCAGTATATTTGTATATTTGAAAATAATTTAGTAAATAGTCTCAGCGTTTTTTAACTGCTCTTAGGGAAGGGGAAAATCTGTATAGTTGAACTGGTTGTAGGGGGAAATGACAGAAAAAAGTTTAGGAAACTATGGTTTATTCTATTTATATTGGCTTTTTATTGCCAGTGTTACCAACAGTGTTACCAACAGCCGGTGTTCGATTTCAACTGCTTTGACAGTAAATAACCATTGCGTTGACAGTGTTGATCCATTTATCATTCATACAACATTTTATTTTAATTTCTCTACAAGGAAGTAATATATTTGGCGAGAGCATATACAGAAACACACTTTTTTAATCATTTCACCCCAAGCAAGGCATTCCACTGTCACTATTGCGCAAGGGTTTTTATAGGGGAAGGTAAAGAGGAGTGGTTAAATATGGGAAATGTAAGAAGGAGGGTGATAGACGGGTAAGGATACCGAGGCTGAGGGTTGGGTAGATGAGAAGAGTATTTGAAAGAATGGATGCGAGTTAGTATGTTAGGAGGTGTCTATTGACTTTACATTTAAATCCTGGAGATTGTAGCCGTCAGGGAAGCAAATATGTGGAAGGGAATTCCACAGTCGGGAAGTGCAAGAAAAGAAACTGTTAGAGTAGAAATTGCGGTTAAATTTTATCGGTTTCACTGTAAAAGGGTGGGACCTAGTTGATAATCTTGTATCTCGTGCAAATTCGTAATTAGGGGGCACCAGTGATCTAAGTTCATCGGAGCAGAATCCGTGAAAGTATTTATAGAAGCAACACAGGGAATCCACGTCACGCCGGTGAGAGAGTGACTGCAGCCTGTCTGCCAAGTCGATATCGATCACATTACAGACTCTCCGTTGTATTTTGTCAAAAACCCCGAGGAGTATAGCAGGGGCACCCGACCAGATGTGGCAGCAGTATTCAATGCACGGGTGGATGGTAGATTTATATATGTGCAGGATAGATTCAGAGGAAAAAAAACTTACAGGCCCATCATTAAAGAAAAGATTAATTTAAAAGGTTAATATTTAAACGTCTCTTCCTCTAATGAAAAAAGCACCACCCTAAAAAAACTCTCCTTTGTCTTTAATTTTCTTAAAATATTTCTGGTATAAAAAAAATCATATTTTATTTTCTGCAATATATATATACATATAAACATATAAACATATATACATATAAATTATATAATTATATAATTATTATAATTATATGAACATATATACATATAAATTATATAATTATATAAACATATATACATATAAATTATATAATTATATAAACATATATACATATAAATTATATAATTATATAAACATATATACATATAAATTATATAATTATATAAACATATATACATATAAATTATATAATTATATAAACATATATACATATAAATTATATAATTATATAAACATATATAAATATAAATTATATAATTATATAAACATATATGCATATAAATTATATAATTATATAAACATATATACATATAAACATATAAACATATATACATATAAACATGTTGTAACGAATTAAAATAAACGAATGCTATAATTAATCAGAAAAATATGATGGACAGTTTTGTTGAATATTAATAGATACACGAAGATTTCTATTTAAAGAGTAAGTTTAATCTTCCATACGACCTCTGTATTATTTATCTACTTTTATTAATTTAACGATTTTTAATAAATAATTTGACCGCATTGTGCCAGCTGAATTAATCTTGTTAAATCAGCCAAGTTTTTTTCGATTTTCCTCGTGATGAAAAAGGATCCTGTATAGTTACAGAATGGCGTGGGTCGATGAAATATTGTGACCCTTCCAGCATGCATCGTAATTCCGGATGAACGCCAGTCAATCGCCAGCCTATGAATTATCCTAACGCCGTAAATGAGTGGCGTTCGCAAGAAACAGCTCATTTAAAATGAAAAATTATTTGCATTACGCATATATATATATATATATATATATATATATATATATGTGTGTGTGTGTGTATGTGTGTGTGTGTGTGTGTGTTTGTGTGTGTGTGTGTGTGTGTGTGTGTGTCAGTTAGTTATGTGTCATACGTGATAAACGCTTGGGCGATCATGTCTAGAAAGGGTAGGGAGAATTTTTTTCCGTAGTTGGTTGGCATAATTTTCTGCGGTAGACTGTTTGCCAACCAAGGCTATACCCAATCTGTCTTGTTATTTAACCCATAGCTGGAGGAAGAAGCGAAATGTAACCATCCAGGTTACATTTTCTAAGTGTATGCAATTGTCAGGTGATAGGAATAAACTGAGTTCTTTCGGTGACTGTCGTGTGTATACACTACTTATATGAAACACGTTAAAATTTCCTTCCTTTGATGTCATACGCATAGGGGTTAGCGACTCCGAATGTCGCTAAATCGGCCGAGTTTCCATCTCGGCTAGAAGCAAGTCAATGTGTTTAAGCATACTGATGAGATGTGAAATCGGCTTGTATGTGGATGACTAACATATATATTTATGTGTATAAATATATATACTCTGTCATTGTATACATTTTTTTTATTTATTCCTATATATTACAATATTTACCTATGTGGGTTTATGT
The DNA here is from genome assembly GCA_037127315.1 of Ascarosepion bandense. Classification (NCBI taxonomy): domain Eukaryota; kingdom Metazoa; phylum Mollusca; class Cephalopoda; order Sepiida; family Sepiidae; genus Ascarosepion; species Ascarosepion bandense. Next base: position 76,887 of record JBBBDQ010029102.1, read on the forward strand.
GTAAAGGCTACTTACCGATCTCAGTGTCCCAAATGGCATTAGCACTTTTCTAAAATGAAATGGTCTAAAAGTTTTGCAAGGAGAATTGTCTAATTTTATTTGCACTTGTCTCTTGCCATTTTTAATGCTTTTGTCGCATTTTTACTTTTTCGCGCCTGGACACCGCCGATTCTTGGCAACCTCAGTGTCTCGCGACATGTAAGTCCCTATCCACATTGGCGCAGGAAAATAAACTAGCCTGACATTCGCTCGACGGCAATACTTTTTGAGTGAATATAGACCAACGGCACAAGATAGAAACAAGAAAAGAAGAAAATGCTATGAAGGAATAAAATAAAGGTAAGAAAAATGGAAACAAGAAAATGTTGAAAAAAAAAAGGATCCTGGGAAATGGAAAAAGGAAAAGAGGACTTTACGCATTAAAAGGCTGATAAAGAGTTCAACTGCTGAGAAGAATATTTTAAAAAATCGTTCCACTCTAAGCAAGGCAATACTGTCACTGATGTGCAGTGGGCTATATGAGAGGAAAGCGAAAAGAAAAAGGAAAAAGTTACAGTGAGTTTCATAGAATGGATAGAAGAAGGATGGGAATACTGGTGTAAAGAGGGTTACGTGAGACTAGAGCGAAAAGGAAGAACAACAAGACACAGTAGTTGTCTGGGAAATGATATTAGAAAGATGGGAATCAAGGAGATAAAAGATGTCAGTTGACGTTGCACTTAAACTCTTACTGATTGTAGCTATCAGGGAAGCAAGTATACGGAAATTAATTCTACAGACGGGAAGTACGAGAAAAGAAACTGTTAGAATAGAAGTGATGGCTACATTTAACTGTTTTGACTGTAAAATGGTGGGACTTAGTTGAAAATTATTTTTAGCTCGATTCGTGTAAAAGTGATGCCAGGTACCTAAGCTCGTCAGAGCAGAAGCCGTGAAAATATTTTTTTATCGTTCCATCCCCAAACATGGCGGTAAGTCCACTAATGAGCAGGGAACTACATAAGAGAGTAAAAGATTAAACAAGAGAAGAGTAAAGAGAAAGACGATCCAGTTACAAGGGGTGTCAGAGAAAGGGAAAGATAAGGATGGGAATACAGGCGTGATGTCAGTTGCAAAGGTAAATAGAAAGGAAAAGATATACAGGGTGAGGTAGAAAGAACTGAAGACAAGTGGATAAGAGATTGGTATTGACATTGCATTTGAAATTGTAGCCGTCACGAAAGCAAAGAATATGGAGGGAAGTTTCACAGGCGGGACGTGCGAGAAAAGAAACTGTGAAGTAGAATTGTCCGCTGCATTCGGTTAATCTAACTGTGAGTGGGTGGGGCAGTTTTGCCAGTCTGGTTGCACGAGTAAACTCCTATGGCAGGGTCACCAGTGACTTAAGTTTGTCGGAGCAGAAGCCAATTGTGAAAGATTTCACGCGCAAAAAAAAAATCCAACCTTTTCCTAACTTTGAATAAATTTTGATGGGTTATCATTAACGTTTTCAACTAGAATTTTCAGAAAAGCCTCTGTAAAATTTTGGCCATTCACTTGGTCCATCTTATTTTATATTTTCAGCTTTGACCGAAGAAAAGGAAAAAAATACGTAAAAAACATTAAAAATAACATTAAAAGGAAAGAAGTAAAAAGGGAAAGAAGAAAGAAAAGAAAATAGAAAAAAATAGAAGAAACCAAAAAAATTTAAAAAATTAAAAGGAAAGATGTAAAAAGGAAAAGAAAATATTTACAGAACAGACAGAGGGAAGCCACATCCTGCCGGTAAGAAATTTTCTGGGGTGGAGCCGCCAAGTCGTTACCTATCAGATTACTGATTCGTCTTTAGAGCCTGTCCAGAACACTGAGATGAACAGCGGGAGTGCCTGATCAGATCAGCAGTATTCTATGCACGGAGGGATAATTGATTTGTATACGTGCAAGATGCATTCAGGCAGAAAAAACTCCTGGCCCGACCATCCTAGCAGTGGATTTCTCTATTGACTCAATGTAATAAGTCACTTGAGATTAAAAGATAGGGTAATGCCAAGAAGGAGCAGTGTTTTGCATTCAGGGAGACTCGCTTGGTCCATGCTTAAAGGGTGCCGGAGAGGGTGCCTGTAAAGATTAACAAAGAGCAATTTAGCTTTAGAAGCATTGGAATTTAAATAGGTCAATTCTTTCCCCAGTCCATTACTGAGTGTAGAACCCTGTCAAGATCTGCAGTGAGGTTACGTTTGTCCGCCTCGTCGGATTTCTTACTGATGCGGGAGTAAATTGTGGTGTAATCTGCGTAGATGCCTACTTGGGACTTGATCACTTCTGGTAGATCATCTATGAAAGTCCAGAAGATCGTCAGGCGTAGGATAGAACTCTAGGGGACAGCAGCGTTTGTGCAGAAAGATGTGGAGGCATGCCCGTTCAAGACTAAGAGACGGAGAGAAGCCACATCTCGTCGGTAAGATAGAGTCGAGCTGCTTGATTGGGGAGGATTAAATTGTGAAGGCTAAATGAGTCCTCTGAATAAAAAGGTATCATGGCTGAGACTAAGAAGTACAATTATACCTACTTAGAGCCAAGAAAGCAAATACTAGAATAATAAGAATGAACTGAATTATTTGGAGAATGGAAAGAGAGATTAAGAATAATAAAATCTAACAAAAACTTGTTGCGAAAATATTTAACAACTTTGGTAATTATATTATTTAAAAATAAACCCAATGAAACAAATATTCTCAACCAGTAGTTTTAAAATCTACATGCACGTCTTTACTTATACAAGAATTGCAATTCAAAACAATATTCTGTCTGTTAAAAGCATGACCTACTCCTGAAAATCACCATTTTGCATTAGAATTCTAAGCCTTGCATAACTAAAAATGTACTTGTAGATATTAAAACTACCCTTTAGGTCAATAACATTTCAGTACAGATTTGTCAAATTAAATATTTTTTATTCTTGATATTGTAGAACTTTGTCATATGACACGTGCGGTGTTAGAACCCAATTTAATATTGATTTTTCAATGCAAGAACATTGAGAAATTGGCTTCATTGAATTCTGCTGGGGTGAAGATATTTTGCTAAAAATATCGCCCATGGAGTGTAAAATTACTTTTCTGTAGCTTTCTTTAATTTTGAAATATGTTTTTAAAAAAAAGGGTTTCTTTTGGAAGTATTGGTCATAAAATTTGATTTAAACAGCTGTCATATACCCCGCTACCAAAAAGTGGAAGAAAGAAAGTAAGGAAAGAAAATAAGAAGAAACTAAATGAATAACAGAAGTAGGAAGAAAAGATGAATGAGAATAAAAATAAAAGAAGAGTTAGGTAGAAAGGTTGAAAATAAAAATGAAAGAAAAAAAGAATAAATTAATTCATAAATGTAAAAGAAAATAAAGAAAAAAATGTAAAAAAAAGAAAAAGAAGAATGAAATACAAAATGTGAAAAAGAAAGAAGGAAATCAAGTCAAATGAAAGAAAATGAGGGTAAAACAGAAAGAAAAGGAAGCAGAAATTAAAGGAAGTAATGACCAAAACGAGGCAGAGATTTCATTTAAGAGTATGTATGAAAGGAAGAAAGAATAAGTGAAGAAGGACAAAGAAGGTATTCACTTAAGAGGAAAATTGCTAAAAAAAAATAAGTGTGTAAATGCAGAAACATGAAACATAAAACAAAACAAATAAGGAGGCTATCCACCATAATTTACTTCATATCTAAGGGGAAATTCTCTAAAAGCAAATATCCAAAGTATCACTTGGCCGAAAACTTCTAGATTTGTAATTGAAGGAAATCGAAATCAATGAATTTATTGAGCTAAAAGCAGTCATTCCCTTTAATTTCACTTCTCACCCATCACATTATCGTCGTGAAAAAATTTTTAACGAATTTCATCCAGCCCTTCTCGGACATGAACTACTATTTTCAACATAGCGGCAACTCAAATGGCGTCCATTTTCTTTTCATCGCCACAACATTGAAAACTGATTTATTGGCTCGTGATCAACTTTTTGCTCGTTCTAGGCCAAGTATTAAGGTAGGCAGGAAAAGACTGACAATTGGATCAATATTGTATGAGTAGATATTCAACGGATGTTGTAAGGGAAAACGTTACAAAAATGCAGAAAGCTGCTCGACTGACATTATTATCATTATTTTTACTAGTAGAGGGAAAGAAATTAGTTGGGCAGAGACAAAATATTACGAAGTAATGAAAACGGCAAGAAAAATAGTGTGAATAAAATAATTACGTGAAAAAGAAATTGTATAAAACGGAATTGCTTTAGGAAATGAGAAAATACATCAAATGTTTATAAAAACTCTAAAAAAAATTACTTAACAATCAAGCGCCACAGTGATTGGAGTTGTAATAAAATATTTCCATTACGATAACAAAACTTTGTTAAGACTAACATTAATGAATCCTCCCTTAACAAGAATTTGATTTCGCGGCTATCACGGTACGGTAGGCCTCCTGAAAACTAATCTATTTCACTTCAAATCACCCTAAGAGCCTTTTCGTTATTTTTCAAATCTTCGGGCCGTAGATTTGTAGGACCCTCGGTGATGCTCGGTAAATTGGCCTTGTGCCAAACAAGTCAAGTTCCCACAATTTGAATATCAGATGGTGGAAGGTTGGATGTTGAAATGTGGAAGGATAAGATATTTCGTTTGTACATTAAAGTAAAGAAGTATCAACCGAAGAACAAAACTGTAAGAATAGAAATACGAGTGAAATTTTGTTAACTGAACATTATAACATACTTGTGAGAAGAAAAATGTTCATAGAGAAAATACATGTAGTTTTGTAGCTAAATTGTTCAAATAGAAATGTAAGTATTTAAAATGTCCCACAGAAGTTTAGAGTTCATGGCTGATAGTAGCAGAATGTAGAGTCTTATGTTTCTTTTTTTCTTTTTATTGTTGGTTGGCGACAGGGTGAGAAAGAAAGCGAAACAAATAAAGACAATGTACTCATCGTTGGAGTGACTTGCTGTTGTTTTCATTGAGAAAAATGAAGAAAGAAATATTTGAAGGAGAGGTAGAATGAATTTGGAACGCGCCCTTACGTCCGGTTTGGCTTCTTGAATTTTTTTTTGTTATATTGCCACAAGGTCCATCAGCTAACCACTTCCATGTCGGAATCCTTTTTGACCAGTCACAAAACGTGGTTTAAGTAGTGAAATTTATCATGTGACCGGTTCCAGCAGGCATTTTTATTCTTTAGGTGTAACAAAAAATTGACTGGCGTCATAGATCAATTTTCTATTTCCCATCCACTCAGAATCCAGAATTTTACTTTTCACACTGACTAGTACAATTTCCATTGATCTTGGTTTTACCAAAATGTTTTTGGATCCGATTTTGCGAGTGTGGAATTTAACTTTGTGTGTTTTAGTTAACTGTTGGTTTATATAGCATTTATATCCTATAGATTAAATGAAAGTTAAGTTGAAATTCTAGTAAAAATTGACATCATCTTTTCCGAAATCTATTCCATTCTAACTTTAGAAAAACACTCCATTATTCTCGCTGACAGTTATATATATTTTTTCTGATAGCAATTTAAGGCGAATAATTCGGAATTATAATTTTCAAGAGGAATATAAACAAAATATTATTTTTGTGTCTATTTTCTTTAATTTGACATTCTACTTTTTGGTACAAATTGATATACGATGATTAAATAAAAGCAAAGGAGGGTGGTGAAAACATGAAGGCTAATCTAGCAGTAGATATTATTATTACTATTACTATTAATGAACAAGACAGTGAAGCATGCCAACAAAATGAGGCTAGTGTATAATATTATGACACTGTCATGATACACAGTTTTATAGAGTATATTGGGCACATGAATCACAGCCAAGTGTTCCCAACGAGGTGGCAAATTTTAATATGATCTGCGTATAAGCGTGTAGACTATTCGTATACCTACTATAGGAGACCATGCTATTAACAGTAAAATGAGCCCCGTTGGCCACTATTTAAAGAGTTAGAAACTATTATACGGTTCCTCTACTCAGAGAAAATATTATCAGAGAAAAGAAAATATAAACCCAGTACATGTTAAGCAGCACTTGATAACAGAATTTGTGCAGAAACAATGGATACACTTACTACCTATTAGGAATACCTTAAACAGAATGTATAAAGACAATAATAATGATAATAATAATAAGAAGAAGAATAGTCAAAGAGAGCAGACCTTCACTAAAGCAATATTGACATCCTTTCAGCGATTAACAAGAGATTAATATAAAAAAGAGAATAACTGCAATGAACTTGACCGTTATCATGAGTGAAAATACAGTATCACAGCTTTCCTTAAATTAGCCAATACAACATTACTTATTTGTCAAATTTGCAGGCCTGTTTGTTTCTTTTAAATCTATTACCTTAAAAATAACAATTATGTTGTCATTTTTCATCATATTTCGATGTCTGCTTTGGTCGCACTACCTGCCAAGCGTGCAGGAAGACCTAAGGCAGGTCGTGGTGTCTTGTTATGGCTCCATTTCATGTTGTTTCTATCTCCTCTAACATCCCTAGAGTTACATAGACAAAGTTCTCCTTAGTGTGTGGACTGTACTTAACAAGACAATTTTTGTATATCTCTTAAGCTGGTGTTTCCAGGGATTCTTTTAATGTGTTTTTTGTTCCATTTTTATCATTACATGTGCACTTACTCTCACTGGCACGATTCTTGTTTTAAATTTGCACATTTTTCTATTTCAATTTCCAGATCTTTATATTTTGAAAGTTCTTTGAATTCTTTGGTTGGTATGTTACAATCCACTGGACAAACCATATCAATTAACTGGCAAGTTTTTTCTTTCTGGTTTTAACAATTATGTCCGGCCTATTTGTTTCAATTTTTCTGTCTGTGTAGATGGTGTAATCCCATAGAATGGTGACATCTATTTTTGTAACCGGTGCTGGGTGATGTTCATACCAGTGTTTGTTTACATATTTTCCATAGTGTATGCACATTGTCCAATGCAAATATTGCCCCACTCTATCGTGACGACTTTTATATTCATTTGAGGCAAGAACATTCTGAGATTAGATGGTCTATTTTTTCTTGGTATTTATCACAGAAGCTGCATTTTGGATCCGCATTATTATGTATAATGTTTGCCTGAAAGTTCCTAGTGAAAAGACTTTGGTCTTGCGCTGCAAGAATAAAGCCTTCAGTTTCAGACTGTAATCCAGATGCACGTAACCGTCGATGAGTATTAGCTTTATCAACATTAGATTTATTAGCACGTTTTGGATATTGGCCTTGCAAAAGTTTGTCTTGCCAGCGTTGTTTGACTTGTTCAAGAGCTTTATCCTTGGCTTTCTTTTTCATATTTTTTGCCGCAATAGTTTGTTCTTGGCTTCTGTTTTGCTTTTCTATAGAATCTACTAAATTTAAATATTGTTGTATTTCCTGCCTTCTTTCATTAGTTGTGGATTCTTGTTTAGAACCATTACAAAATATCATAATAACAAAAACAGATATCAAAGGAAAAATGTAAGTATATTGAATGAAAAATGTACATCCTGTACACGGTTAGTAGATTCAGGAATACTTGTTAGTAGGAGTCAAATATACACAAGAAGTAAGTCCGAGTAATAGTCTATATTCTTGCTGACCAAAAAGCAGCGGTTCAACTTCTGTGACAAACAGCAACTCTAACAACAAAACTACAACTGACAAGTACCGTTCTCTGTAGTAGGATTATTTGTATACTTTGGAAGAATCTATAGAGTGTGTAAAAAGGGGTGACTCCGCAACAATTAGTGAATGTTTTTCCTTTCAGTTATCATGTTGTTAGTCTCATCCAGTCATTTGTTGTTTCTATGTATGTTAGTAAGCCAATGGTTGTTGTCTTGCGTGACAATTCTAGCCGAATAAGACCTCTTCCTCATTATTTATGGGGTATGTATAGACTAGGTTGGGAACGATCCCCTACAGGCTTTCGACCCTTGTTTGTAAAGGACAGTTACCAAATGTACCGGGGAATTTTGGTTGGGCTTTTGGACTTGTTTGTCACTCGTGGAAAAAAAATAGGAACTAAAAGTCAGACCAAACTGTCCAGTATTGTTCTTCCAGTGGATAAACAGGCATCCCGTCTCTCAGGATGGAATCTAACTAAGGTCGAAAGTCTGCCATAGGAAACACAAATTCCTACAAAGTAATGAATCTCCAGGTCCCCTCAAACGAGATAATCTTATTGATGGCCCTGAAAATTCTCCAATTAGATCCAAAAACATTTTTTAATCGTTTCACCCCAAGCAAGGCATTCCACTGCCACTATTGCGCTTGGGGCTACATAGGGGAAGGTAAATAGAAAGAGTGGTAATAGAAAAAGTGGTTCGATATAGGAAATGTCAGAAGTGGGGTGATAGATAGTTGGGAGGATGGGAAGAGTGTTTGAAAGAATGGAAGCGAGTTATTGTATTAGGAGGTGTCTATTGACCTTACATTTAAACTCCTGGAGATTGTAGCCCTCGGGGAAGCAGTCATGTTGAAGGGAATTCCACAGTCGTGAAGTACGAGAAAAGAAACTGAAGTTGCATTTATCGGTTTTACTGTAAAAGGGTGGGATCTAGTTGCTAATCTAGTATCGCGTGCAAATTCGAACCTAGGGGGCACCAGTGATCTAAGTTCATCGGAGCAGAAGCCATGGAAGTATTTATAGAAGAGACACAGCGAAGCCACGTCGCGCCGGTAAGAGAGAGATTGCAGGCGGTCTGCCAAGTCAGTATCGATCACATTACAGACCCTCCGCTGTACCTTGTCGAGAAGCCCAGGGAGAATAGCAGGGGCACCCGACCAGATATGGCAATAGTATTCAATTTATGAACAGAAACAAGAAAATAACCTCGTGAGAAGTACAAACTCTTTATAACTGTAGTCTATGAAACGTTTCACCAGTTACAGAAAACGTGTTATATACGCCTGAGTATATATATATATATATATATATATATATATATATATATCACTTCGATAAAGAATAGGTCGAATTCGAAATTAAGAATCTTTGCTGATAAAGAATATACCGATACGGATATATAAAAAATTTAGTTTTTTTTATTCTCCTACCTTTGGTGACATGTGTGATGGAGTTGGTGTTTCTTTAGCGGTTGTTACACGAGGAATTGAGAACACGACAGCTATTCCCGACTCAAGTCAAGTAACAAAGCGCAAACTGGTCCCTGTACCAACTGACGTCTCTTATAAAGTTGTCCCTACGGATACCTGCAGCTTTCGATGCTCCGCGTAAAATGTCGGGTGTCAACCCCTTTCTAACCTCGCTATTCAAAATAAAAAACATCAGGTGCACTTGCTTGGCACTCAGCGCAAATATACTTCACGTCAAAACTCCATGCGGCCCGAAAATATTGTCGAACTAATATCTGACAAAACAACATTCACCAAACATACGAAATTTGGCGTAAAAAGGTTGAAAAAACATTTAAATAGTCAGTTAGTTAAGTGCCATATTTGATACACGCTTAAGGTGATCATGTCTCAAAAGAGACATGAATGAATGGGCAGAAGATTATCCCTCCATTGCTTTCTGCGATAGACTGGCTGCCAGCCAAGGCTAGAGAACCCAATCTGTTCTATTATTAAACCCATAACTGGAGGAAAGAGACGGATTAATACCTTCCCCAATGATATTTGTGTGTAAGTGGTGCAAGGAAGCCAACTGGAATTCTGACTCGGCTCCCCGATTTATCCTTCCGCGTCGATATTCATTGCACCACAACGCACAAATAGTACATTGATGAAAATAACCTCGTCCGCGTAAGACGGTACATAATGAGAAATAAACGATTGACTGATGCTGAAATTAAAGACACAAAGAATGGAAACCGGAATGGGAGAATAAGTAGAACATTAAAGAGAACAAGAAATTGGGTGTAAAAGTTTTTGCATAAACAAAGCATAATGAAGAAACGAAATGCTAACCAATCACTGTGGAGATAATACTGAAAGTTTAGAAGAGTTGGAAATGCGGACCTTAGTCGGTCACAAGCCGGGAATAAAACGCATATAAGTCAGTCGCAAAATCCTGAAATAGAGGAACGAGAAGAACTCCTAAAATTACAACCAAGAAGACATTAGCTCAAAATTAATAAACTCTACAACGCAGTATTCAAATTAATACTGAAAGTTTAGAAGAGTTGGAAATGCGGAACTTAGTCGGTCACAAGCCGGGAATAAAACGCATATAAGTCAGTCGCAAAATACTGAAATAGAGGAACGAGAAGAACTCCTAAAATTACAACCAAGAAGGCATTAGCTCAAAATTAATAAACTCTACAACGCAGTATTCAAATTAATACTGAAAGTTTAGAAGAGTTGGAAATGTGGACCTTAGTCGGTCACAAGCCGGGAATAAAACGCATATAAGTCAGTCGCAAAATCCTGAAATAGAGGAACGAGAAGAACTCCTAAAATTACAACCAAGAAGACATTAGCTCAAAATTAATAAACTCTACAACGCAGTATTCAAATTAATACTGAAAGTTTAGAAGAGTTGGAAATGCGGACCTTAGTCGGTCACAAGCCGGGAATAAAACGCATATAAGTCAGTCGCAAAATACTGAAATAGAGGAACGAGAAGAACTCCTAAAATTACAACCAAGAAGACATTAGCTCAAAATTAATAAACTCTACAATGCAGTATTCAAATTAATACTGAAAGTTTAGAAGAGTTGGAAATGCGGACCTTAGTCGGTCACAAGCCGGGAATAAAACGCATATAAGTCAGTCGCAAAATACTGAAATAGAGGAACGAGAAGAACTCCTAAAATTACAACCAAGAAGGCATTAGCTCAAAATTAATAAACTCTACAACGCAGTATTCAAATTAATACTGAAAGTTTAGAAGAGTTGGAAATGCGGACCTTAGTCGGTCACAAGCCGGGAATAAAACGCATATAAGTCAGTCGCAAAATCCTGAAATAGAGGAACGAGAAGAACTCCTAAAATTACAACCAAGAAGGCATTAGCTCAAAATTAATAAACTCTACAACGCAGTATTCAAATTAATACTGAAAGTTTAGAAGAGTTGGAAATGTGGACCTTAGTCGGTCACAAGCCGGGAATAAAACGCATATAAGTCAGTCGCAAAATCCTCAAATAGAGGAAAGAGAAGAACTCCTAAAATTACAACCAAGAAGGCATTAGCTCAAAATTAATAAACTCTTCAACGCAGTATTCAAATTAATACTGAAAGTTTAGAAGAGTTGGAAATGTGGACCTTAGTCGGTCACAAGCCGGGAATAAAACGCATATAAGTCAGTCGCAAAATCCTCAAATAGAGGAAAGAGAAGAACTCCTAAAATTACAACCAAGAAGGCATTAGCTCAAAATTAATAAACTCTACAACGCAGTATTCAAATTAATACTGAAAGTTTAGAAGAGTTGGAAATGCGGACCTTAGTCGGTCACAAGCCGGGAATAAAACGCATATAAGTCAGTCGCAAAATCCTGAAATAGAGGAACGAGAAGAACTCCTAAAATTACAACCAAGAAGGCATTAGCTCAAAATTAATAAACTCTACAACGCAGTATTCAAATTAATACTGAAAGATTTAAGCCCATACATAAGAAGCAATATATCTATCAGGAATAACGGTCAATTAACTGCCATACGTGATATACGCGATCATGTCTCGAAAGAGATATAACTGACTGAGCAGAAGATTATCCCGCAGTAGGTTGCCATTGGTTTCTGCGGTAGTTTGGTTGCCAGCCAAGGCTATAGAACTCAATCTGTCCTGTTATTTAACCCATAACTAGAGGGAAGAGACGGATTAATACCTTTCCCAAGGAAATTTGCGCGTACGTGAATGCAATGAATTCAACTGGAATTTGAACTCGGTTAACTATCGCCCGGTTCACACTCCACCCACGTCTATTGTACAGGTGTAGTGGCTCATCCCTTGTTCCCTGTTTAAGATGTGATTTCCAGTTTTCTCTTTTGCAAATCTTTTCACTCTCACGTAGCCCCCTGCACATCAGTGGCGTTACCGCCTTGCTAGGGGTGATATGATTAAAAAAATATCCACTACACTACAACGCACAACAGTAAGTAACGTAAAAAAAGGGCAGTCTCACAGACATGAAAATCTATCTTGGAAAAAAAAATAAAGAAAGCACTTGATTAACTTTAAGTGAATCATTAGTACTCGATGACCTGTCAAGAGGAATAAAAGGAAGAACAGGAAATGACAGAAGACTAAAAAGAAAATACAAAATTTTTTTCTTTTTTTAATCATATCACCCCAAGCAAGGCAAAGACGCCATTGATGCGCAGGGGGCTACGTAAGAGTGAAAAGATTGGAAAAGAGAAAAACCGGAAACCAAAACCTGAACAGGAAACAAGGGATAAGCCTCTTCACCTGTTCAATAGACGTGGGTGGAGTGTGAACCGGGCAATAGTTTAGATTATCTACTCCAATTAGATTATCTACTCCAATTAATTATCTACTCCAATTAATTAGGAATTAAAATGAAATCATATCAGGTAAAGAAAAAAAATAGACCAAAAAATACAACTGAAATCTCAAAGAATCAGAACCGATGCCAAAGATCAAGGTTTTACAGACAGAACAAAACCTTACAAACTGACGTGAAGAAATTTGACAGAGACATAGGTAAACAAAAGATTGAAAGGATAACTCCCCAAACAATTTTAATGTTTATACAGTTCTGGAAAAAATATGCGCATGCACTAAAAATATAACAAAGAATGAACAGATGAAAAGTAAACTAAAACAAACATGGGCGGGAATCCCAGAAGTTCTTATTTAAATAAAAACAGGTCTTGAAAAAAATGTTGAAAATATGAAAATGTGACGCCTTTCCTTGACCAGTTTGTTTAGACATATCTGCAGTTTGAGAGTCATCAGTTACTTTACTCAAGTAAGACAAATAATAGCATTCGAAATGCACACATATTTTATCATCAAAAAATTAATAACAATTTTTATTTAATCTCCAAGAATAAATCAAATTCCTAACTTTTGTATCTATTGTCTGAATAGAGCACACAAAAACTAGTGAATGAACCGTTTAATGTCGCTCACCATAGAACCTATGGCTAAAGAATTATTTTCGAATGAAGCCTGCCGCCGATTAACTTAAAGAGTTAATTTGGAATAATGCGCCTACCATATGAATCCCGAAAGAACGTTATTTTTTTTAATCACGGGATTCCTCGTTCGCTCTACTTCGTAAACTCCGTTAAACTCCGATGAGGACCCGAAAGGACTTAGAAGTTGCATAGAGAATTAACAGCCCTGATATGTGAAAAGACTTTAATGAAAATTTAACGAATACGTAAAAAAACTTTAGTGAAAATTTGAAGAACTTTGTTTACTTTAACGAAACTTAAAAAAGAACACTTACAATTGCACCAGATATTCTTGTATAAATACAAACACGCCTTGAAAAAATGTTGAAAGATATGAAAATGTGACGCATTTACTTGACCATTTTTTTATATCTGAAGTATAAGAGTCATAAGTTACTTTACTGAAGTAAAACTAGTAAAAGCATTCGAAATGCACATAAATTTTATCAACAAATAATCAATAACAGGAGCAAAAGTACAAAAGAAAAGCACAAATTAATATAAGATTGACTGGAAATGATTACCGAATAAATTGTTGCAGTGTTGCTTAATAAATGCAATAGAAATAAACATAATAAAAAACAAGTAGTGGAAAAGAAGAACAAAATAGCTGAACTAATTTTCTTTCCCCTCTTGCCAGAACATTATCAAGGGCTTCAAAATGTGCAGGATGTTATATATATATATATATATATATATATTCTTGGAAAGCTAACTAGAAATATTGGGATTAGTCCAAATATGAGCCTTGTTCTTCTACGCGATCTATCGACAAGATTATTCCTCCTTGATAAAATGCTATTGGCTGTGATGTAATGGGATATTTAAAAGCCGATTCCTACTCTGGTTAGAACCTAAAAGTTTTTGTCATTTGAAAATGTGCTTCAGAACTATTCTGCTTATACTATATTGGCTATTGGAATTAACTGTTTTGGAGATTATTTTTAAAAGTGCCTATATACTCATTATCTTAAAAGTCTTAAGCTTAAGTGATCCTGTGATTGGTTTTATTGTTAGAGTGAATATTTCATTATTTCTCAGCACATTATTAAATAATTTTTCTCTTATCAAAAATAATTTTAATTATTAAAATAGAATATTTATAGAAGAACATTAAAAATAAAAGAAATAGGTGTAGATAAAATAGGTATGGATATCAAGTCATTGTTACAAAGCTTTTTTTAATAACTATTTAATAATTTAATAATTTAACTATTTAATAATTTTGATTTTATTAAAAATGTTACTCCCTCTTGTATCCTGTTGATATCACATTAGCTATATAATCACAAATAATGTTTCACATCAAACAATTTCAAATGCAATAAAAATTACAATACTTATAATTGTGATTCTAGATTTAATCCAAAATTTGGAGGTAAACAATGAATCAAAGAACATATTGATCTAAAATACATAAAATTCACATTTTTTCAGTTCTCATTCAGTGTCAAATGTCACATATCAGAAAGTTACTTAAATATGATAATCAGTGGCTGAAAGATCAGGAGAATACGGAGGAATGATGTAAACTTTTGTATCCCAAGTCTATGTGTTTTTGCAACGTCATTCATGCCACATGTGGCCACGCATTATCGTGGACCAGAATTCGACCATGTCGATTTACCAATACAGGTCTCATGTTTTGCAGGTGTATACACATTTCAGCAAGTCGATTGAGGTGAAGTTCTGCATTAATGTTCTGATCAGTTTCCAGAAAGCTGTAGTAGATAACAAGAATTACAGACAACCTGACAATCGCTACAATCTTTTGCCAATGCAACTTTGTCTTCAAGAAAATGTTTGGAGACTCATCACCGTCAAGCCGTTGCTTTGATCGTTTACGGTCAGCATAAAGGACCTTCTTTTCATCGCAATTTATAATTCGATCAAGAAAGGAATCATTGGTGCTAGGCGGAAATAGCATCGAGCACATTTCAAAACGTATGAACTTTTGATTTCTATTGAAGTCATGAGGAACCCAATAACCGAGCTTTTTCATGATGCCAATATTCTACAAATGGCGTGAGGCTGTTGCCTATGCGTCTGGAATATCTCTCTGGAACTTTCACGTGAGTGTTGCTCAACAACGGCTTGCAGTTGGTCGTTTTCAAGACTGCATGATCGTCTTGTATCGTCTTCATATTCAAGGCTCTTATCACCATTACGTAATTTCTGGAACTACCTTTCTACATCCCGGTTATTTGTGTACTCATCTCCTTAGTAGGTATTAGTAAAAGTTTGAGAGGCAAAAAAAATAAACGAAAATCAAGTTTTGTCATGTTCATAATTGAGGGCTTCTATGCTTCAAAAATATTTCTGCCTGAATATATTTTTTTTTAATTATTAAGAAGTCCACATTTATTATTACGTATGCTAGAACTCACCAAATATATATCGTGAATACTGTTAAAATAGGTTATCAAAATAAAACACTTAGAGTGACCATTAGTTTTGTAAGAACCTAATAGATATATATTAAATAGACAGTTATCAAAAGGTGTTAGCAGTAATCTTTAATCGCTGCTCCTGATGCTTACATGAAATGGTTTGGTATGTACAGTCTGTAAAGTGTAGAAATCCCAATGAGTCTATTTAAATTCTCCAGTCCTCTAAAGAAAGTTAACGCAAGAGAATTGAAAAGTTGTTAATGAAAGCTCTTCGCTTTACTATTTAGCTCTTTCAGTCAGTTAAGTGATGCATGCTTTTAAGCGATCATATCTCGAAAGAGACATGACTGATTGAGCAGAAGATTAAACCAGCAGTAGGCATTGCTTTCTGCGGTAGACTGGTTGCCAACCAAACTGTCTCATTATTTAACCCATAACTGGAGGGAAGAGTCGGATTAATACTTTTCCCAAGGGTATTTGTGCGTAAGTGAATGCAACGAACTCAAACTCGGGATCTCAGTTCCGAGTCGACATCCCCTGCACCACAATGCACATTCATATTGCAACTATAAAATTTTTCTTTTTTGAATTTTAGTTGCCTGGATTGTTCGTACTTATTTAATCGTGTACCCTTAGTACCATATTTTTATGTTGACTCAATTAAGTGTCATGCATGATACACGCTTGGGCGATCATAAATATTAACCTACAGTATTTTGCCATTGCTTTCTGCGGTAGACTGGTTGCCAGACAAGGCTATAGAACCTAATCTGTCTTATTATTTAACCAATAGCTGAAGGATTAATACTTTTCCCAAGGGTATTTGTGCGTAAGTGAATGCAATGAATTCAATTGGAATTGGAACTTGGCACCCCGATTTTTCCTTCCGAGTATCTACATGGTTTAATACTATTAATTTTCAGCAGTCGTTAGTGTTGATTAAAAGCAAAGACACAATGTCGATCCAGGATGTTTTTTCCACAGGAATCCATCCTGCATATATACAAGTCAACCATCCGTCCGTGCATGGAGTACTGCTGCCATTTATGGTCAGGTGCCCCTGCCGTTCTCCTCAGTGTTCTTGACAGGCTCCAAAGGAGAGTCTGTAATGTGATAGGTACTGATCTGGCGGCTCGACTGCAGCCACTTCCCCACCGTCGAAATGTGGCCTTCCTTTGTCTGTACTATATATACTTTCATGGCTTCTGCTCGGACAAACTTAAGTCACTGGTGCCTCCTCAGCAGGTGTTTACCCGTGCAACCAGACTGGCAATTGGGTCCCACCCATTCACAGTCAGGTTAGCCAAATGCAGACGACAATTCTACTCCTGTAGCTTCTTCTCTCGCACTTTCCGCCTGTGGAACTCGCTCCCGTATTCTTGCTTTCCTGACGGCTACAACCCCCAGAAATTTAAATGCAAAGTCAATACTCATCTACTAACCACTGGACTCTAGCTCTCTCCCCACCCCCGTATATCCTTCCCTTTCTCTCCACCTATGTATCTGTCATCGCACCTGATTTCTCAGCTTTCTATTGTTCCTTTCTAACTAGTTTCTACTCCTCACTCTTTTCTAATTAATCTTTTTACATTTATGTAGCCCCCTGCACATCAGTGGCGTTTCCGCCTTGCTCGGGGTGAAATGATTAAAAAAAAACAAAAAAAAACAACCCACTGACAATGGCGATATGTTGATCATGACCATGTGGCGGTCAGAGAATCGTTTTCCTAGACCCTTAAGTTTAAATTTCTAAATTTTATATCCCTAACAAATTGATCCCGGAAAGATTGGAACCAGAGTCTAATGGTTGGGGTAACGATGTACAAATCACAATCTCACTCCCAGCCTAAATTGTTTGCGGA
Source organism: Ascarosepion bandense (assembly GCA_037127315.1). NCBI lineage: Eukaryota > Metazoa > Mollusca > Cephalopoda > Sepiida > Sepiidae > Ascarosepion > Ascarosepion bandense. The sequence goes on from JBBBDQ010029102.1 coordinate 94,263, forward strand.
GAACATACACGACTGCATTATTATTGTTTGGTTTAAATCAGTTGATTTTTCAACGGATAAACAAGTTTAATGTTAGTGCTATTTCGGTAGCACGTTTATGTTTAAGCGAAATAGAGCGAATTTGAAAAACTAACAATTTACAGATTTTGACAAACCAAAGAAAGATAAAAAAAAGAAAAGAAAAAGGATATCGCTTCTGTCAGAATGCAATCCGTCTTTCTCTCAATAAATCTTGATATAATGGATTATTTCGGAAATGAAAAACATAAACTGGACGACCAAATGGGAAAATATTTGAAGACTCTTAATTCCTTGGGGATGATGACAACCAGTTCCGGCTTCGTTCATAGAATTTAGTGAATAGGTGGGCTTTATTGAAGCCTCTCGTTATATTTTGAGCGCGGTTGAAAAGAAAATTGTCGTCTGTGAATTGCTTATTCCAGTTTAAAATAACTTCCAAATGTTTTATCTCCCTTGGTATCTAGTTTTTAATTCACGTTTCAAACACCTAATGAAATGATATGAATGGCCGCCTGGGCACTCTGACGAGCGAAATGCGTTTCATTTAAACAAAATACACCAATAAAAGTGCGTTCAGAACATCAGCTGGTTTTTCTTTTTCTTTTCATTTTCTCTTTTGCGATATTTATAGGAATTGCATCGGACGTTGTGCTGTCACGGGTTGCTATATTCTACAAGTTATTTCACAAAAAAATGGTGGTCAGTTTTAATATCCGTTTGCGCTTTTCAAAAGCGTCAAATGAAGAATTCGCAATCTTTAATAAGCGAAAAAAAGAGGAAAAGTGGTTGCTTATTTCATAATTAAAACCTCAGGAGGAAACAAGGCAGGAGAATCCTGATGTATTAATAGTACGAAAAATGTGATAAATATCGATCTAGATAAGTAGATAATATATATATATATATATATATATATAGATAGATATATATATATATACAGAGAAGTTTTTTCGATACATATATAACATTCATGAATTAATAAACATCCATACAAGGATACACGCATGTAAATTAATACTATTTAGGTGCTAATAAAACAGTGCTCATTATAGAATATACAGTGATATATATATATATATATATATATATATATATATATCGCTCATTCAGTAATTGAATTAGAACACTCTGGCTATTGGGCGTGTATAATGATAATATACACGCTAAAAAGCCTGCCTTCTTCTACTGAGCGCCAATAGACCAGAGATAGAATCGCCGACTGACGCCAATTTGGTCGTGTTTTAATCCTGGGTTAAAAGCAATCGGAGTCTAACCGTACTGATGAGCTGTAATACAGCGAAACAGATTTGTCTGCTGATGACTATATATACATATATATATATATATAATGAATTAGAGTACTCTGGCTACTGGGCGTGTATAATGATAAACGCGCTAAAAAGTCTGCCTTCTTCTACCGAACGCTCGTAGGCCAGAGGTAGAGTCGCCGACTGACGTCAATTCGGTCGGGTTTGAATCCTGGGTTAAAAAGCAATCGGAGTCTAACTATAATGATGAGCTGTGATACAGCGAAATAAAGCTGTCTGCGGATGACTATAGTATATATATATATATATATATATATATATATATATATATATATATATATATATATTGTTGTGGAGTAGTTTTCGCACTGAAAGTTATAATCATGCTATGTCGGTTGCTAATCGACTTAGTTAAGTGCCATACGTGATATACGCTTTTACGATCATGTCTCGCAAAAGACATGACTTACTGGGCAAAAGATTATCCCGCAGTAGGTTGCCATTGCTTTCTGCAGTAGACTGGTTGCCGACCAAGGCTATAGAACACAAGCTGTCCCGTCATTTAACCCATAACTGCAAGGAACAGACGGATTAATACACTTCCCAAGGGTATTTGCGCCGATATCCAATGCACCACAACGCACATCCAGCTCGGAGGTCGAAAAAAAATCGACTTAACGCACGCTAAATGTTAGGAACTTGGTAATCTCCCACTAAAAAGCTGATTCCTTAGTATTCGCTAACTGGCGACGAATGTCAACTGTCTGATAGTTCTACTGAACTCTAATAGAACTCTAAAGAACTCTCTCTAAGAACTCCTACGAACTTTCCAAGAACTTCCTGTTAAATCTTATAGGAGGGAGAGTCCATTATCTGAATAATAGGTGTGTTTCACCATAACATTTGTAGGTAATGAGATATTTTCTAAGTTTCATCCCATTTTTCGAGACGAAACGTCGCAAGACTCTCGCAGAAAGTATTCAGATGAACCATATTCCTTAGTTCTAAACAGTGGAGAGTTTCAATTCCAATTCTATTTTGAGTTCCAATTGAATTTGTTGCATAAACTTACGTGCAAATATCTTTGGGAAAAGTGTTGTGTCAATTCCGTCCAGCTATAGGCAATATAGTTTAAAAGCTGGACAAATTTAGGTTCTATAGCTTTGTTTGGCAACCTGTTCACCGCACAAAGTAATAGCAACCTACCGGGGGAAATCTCAGCCCTGTCAGCCATATCTCTTTTGAACTATCATTGCTAAAACCTGTATCACATATGGTACAAAACTGACTGATTATATATATATATATATATATATATATATATATATATATATATATATATATTGTGTGTATTTTGGCAGCATTTTTTCATTAATGCAGGTTTCATTGAATAATATAGACAAGTTTTGTCTATTAATTTTGTGTAGGATCCGTTCATACCGTCTGATATACTTGATGGTGATGTCGTTAAAAGACAACAAAAAATCACAGTATTTGTTGAATTTTTTATCGGGTCTAAGCTTTCGGCTCACATAAGCCATTATCAAAGAGTAAATAATAACACACAGTAAACATAGAACATTTAAGCTATTAACAATAAAGATAATTGAATTGAAAATATAAGTCCATCCCTACCGTGGCGGATGGCCGAAGACAGTGACAAAATAGTGGTGTTATGGTCCCTGGTCTGATTACAGACATTTGAGTACGTTGTTGGAAATATCGAAATTGATTGTATTCAAACCAGGTTTAAATTGTTTAATGTAGAGTGCTTCGAGGATTTTTAGTTTCTGCTTGTTATTTTCTTGTTTGAGTATGTACGTGTTATCAACAAGCGTTTTTCTCAGAAGTGTGCGTTGATAACCGTGTTGTTCTAAATGACGGAATATATTTGAATTTTTATTTAAGTGCAACGTCAGACGCCGTGAGAGCGAATTTGTGGTGTGGCCGATGTAGATATTATTGAGGTTGTTAGAGATACATTCTCTAAATGGACATATGAATTTATATACTACATTGGTTTTTTGCAAATCACTAACGGTAGGGGAAGAGTCGTTGCGGACAAATGAATTAGATGTAGTGGATTTAGTGTAATATATAATGAACTTAATTCTTTTGTTAGAGTCTGTCGGAGAAATATTAGTATTTATGAGTTTTTTTAGGATGTTTTCATCTAGTTGTATGTTGGAGTGCATCTGTATATATAATCAGTCAGCTTAGTAGTAAATATATATATATATATATATATATATATATATATTAAAACCTGCCATGCCACGCTCACTGTAGCAAACCATCTCATTCACCTCGTTTCCATCACCTATGGTACAAAACTGACTGATTATATATATATATATATATATATATATATATATATTAAAATCTGACATGCTACGCTCATTGTAGCAAACCATCTCATTCACCTGGGTTCCATAGATGATATAGAAGATTAACTTGAAAAGCAGCGTCCAATGAACGTCTGCTTTGTTGAAGAGACTGCTAGGAATATGCTTCCGAGCTTGCTACAATATTAACCAGTTCATGTCTAAGGTTAACACTAATCTTCATTATATATCTTCATAAATTGTACCCGTTTGACTTTCTATTTTGAGTGTCTTGTACAGAGTGGACATCATTGTAAAAAGATTTTATACGTTGAATCATTAATCATTAATTTTGTCTACACCATGAGTTTGTATGAATGAATGCAATCGAACATGAAAAGTGTCCTCGTGGGAGACATAGTCCAGTGGGTATAAGTGTTGGTTGGTTCCAGTAACCTCTCTCAAACACTTGTGAGTTCAATACTTGTCTACAACAGTCGTGAACAAATAATTTAGGAAGTTGAGTTAAAGTGAGATAACTGTATGTCATTCGGAAGTGGCATCGCACTGGAATGAGAATTTTGTGATCGTTGATGAGGTTTTAGAAAGAATGGAAGCAAAAAGAAAATTAATACTGAGCATCACGAAGAGAGAGCTGATGTTATTGGGACATGTAATGAGGAAGAAAGGCTTAGAAATCTGATACACACAGGTCAGATAGACAGAAAAAGAGACAGAGGAAAGCAGCAGATAACATATTTGAAGGCCTGTGTAGGTGAATGGTAGAGACGGGTTGGGGGGTGGTAACAGGAGAAAGTGTGATAAGAGCCACCACAGATAGGAAGACGTGGAAAATATGATCGCCTATGTCCTGAAGGGACATGGTACATAGAAGAAAAAAAATGATCGAGATAAAGGGCTCTTTTCAAAATTCCGTGTATCTAAAGAAGGCCAGAGCATACAACGACCGAAACGTTGTAAGCATAACAAAAAAAATGAGGCCAATGTTTCATGAATGCAAATGTGCTTTCTAATTTCCCTGTAGACTTTTCCGACGTCTGTTTAAAAACTAGCGAATTAACTTCCTATTTTTGTTTCATTGTAACATCGCGAGTTCTTACACTTAATTATCACTCCGTTATTTTTGTCTGAACTTCTGAGATGATGTATTATTTACATTATTTACACTGTTTGTCTCGAAACAAGTACTCAGGGAGGCGAGTTCGAATTCAGGTTGAATTCCTTGTATTCACAAATACCGTTGGGAAAGGTATTAATCTGTCTCTTCTCTCCAGTTCTGGGTTAAATAATAGGACAGATTGGGTTCTATAGCGTTGGCCGGCAACCAGTCTACCGGAGAAAGCAATAGCAACCTACTGCGCGATAATCTTCTGCCCAGTTAGTAATGTCTCTTTTAAGACATGATCGCCTAAAGCGTGTATCACGTATGGCACTTAGTGGATTGAAACTGTTTGGGCTGCTGTCCTCATCTTTATTGCTATGTTTACGACGTTCCATAGGTTTTGGTGCTACTGAGTATGTCTCCTCAACACGACGATAATGCCGAAGAATACAACATCCGAAACGTCGCAAACATGGCAATAAATATAAAGACCGCATTCTGAACAGGGTAAATAATGTCGTTTCTTATTGTTTTATGTGTCAAGTAATTACTGTATCTGTGTTATGAATGTGTAATCAACACCGTTCTCACGGCATAGCCGTTGGTTGTCGATTAAAAATAAATCATAAAAAGATCATTTGTAACATTAAATTTTTCACTTTTCTATGAAAAAATATCAAACAGTTCTGAATGCAGTGATAAAATACATTGGTCCGACCAACGTCCCAGAACTTGACATAACTGATATTTGGCAAATGAATGAAGAATAAAAAACTACTGGGTAACTTCCCAAAATTCGATCAAGTATAATATACCTATATCCATATATAATGGTACTAAACTATATATATATATAAATAATCAGTTAGTTTACTACCATACATTTTACGTGTTTTCGCAATCATGTTTTAAAAGGGACATGACTGATAGTGCAGAAGATTTTTCCACAGTCAGTCTCTTAAGTGCCATACGTGATACACGCTTGGGCGATCATGTCTCGAAAGAGACATGACTGACTGGGCAGAAGATTATCCCGCGGTAGGTTGCCATTGCTTTCTGCGGTAGACTGGTTGTCGACCAAGGCTATAGAACCCAGTCTGTCCTGCTATTTAACCCGTAACTGGAAGGAAGAGACGGATTAATACCTTTCGCAAGGGTATTTGCGCGTAAGTGAATAAAATGGATTCAACTGGAATTCGAACTCGGCTCTCCGGTTTCTCGTTCCGAGCCGATATCCATTGTACCACAACGCACATCCACAGTAGTTTGCCATTTTCCACAGTAGGTTGCCATTACTTTCTGCGGTGAACAGTTTGCCAAAAAAGCGATAGAAGCGACATATGTCCAGCTATTTAACCCGTAGCTGTAGGTAAAGGAAGTATTAACACTTTTCCCAATGTTATTTGCTCGTAAAAGAATGCAAAAAATTCAACTGGAATTCGAACTCAAACTGAAATTCGAACTCTCTGGTTTTCGTTCCGAGTCTATATCCCCTGCACTATAACACACAGCCTTATATACAATATATATATATATATATATATATATATATATATATATATATATATATGCGACTCCAACGAGTTTCGATCCCGGCCAGAAGTAAATGGATGTGGGTAGCCACACTGATGAGCTGTGATACACCGAAATAGGCTTGTATGTGGATGACTACATTTTTAAATGTAAATCATTTGCACAACCAACATGCAACATTGTCTGTTAAAGAGAATCTATCTCGAAACTAAGAAATGTTCGTGTCGCATGGTACAATTAATTCGTAATTATATGATTATATTAAGCTCTATAATATTTATTATATTGAGCACTGTTTATAATAAAATTAATGCCGGGGTATTTAAAATAGTAAAACCTTGAGTTCTCTTCACCTGGATTTGTATATATATATATATATATATATATATATATATATATATATATATATATAAGCATCAGTAGACTGTCTTGTTTCGACGTATAACAGCTCATAAATACGGTTCAACATCCGATTTCTTCTAGTTGTAATTAAAACCCGACAGTTTTGACGGAAATTTTACCTCTAAGCTATCGGCGCACAGTGGAGAAAGATAGATTTGTGTTATGCACTCAATGTAAACAGACAACAGACGCCAAGCATATTTAAGTCATTGCTGAAAAACGAGCCTTAAATAGCAGTGAGTATGGTGTGTTAAAAATACTCTTACAAACTTTCAAAAAAGAGAAAAGTCTATATAAAATTATGTTAAGAAATCCTTGGAATCATGTTTACAGTTAATTGTACAATACACTATTGTTATGAGGATCTACCCATATGACATATGTACTTGTCCAATTTATATATAAAGAGCAGTTCTGCTTTGTAGGAAGCGGAGAGTGAGAGCAGAATCTATTCAAGCAGATGACCCTGACAGCCGAAGTAACAATCAAGCTAATGATCTCACATTGGTATATGTTTATACTACTGCCTTTGTTAAATATATTTCTTTAACTCTATTCCTTCTTTGTGTCTTTATTTCTAGCCTCAACACAATCCCATCCATTAATGCTGATTTTATAAATTTGTCATTCCATCTCTTCCAAATGTTCCCTCATCCGTAAACAAGACTGAAGAGACAAACAAAGAGATCGGCAGTTCGGCAAAAAGTCTTCTGTGAGGGCGAAAAACACTGCAAACGTTACAAAAAATAAGGATCCAGGAGCTACTCTTGAAGTACCCACCATGTGATGCTTGACGTGTGCAAATATCTGGATCCGCTTCGACAACCTGGAGAATCTTTTCTTCCTCGACTCATAGCTTATGGTGCTTATGGTGCCAAGACAATAATTTGCAGCAAATAATTGATGACTCGATTGTCTTCCATCTGTAAAAGTAATCTGATAAAGCCGCGCCGATTCAAGTTTGTTAAACATCCGCGCAGTCGTATGTAAAAGTCATATCTCCCTGGTCAGGATATGAATATCCTATTATTGTTAAAGGTAACATTGTTCAGTTAAGACACTACTACACACGTTAAATGTTAAATGTTGAAGACAGACTGTCCAAAATATACTCAAATGATGAATGATATCTCATCCATTTGGCAGCACATCGACATCTACTGTAAACTTTTTTAAACTTTATTTAAAACCAAGGATTTCTTGACATATGTTTATACGTTTGTTGTGGTGCAGTTGATATCGCTCGGAACGTGGAATCAGAGAGCCGTGTTCGAATTTCGGGTGAAATTCAGTTACGCGCAAATACCCTTGGAAATGTATTAATCGATTTCTTCTCTCCAGCTATGGGTTAAATAATAGGACAGATTGGGTTCTGTTACCTTGGCTGGCAACTAGTCTATCGCAGAAAGCAATGACAACCTACTGCGGGATAATATTCAGCCCAGTCAGTCATGTCTCTTTCAAGACATGATCGCCCAAGAGTATATAAAGTTTGGCACTTAACTCACTGACTGAATATAATAGTTAAAAACATGATTAAGACTTCTACTGGGCATAAGGTGAGGGTTCAGTTTTATGTTGTTATAAAGTAATAAACTAATCCCCTAATTACTACTTAATATTATAATACATCTTCTCCCCCTGTAGCTATGAGTCAAATAACAGGACAGATTGGGTTCTATAGCCGTGGCTGTCAACCAGTCTATCGCAGAAACAAAAGAAGAGAGAACTAGATTGCTATGTGATGTCCGTTCTTCAATATGGCAGTGAATGCTGGACAATATCATCAAAGATGAAGGAAAAACTTGAAGCAACCGAAATGTGGTTCTACAGAAGGATGATGCGGATATAAATTGAGCATGTGAGCAATGATGAGGTCTTGGGGAAAATGGAAACGAAAAGGAAATTAATATTGAGCTTCCGGAAGAGACAATTTACGTTTTTGGGACAAGCAGTGAAGAAGGGGGGCTTGGAGAACCTGATACTAAATAGGCCAGATGGAGGGAAAAAGAGACAGAATAAAGCTTCAGATAAAGTATTTGAAGGGCCTTAGCAGGTGGATGACAGAACGGGGGTTGCGTGGTGTTACAGAAGAAAGTGTGCTTTGAGCCAGGGATAGGGAGAGGTGGAAGGCCATGATCGTCTAAGTCCTTAAAGGACAAGGCACATAGAAGAAGAAGGTAACTCCATCCTGTCTCGGTTAACGAAGGAAGCCCAATAATTTAGTTTTACTTGAGGACATAATGAATGGCAACGTAAGAAAGTAAGAAGCTGGTTACACAAGCTCATGTGGCAGCTACCCTCACTTGGGATCTTTGACATATATTTGCCGTAACATTCTTTGCTGTAATATTTAGTTTCTCCAGATTCTCCAACATCAGCTAACATCTTGTGATCATAAAGATGCACTTATGAACCTATACTATTAACAGCTGTGCAATAAATCAGGGGAGATCTTTCTTGAGATGTTTAGTCTATTTGATTATTTACTGGGTAAAAGATGAAAGATAATTATACCTTAAGAAATACAAAGAAATGTAATATCCAAAGCAAAAATCTCGCACTCATCTCGGATGTAGTATAATTCACAGAGTGGAAATGAAACACATGCATTATTCTAATAACATCTCTTTTACACAGCGGAAGCAAGAAGTGTTACATTTACGTCAATATTCTAAGGTAACTGCCTGTTGAACATTATGAATAATTTCAAGCATGTGAAACGCAAACTTTTGGAGCAACTTTTAATACCAGATAAGTGTTCTTTTATCGCTTTGAATTCTGTCAGTCCAAACTATTCTCATATTTTCTATTTCGTTATACAGAATTATTAAAAACGTTAATCTTCTGTTAGATATTCGACGCTACCTATTCATGTGGTCCAATCTGTGTGGACCCTCATTTTCATTTTCTTCTTGAACCTGGATTTTATATTATATGTTGCAAAATCCGAAACAATGTACAAACATGTGTGTGTGTGTGTGCGCGTGTGTGAGCATGTATGTATGTATGAATGTATGTATGTGTGTTTATAAATTATTTGCAGATAAAATATACCTTCAAAGAAGTAAAAATTAATTAAAAAACAAAAGGAAAAATGTAATGAGGAGATTGGCTTGGAGAATCTGATCCTCACAGGTCCGAGGGAAAAAGGCACAGAGGAAAGTAGCGAGTAACATACTAAGGGATTTGAGCAAGTGGATAGCATAGTGCAGTTTGCGTGGGAACACAGAAGAACGCATGCTAAGATCCAACTATGGAGGAAGATGTGGAAGGCCATCATCCCCTCATTCTGAAGGGAAATGACACATAATAGTAAAATATATTTCCGCCATTATTTTACGTTATTCGAAAACAGATGAATTTATAAAATGTTTGACACGTAATGTAACAAATTTTAGTTACTGTGAGCAGTGCGAGTGTAAGTTTTGATAATATGAAGAACACGATGGATACTTTTGTTAATCAGAGAAGCGCAGTTGTTGTTTACGTTACTAGGAATAGCACGATGACTATTTTTCTTCATGTGAGTAGTCAGTAAGTTAAGTGCCATACGTGATACACGCTTGGGCGATCATGTCACGAAAGGGACATCACTGACTGGGCAGTAGGTTGCCATTGATTTCTGCAGTAGACTGGTTGCCAGGAAAATCTGTAGAACCCAATCTATCCTGCCATTTAACTCATTGCTGGAGGGAGAAGAGATAGATTATATTACATTATTATATTAAGTATAATTAGTGAGGGATCCGTTTGTTATTTCATAACGATAGAAAACTGATCCCCCACTTTATGTCCAGTAGAATTTTTTTTCTTTCGTTGACAACTATTATATTCCGTCAGTCAGTTAAGTGCCATACGTGATACACGCTTGTGCGATCATGTCTCGAAAGAGACATGACTGACTGAGCAGAAGATTATCTCGCAGTAGGCTGCCATTGCTTTCTGTGGTAGACTGGTTACCAGACAAGGTTATAGAATCCAATCTGTCCTGCTATTTAATCCATATTTTGCGGGAAGAGACGGATTAATACCTCACCAAAAGATATTTGCGCGTGAGTAAATGCAAGGAATTCAGGTGGAATTCGAACTCGGCTTCCCGAATTGCCGTTCCGAGCCGATATCTACAGCACCACAACGTAAATAATGTGAAGAGTACGATTGTTATTTTTGTTAGTGAGAGCACTACGATTGCTACTTTTGTTAACGTGAGATGCACGATTCCATTTTCTTTACGTGAGCAGCACGATTTCTATTTTAGTTTATTTGCGAGAATGATTGCTGTTTTTGTTCATGCGAGAAGCTCGATTGCTGTTTTGGCTAATGTGAGCACAAAGAACTGATGGAGATCCTCGGTATCCTGGACATATTTGGGAAAGACTTGAGAGTAATCAAGAATCTTTACTGGCAGCAAACGCGCTTGCATACGGACAGGTAATGAATTGAGTAGATATACAATGATAGAAAGGAGCGTAAGACAAGGATGTGTCTTTTCACCGGATCTGTTCAACTAGTACAGCGAGAATATTTTGAGGACTCTAGAAGATATGCCAGGATTCGTAATCGGAGGCCACAATTTAAACAACCAAAGGTACGCAGATGATACAGTGCTAATAGCAGACACAGAAAGGAAACTACAAGACCTCCTACAGAAGGTAACTAAAGAAATTAACAAGAAAAGACTAGAAATAAACTGCAAGAAAACCGAATGCATAGTCATTAGTAAAAAGGGCAGCCAAATATGCCAAATACAGGTCGGGGATACTAGAATCAAGCAGGTACAGAAATTTAAATAGCTGGGAAGCGTTATAACAGAAGACGGAAAATGGGACAGCGAGATCCGAAGGCGAATTGGCATGGCGAAGGAAACATTCCAGAAGTTGAGTAAAGTATTAAAAAAACTGGACAATTTCGCTCGAAACAAAGAAGAGAGTACTGGATTGCTATGTACTGTCTGTCCTTCAACATGGTAGTGAATGCTGGACGATATAATGAAAGATGAAGGAAAACCTTGAAGCGACTGAAATGTGGCTCTACAGAAGGATGCTGCGAATATCATGGATCGAGCGTGTGAGCAATGATGAGGTCTTGGAAATGATGGACATAAAAAAGAAATTAATACTGAGCATCAGGAAGAGACAGAAAGAAACAATAAAATTTTTACATATACGTTACATTTATGTTTATTTAATAAATATATAGAAAATTATGATTTTTATACCAATCACAATGAAAAAGGACGGCTTGGAGAATCTGATGCTAACAAGCCAAATAGAAGGAAAAAGAGATAGGGGAAAGCAATGGATAACATATTTGAAGGACCTAATCAGGTGGATGACAGAACAAGGATTGCATGATGTAACAGGAGAAGGCGTGCTCAGAGCCATTATGGATAGTGAAGCGTGAAAAACCATGATCGCCTACGTCCTGAAGGGACAGGGCATATAGAAGAAGAAGAAGAAGAAGAAGAAGAAGAGCAGTACGATTGCTAATTTTGTTACTTTGAGCGGCCAGTTTGCTCTTTTTGTTACCAGGGTCTCTATGATTGCTGTTTTTGTTAATGTGAGCAGCATGATTGTTAATTTTGTTACTGTGAGCTGGCCGATTGCATTTTTTGCTAATGTGAGCAGCATGATTCTAGCTTCTGTTTCTGTGAGCAGAAACGTTACTGTTTGTATTTATGTGAATAGCACGATTGCTATTTTGTTAATATGAGAAGAACTATTTTTATTTTTATTTATGTAAGCGGGACGATTGCTATTTAAGTTTCTGTGACAAGCATGATTGTTATTATTGTTAATATGACCCGTGCAGATAATATTTCTTTACTCTGTGCTGTACGATTGCAAATATTTTACTGTGTGCAGCTGGATTGCTATTTTTGTTAACGTAATGTGCACATCTGATATTTTCGTCGCTGTAAACACTAGAATTCCTATTTTTGTTATTGTGACTTGCACGATTGCTATTTTTGCTATGTAGTTGCCAGCTTTCTCTTTTCCAATCTTTTCACTCTTTTCCAATCTTTTCACTCTTTTCTTTTCTTTTTTTTCAATTGGAGTAGATAGACTAAATTATCGCCCGGTTCACACCCACCCACGTCTATTGAACAGGTGAAGAGGCTCATCCCTTGTCTCCTTTTTAGGATGTGGTTTCTGGCTTTCTCTTTTCCAATCTTTTCACTCTTATGTAGCCTCCTGCGCATCAGTGGCGTTACCGCCTTGCTCGGGGTGATATGATTAAAAGAAAATATGGTCAACACGTTTTTACAGAGACTAATACGATTACTATTTTTCTTACAGTGACCAACACGTTTGGTGTTTGTTGTAAATGTGAGAAGCATTATTAAAATGTTTGGTACTGTGTGCTGCACGATTGCTACTCTTTTTACTGAGATCAGCGCGATTGTTAATATGGTCTTGTGAACATTACAATTGCTATTTTTGTTACTGTGGGCAGCACGATTTCAATTGTTAGTAATGTGAGCTGCACGATTACTGTTTTTCCTACGGTGCGTAGAACGATTGTTATTTTTGTTATAGTGAGCAACATTATTGCTATTTTTTTAATGTGTATAGCACATATGCTCTTTTTGCGTTAGTGTGCGTGTGTGTATGTAATGAGAAAAAAACTTAACACATAATTAAACAGTTATAAATCCAGAATTTATTTCAGCAATGTCAAAAAAATTTACAATTGCTTTGTTCAAACCGCTGATGAATAAATATATTTTCACTCAAAACGTTTATAACAGAGTGATTTTTTTAACCGTAAATAAACTGAAAATAGATACATCACACATATAACACTATAGAGAATCAAGAAATAAATCACACATACATAAAACAATTAAGAAGAAATTATACACACAGAAAACGGAAGATAAGAAAAACATGCAGAGAACAATACCCAGATAGAATTAATCAAAGAAACATTATTTAGGAAGGAATACACACAAATTAGGGGTGGGAATTAACACAAATTAGGGGTAGGAATTAACACAATATACGGACTGGGATTTTAAAAAGTGAAACGGACAAAAAAGGAAAGAAGCAAAAGTGAAAAGAGAAGGTGGACAGAAATCCATACAGTCAAAAATTTTAGCAAAAAGATGTTTTCAAAATAAGAAAAAATATTTTATATAAAGTCTATATAAAGTTGGAAGAAGAGACAGAGACTGGATAACGACTCCCAACGGCCTCTTCGTGTGAGAGTCTCTCTCTTTGTCTCTCTCTCTCTGTCTCTCTCTGGCCGGCGTGGATGTTGTTGATCGATACATTTGGCCAAAGTTAAAAGCCAACCAAGAACAACGGTGATTTACAAATATGTCCTACCGGAGATGAGGTCAAAAAAGTGACAATCCGAAAAATAAAAAAAAATGGGTGTGAGTTATAAGACTATGTAAAGCCTAGAACTCTTGGCTGAAGAGACAGAGACTGGCTAACGAATTCCGATGGCCTCTTCATGTGAGCGTCTCTCTCTCTCTCTCTCTCTCTCTCTCTCTCTCTCTCTCTCTCTCTCTCTCTCTTGCTGCCCTCTTGCTCCACACAATCACCACCAAGGAAGAATACGCCATTTCGGTCGGGTTTCAATCCTGGGTAAAAAATCAATCGGAGTCTAACCGTACTGATGAACGAAACAGATTTGTCTGCGGATGAATATATATATATATATATATATATATATATATATATTAAGTAAATCATCGAGCTTTATATTCGACCTCAACAGAATGCAGAAAGCACTGTACGGCCGTTTCATCCTATATTTGGGACTCTTCAGCAGTACGCATCGAATGTGTGTGTTGTTTGTCCAGATCCAGCAGGGGTATATAGCACTATGGAGCGCCATGATTTCCTGAAGTGACGTGCCATTTAGATAAAAAATGTTAACATAGATCAATTTTACAAAGTCAGCATAACTACTCTTTCTTTCTAGTTATACAATCCGTGCGGTATATTTATTTTTATTTAGCCGAATGATTGTATGCAGACAATATATTCCAAAATCATTTTGCATTTTTCAAAAATTCTCTTTACAAATTTTTTATTAAAATATTTTTCTATTCTGACTGTAGAAAAGTAAAAGTTAAATTTACTTAGAATACTTTAAAGACAGTGAAAATTTAGCAGAATGAAGCTAGAAAAAACATTCCATAAGCGAGACAAAAGGTGAAAAAGCAAACCATTTTCTATTTAAGTCTATAGACTAGGTCATATCTTACAACCTGAGGGAAGTAATTTTACTGTCGTGGGAAATATTAGACGACAGGTCAAACTCTATATTATCGCTGATGCAACTTTTGATTTAATCAAAAATCTCTAAACAAGTAAAAGGAGGACCGCACTAAATGTGGCATCAATATCCTAAGGATGGGGAAATGGTAAACTTACGTTTCATTACTAACCAAATTGTATGATGAGTACTTCATGTTGTTAATGAAAAAAAAACAATAAAAATTTACATTTGTACAATGTGTATTTCCTGTCGATAATAAAAACAATAAAATATTTACATATACGTTACATTCATGTTTATTTAATAAATATATAAAAAATTATGATTTTTATATCATCTAGAGTAAATGTGCGTCCAACGTATTACAGAGTTTCAACATTCTTGTCTATCATTATAATGTGAATTCTTGTCTATCATTATAATGTGAAATATTGGGACAATGTGATAGAATCAGAAAGACAAATGAAAACAACTTTCAGATTTTTTTTATCTGGCTGAATACATTAAGAGTCTTTTTTCTTTTCTTTCCAATCACTTTTGTAAATAGGTATGCCACGTTGTGATATTAGCAGATCTATCAAGAATGTGAAATATTATAAGAGAAAGGGCGCAATTCTACTGTAGATGGCCTTACGATTAAGGCATTCTCTAGACAATTACGCCGTAGTGAATTATTTTCACCTTTGATCAGATTAGCATATTTTATGTCAAAGTTGTAGTTTGTCTCGTTACGGTGGGAAAACAGAAGATTTGACATATTATTTGGCAAAATGTCTCGTTTGTGGTCATATAATATTTTATTTAGATTCATTGGTAATTTCTCGGTATTTTTTTACAATTGTTTTAGACAACGGAATAAATTAATTCAGGTTTTAGCTTATAGTTTCTTTATTATTGATAAAGTCATGAGTTCAAAAAAGCAACTAAAAAGAACAAAAAGACAGAACGCAAAAAGAAAGGAAAAAGGTCTTAATGCATGAAGAAATAACAAGAGTGAAAGCAAGAAGAATAGACATGAAGACAGAGGATGCGGGGAGAGTACAAGACAAAAAGCAGAAAAAAAGAGCAAGACGGAAATCATGAAGAAAAACCATAAAGAAACAACAAAAAGACAGGATAATACTGAAAAGCACGAAAAGATGACAAGAAGACGGAAGACAAGAAGAATAGACATGAAACACAAAGGTAAAAAGAGACGACATGAAGCATGAAGAATGAACAAGATGCAAAGAATGAAAAAATGACAAAAAGAAAGATAGCAAGGAGTATAAAAATGAACAGGGAAGGCATGAAGAGAGGACAAGAAGAAAAGCACGAAGAGAGAAAGCATAAAAAGAAAAATAAACGGAAAAAAGAAAAAATAGACATGAACACGGATGGCACGTCGAAAGAAAAACACGGAAAGCATGAAGAGAAGGCAAAACAGAAAACATGAAGAGAGGACAAGATGGAATGATGAAGAAAGGATAAAACGAATATCATGAAGAGAGGGCAAGAGAAAAATCAAGGAGAGAAAACATGGCGGAAATCATGAAGACAGAACTAAAAAGGAATGCATGAAGAGAGGACAAAAAGAAAACGGGAAAAAGATGTGAAGAGAAGAAAAAAAAACCTGAAAAGAGGGGAAGAAAAATGAAAACATTAAGAAAAGACAAGAGAAAAGAAACCAAGAATAGAAGAAAAGAAAATGGAAAACATGTAGGGAAAACAAAGAAAAGGAAAACATGAAGAGAGGACAAAAGAAAGTACAACATGAGAAGAGGGCAAGTCAAACATAAATATAATTAGAGGACAAGACAGAAAAAATGAATAGAGGACAAGAAAAAAATATGTGTAGCGGACAAGAAGGAAAGCAAGATGAGAGAATAAGAAAAAGCAAAGCATGAAAAGAGGACAATAGAAAGAATGAACCGATGACAACAAAAGAGAAAGCAAGAACGGAGCAAAAGGAAAAAGAAAGCATGAAGGGTGGACAATAAAAAAGGAAACTATGAAGAGACGACAAGGAATACATCATACAAAGGGGACAAGAAAAATAGAAAACATGAAAAGAGGATAAAGAAAAGGAGAGCATGAAGAAAGGACAAGAAAAGGGAGCGCATGAACAAAAGAGAAGCCGAAAAATAGACAGGAAAGGAAAAAAGAAAGCATGAAGGAATAAGTCAAGCAATAAGGACAAGAAAAATAGAAAACACGAAAAGAGGACAAAGAAAAATAAAGCTTGATGGAGGAAAATAAAAAGGAGATCATGGATGGTGGAAAAAGAAAAAAAGATCATATAAAAAGGGATAAAAAAGAGAAATAAATATAACGAGAGGATAAAAGAAAGTACGACATAAAAAGAGGGCAAGAAAAAAGAAGTCATTAATAGAAGAGAGAGAAATGAAGAGAGGACAAGAAAAAATTGCGTATAGAGGACAAGACGGAAGGCACGGTGAGAGAAAAAGAAAAACCAAGCGTAAATAGGAAAGAAGAAAAATCAACGCATGAAGATAGGACAAGAAAATGGAAAGAATGGACAGATGACAAGAAAATGCAAAACATGGAGAGAGGAGGAGAAAAGGTACAGCATTAAGAGATGAAAAGAAAAAAAACTAATGCGAGAAGAGAGGACGGAATAGAAAAAGAAAGAAAAAGAAAGCTTAAAAAGAGGACAAGAAGAAGAAAATAGGATGAGAGAACAAGATAAGGGGAGTTATGAAAAGAAGACAAGAGGGAAAAGAAGATAGGACAAGAAAAACAAAACATGAAAAGAGAAAAAGGAAAATGAAAGCATTTATAGAGAACAAGAAAAGGAAAACATAAAGATAGGACAAGAGGGAAAAATGAAAATAAGAAAGAATAGGAAAACATGAAGAAAAAAAAGAAGGAAAGCATTTAGAGAGAATAAGAAAAAGGAAATCGTGAGAGGACAAGACGTAGAAAATGAAGACAGGAAATCAAAAAGCATAAAATAGGACCAGGAAAATGCATGAAAAAAAGACATGAGAAAGAATCGTGAAGGAAGGACTAAAGAAAAAACGCATGAAATTAGGACAAAAAGTAAAGAATGAAGAGCGGACAAGAAAAGGTAAAGCATGAAGAGCAGACAAGAAAAGGTAAAGCAAGAAGAGAGAACAAGAAAAGGTAAAACATGAAGAGAGGACAAGAAAAGGTAAAGCATGAAGAGAGGACAAGAAACGGTAAAGCATGAAGAGAGGAAAAGAAAAGGTAAAACATGAAGAGCGGAAAAGAAAAGTTAAAACATGAAGAGAGGACAAGAAACGGTAAAGCATGAAGAGGAGAAAAGAAAAGGTAAAGCATGAAGAGAGGACAAGAAAAGGTAAAGCATGAAGAGAGGACAAGAAAAGGTAAAGCATGAAGAGGAGACAAGAAAAGGTAAAGCATGAAGAGAGGACAAGAAAAGGTAAAGCATGAAGAGAGGACCAGAAAAGGTAAAGCATGAAGAGAGGACAAGAAAAGGTAAAGCATGAAGAGAGGACAAGAAAATGTAAAGCATGAAGAGAGGACAAGAAAAGGTAAAGCATGAAAAGAGGACAAGAAATGGTAAAGCAAGAAGAGAGAACAAGAAAAGGTTAAACATGAAGAGAGGACAAGAAAAGGTAAAGCATGAAGAGCGGACAAGAAACGGTAAAGCATGAAGAGAGGACAAGAAAAGGTAAAACATGTAGAGCGGACAAGAAAAGGTAAAGCAAGAAGAGAGAACAAGAAAAGGTAAAGCATGAAGAGAGGACAAGAAAAGGTAAAGCATGAAGAGGAGACAAGAAAAGGTAAAGCATGAAGAGAGGACAAGAAAAGGTAAAGCATGAAGAGAGGACAAGAAAAGGTAAAGCATGAAGAGAGGACAAGAAAAGGTAAAACATGAAGAGAGGACAAGAAAGGTAAAACATGAAGAGAGGACAAGAAAAGGTAAAGCATGAAGAGAGGACAAGAAAAGGTAAAACATGAAGAGCGGACAAGAAAAGGTAAAGTATGAAAAGAGGACAAGAAAAGGTAAAGCATGAAGAGAGGACAAGAAAAGGTAAAGCATGAAGAGAGGACAAGAAACGGTAAAGCATGAAGAGAGGACAAGAAAAGGTAAAGTATGAAAAGAGGACAAGAAAAGGTAAAGCATGAAGAGAGGACAAGAAAAGGTAAAACATGAAGAGCTGACAAGAAAAGGTTAAGTCTGAAAAGAGGACAAGAAAAGGTAAAGCATGGAGAAAGGACAAGAAAAGGTAAAGCATGAAGAGAGGACAAGAAAAGGTAAAACATGAAGTGAGGACAAGAAAAGGTAAAACATGAAGAGAGAACAAGAAAAGGTAAAGCATGAAGAGAGGACAAGAAAAGGTAAAGCATGAAGAGAGGACAAGAAAAGGTAAAACATGAAGAGCGGACAAGAAAAGGTAAAGTATGAAAAGAGGACAAGAAAAGGTAAAGCATGAAGAGAGGACAAGAAAAGGTAAAGGATGAAGAGAGGACAAGAAAAGGTAAAACATGAAGAGCGGACAAGAAAAGGTAAAGTATGAAAAGAGGACAAGAAAGGTAAAACATGAAGAGAGGACAAGAAAAATGTAAAGCATGAAGAGCGGACAAGAAACGGTAAAGCATGAAGAGAGGACAAGATAAGGTAAAACATGAAGAGCAGACAAGAAAAGGTAAAGCAAGAAGAGAGAACAAGAAAAGGTAAAACATGAAGAGAGGACAAGAAAAGGTAAAGCATGAAGAGCGGACAAGAAACGGTAAAGCATGAAGAGAGGACAAGAAAAGGTAAAACATGAAGAGCGGACAAGAAAGGTAAAACATGAAGAGAGGACAAGAAAAGGTAAAGCATGAAGAGCGGACAAGAAACGGTAAAGCATGAAGAGAGGACAAGAAAAGGTAAAACATGAAGAGCGGTCAAGAAAAGGTAAAGTATGAAATGAGGACAAGAAAAAGTAAAGCATGAAGAGAGGACAAGAAAAGGTAAAGCATGAAGAGAGGACAAGAAAAGGTAAAACATGAAGAGCGGACAAGAAAAGGTAAAGTATGAAAAGAGGACAAGAAAAGGTAAAGCATGAAGAGAGGACAAGAAAAGGTAAAGCATGAAGAGCAGACAAGAAAAGGTAAAGCATGAATGGCGGACAAGAAAAGGTAAAACATGAAGAGCGGACAAGAAATGGTAAAGCAAGAAGAGAGGACAAGAAAAGGTAAAGCATGAAGAGAGGACAAGAAAAGGTAAAGCATGAAGAGAGGACAAGAAAAGGTAAAGCATGAAGAGCATGTTTTCTCTTCATATATTTTTCTTGTCCTCTCTTCATGATTTTCGTTTTATCCTCTCTTCATGTTTTCATATTTGTATTCTATTTCAACTTTATTCTTGTCCTATCTCAATGGTTTCTTTTTTCTTGACCTCATTACATGTTTTCCTTTTGCTTTACCTCCCTTCATGCTTTTTGTTTTGTCATTTCTTCATACTCTCCTGTTTTACTTGTGTTTTCTTTATCCTTCCCGACTTCTTTTCTTTTTATTCATATCTTTTACTTGTTTTTTCTTTATGCTTCCTTTCTCTTGTCCGCTGTTCATGGTTTCCGTTTTCTCCATTTTTCATGCTTTTCTTTTTCTTGTCTTTTCTTCATGCTTTCCTTTTTCTTGTCCTCTCTTCATGATTAAATTTTCCTTTTCCTCTCTTCATGCTTTTTTGTTCTCTTTTCATGCTTTCATTTTTCTTGAGCTCTCTTCATGCTTTGTCTTGTCCTTTCATCAAGTTTTTTTTTGTCCTCTCTTCAAGTTTTTTGTGCCCTCTTTATGCCATTTTGTCGTCATGCTTTTCCATTTTCTTGTTCTCTCTACGTGATACATAATTCTTTTCCTCTCTTCATGCTTTGTTCTGTCCTGTCATTATACTTTCATCTTTCTTGTACCTTTTTCATGGTTATTTCTTGCCCTTTCATCGTACTTTTCTTTATTTTGTCCTTTCATCATGCCTTCCTTTTTCTTGGCCTCTCTTCATTCTTTCATTTTTCCTGTCCTCTCTTCATGCATTTGTTCTTGTCTTCTCTCTATGTTTTAGTTTTCTTTTTCTTTCTTCATGCTTTTTTCGTCTCCTCTTTTTATTTATTTCCTTTTTCTTGTCCTCTCATGGTTACTTATTTCTTTTCCTCTCTTCGTGCTTTTTTGTCCTTTCTTTATGCTTCCATCTTTCTTGTCCGTATTCATGCTTATTTCTTGCCCTTTCTTCATACTTTTTTCTTGTCCTTATTTCATGCTTTTTTTCTTCTTTTCATGCTTTCTTTTTTCATGTTCTTTCTGCATACTTTGATCTTCTCCTCTTGTCACTCTTTTTTTTTCTTCTCCACCCTCATGCTTTCATTTACTTTCCTCTCTTCATGCTTTTATCTTGTCCTCTCTTCATGTTTTCATTTTTCTTGTGATCTCATCATTTGTTTCTTATCCTTTATTCATGCTTTCATTTTTCTTGTCCTCTCTTCATGCTTTATTTTTTTCTTGTCCACCCTTAATGATTCGCTTTTACCCTTCCGCTTTTCATGCATTTTTTGTTTTATTTTTTTATTTTTTTATTTATTTATTTTTTCTCATATCATCTTTTTTCTCGTCTTGTCTTCTGGCTTTCATTTCTCTTGTCCCCTCTTCGTGTTTTTCCAATTTATCTTTGCTACATGCTTTCCTTTTTTTTAATTTTCTATTACTTGTTCACTCTTCATGAATTTCGTTTTATCCTATCTTCATGATTTCGGTTTGTCTTCTCGTCATGCTTCCCGTTTTTTCTCTCTGAATGGTTTTCTTTTTTCTTGTGCAATATTCATGTTTTCTATTGTTTTGCCACTCTTAATGCTTTTGTTTTGCCTTTACATTGTCCACTCTACATACTTTCCATTTTCTTGTCATCTTTTCATGATTTCAATCTTATCCACTCATTATTGTTTCGGTGTTGCATTTGATTTAAACTTTCATTTTCTTGTATTCTCTTCATGTTCTCTTCTTATCCACTCTTCGTGATTTCCGTCCTGTCTATTCTTTATGTTTTCCATGCTTTTCGTCTTGAGTTCACTTCATGCTTACTCTTCCCTTATTCTCGTTCTCTCTTCATGCTTTCCGTCTTGTCCTTTCTTTATCCTTTTCGTTGGCGCTCAGCAGCATACTCAAGTCATTTTTGACCTCATCTCAAGATCTAAAATCAGCGTCATTATACGATCTGCGGAAGTGAGGTTAATGATTTTGTAACACCGAAACAAGTAGCAATGCACACACCTGACCAACGATGGACCTCTTCACTTTTAACTTTCTCACAAAATACATAAATACCACCAACCTCTTTGAGTTAAATTGTAACTGCAAACACACACACACACACACACACACACACACACACACACACACACACACAAACGCGCGCGCGCACGCACGCGCACACACACACACACACACACACACACACATATATATATATATATATATATATATATATATATATATTGTTATGGTGCCCTCCTAAGAGGAATGGGCTTTTCCTTTTATTATATAATTGCCTGCAAGTACTAGTACGCAGTTAAAGCCAGATACGATTCAGGCAATGAGTAGCTGTACCATTCGGACTTAATTCTATTTACTTACTATATATATATATATATATATATATATATATATATATATATATATTGTCCTTGTCATACTAATACACTGTTTAAACGTACCTCCTGTGTTCCGTGTCTTAATACCAGCCAAACCGATTCTTACAACTCTGCGGCAAAGTTTCGCCACAATAACCCTACAACAAATTGTTGACAACGATATATATATATATATATATATATATATTGATTGATTGATTGATTGATTGATTGATTGTTTAATTACTTAGTTTTTGGTCATAATAAAATTAGACCAGTGCACATTTGTATTAAAAAGTGTTCAAATTAATTATATTGTAGAACTTTTGAATATTTTCCATTTGTAAATTTTTTTTTCACGCGACCTACGTTTCTACTATAAGTGGTGTCTTCAGGCGATTTGCAATATATATATATATATATATATATATATATATATATATATATGCATATTTTATTAAAAATGACCTATGAGGTTTGATGTTCAGGTTTTTTATGTATTTTCTCATGTGAAAGCTTTCGGATAAAAAAAAACATTTAGAAAATTTAAATAGAAATGTCTGCCCAGTAAGAGGATTTGTTTAGTGTCAACTGGGAAAAATGCATCAACCTTCTCGCCCTTATCCTACTTGTTCTATTTGCTTGAAATGTTTTTTTTTATCTGTTTGTTACAATCCCGCACTCAACTTAACTTAATATGGGGATTTTCTCAACGTAGATTAAGATGGGTTACCCAGTGTGGATTGAACTAAAAAATCAGTCGAAATATATCCATCGAGACAAGCTTGTTAACAATTACACTATGTCAAAGAACCCTGTTATTATCTAAGCATAGCTTAGATTTGGGACAAGACCAAAATTAGGGAGCACCTAGTGAGTATCGAAATCACTATTCAGTAATTGATCTAGCAATAAAAGCCTGGTAAATATTTAACATGAACGAGATGCCCAACTTTCTATATTTTTAAAAAATTGTTTTTTTAAATTCTTAATGTCTGTATTTATCTATATATTAGCTTTGTGCTCCATTTGTAAGAGGAGGGACACCAATGTTCTCATCCAGAACTGTTAATTATCGAGTATACTACATAGTAATATATAGTAATATATTATAATATAAAAGCTAATATATGAATCAATAAAAATAAATTAAAAATTTAGTAATCCTGGAAAGGTCGACCAAGGAGTTAATATAAAATACAGAACCTCTTACCTGAAGTAGTTAAATAAATTTCAAACAGTAAGATTGCTAATTTTTAATAAAAAGCGTTCATACTCACGTATAATGTTTCGCGTATTACAACTAAAAGATGTCAGAAATGAGCTGTAATTTGACAGGTATTATTTTCATTCATTTCTTAAGGCAGCCACGTAATTTCAACCTCTTTCCGAAGGCAAAAACTTAGTAATCCCTGTAAGGTCGACCAAAAAGTTAATAGAAATTACACGACCTTCAGCGGGAAGTATTTAAAGAAAGTGGGAAAAAAAGACTACATATCAACTAAAAGAAAACAGAATGTATGTTAATCAGTAAGAAGAGGAGCCCAAAATGTCAATTACAATTTGGGGATACTAAAATCAAACAGGTGTAGAAATTTAAATACTTGAGAAGTATTCTAGCAGAAGACAGAAAGTGCGATTCAGAGATTCGAAGGCGTAATGTCATGGCGGATGTTGCACTCCAGAAGCTGAAAAGAATAATAAAGATACAGAAAAAATTCGCTGAAAACAAACAAGTGAACACCGGAATATTATGTGATGTATGTCCTCTAATATAGCTGCGGATGCTAGACAATATCATCAAAGATGAAGGAAAGATGAAGGAAAGACTTGAAGAAAGTAAAACGTTGTTCTACAGAGAAGGATGCTGAGGATACTATGAACAGAACACATGACCAACGACGGGGTTTTGGAGAGAATGGAAACAGGAAATAAAACTTATACTTAGTATCAGGAAAAGACGCAGTGAATGTTGGACAATATCATCAAAGATGAAAGAAAAACTGAAATGTGGTGCTACAGAAGAATGTGGTGGATATCATGGATCGAGCATGTGAGCAATGATGAGGTTGTGGAAATGATGGAAAAGAAAAGGAAATTAATACTGAGAATCAGGAAGAGACAGCTGAAGTTCCTGAGACATGCAATAAGGAAAGAGGGCTTGGAGAACCTGATACTAACGGGCCAGATAGAGGGAATAAGAGACAAGGGAAAGCAGCGGATAACATATTTGAAGGACCAAATCAGGTGGATGATAAAACGATGGTTGTGTGGTGTAATAGAAAAAGGCGAGCTAAGAGCCACCAGAGATAGGGGGACATGGAAAGCCATGATCGTTCTGAAACGACAAGGCACGTAGAAGAAGAAGAAGAAGAAGAAGAAGAAGAAGAAGAAGAAGAAGAAGAAGAAGAAGAGATTGGCAAACCTGATGCTCACGGGATGGAGAGATGAGAAGAGAGACAAAGGAATTCAACGCATTGCATACTTGATAGACTTTAGCAGCTGGATGATATAGCGAGTATTGAGTGGGGTAGCTAGTGATGGATATTAAGAGCAACAAGGGATAAGGAGATGTGGAAGGCCATGATCGCTTACGTTCTGAAGGGACATGGCACATAGAAGATGAAAAATCAGAATCTAATCCTTTGGAATCATTGAACCATTGACAATTAAAAGCAACATTTCGCAAACTAAGGTCAGTATATTCTTCATGATTCTTGTTTTCCTAACCTGAACATTGGATTTAATTCTCCCCAGTTGAGAGTTTTTATACACATCACAACAGTAAATTAAGCACCTCTCATCTGTATCCGATTCAGAATCTGAGAAAAAAACACTGATTTTATTTCTTTTTATCGTTTCATTATGTTGGTGTCAGGCGCTTTCGTCTCCTACTTCTGTATTTTCTCCAACTCCCCAGCAGACGATTTCTTGTCAATGCTCTTTTTCTTGGACGACAGGGAACTATTCACTGGTGAATCAATGAGCATTTGATTTTTCCTTTCTTGCATCAATCTATCCCACCACCCAAGTAATTTTTCAAAGGCCTTCTGCCAGACCCACTCTTTTCGGAGAGCATCTGGTAAGTAGATAGTTAAAGGGAAATAATATTAATAAACATTATTATATTGCAAGAGAATAAAATACTTGCAAATGTATTTAACCTAGAAAATAACAAAAAAGTAGTTTTTGCTTCAGTCAGTCAGTTAAGTGCCATACGTGAAACACGCTTGGGCGATCATGTCTCGAAAGAGACATGACTGACTGGGCAGAAGATTATCCCGCAGTAGGTTGCCATTGCTTTCTGCGGTAGAGTGGTTGCCAGCCAAGGCTATAGAACCCAATCTGTCCTGTTATTTAACCCATAACTGCAAGGAAGAGACGGATTAATACCTTTCCCAAGGGTATTTGCGCGTAAGTGAATGCAATGAATTCAGCTGGAATTCGAACTTGGCACCCCGGTTTCTTGTTCCGAGCCGATATCTACTGCACCACAACGCACACAGTCATATTTTATATACGCTTGGGTGATTATGTCTCTTTCAAGACATGATTTACTAGGCAAAAATTTTTATGCTGTAGATTGCCATTTCTTTTTGCTGTAGACCGGTTGCCAATTGAGACTATTGATCCTAATCTGTGCTGGTAATTAACCCATAGCATGGGTGAATAAGAGATGGATTGATACCATATATACCTAAGTGAAAGAAACGAATAAGCTTGGAAATCGTACTCGGCTCTACCAATTTATTTTTCCAAGCAAATATCCATTACTCCATAGAGCACATCCTACGTTTTTTACTTAGTTAAGTGTTATATGTGATACGCGCTTTGGGCGATCATGTCTTGAAAGAGACATGACTGACTAGGCAGAAGAGTATCCCACAGTAGTTTGCCTTTGCTTTCTGCGATAAGGAGGAGACGGATTAATACCTTTCCCAAGTGTATTTGTGCGTAAGTGAATGCAAAGATTTCATCAGGAATTCGATCTCGGCTCTCTACATAGTACATAGGCGATGATGGCAATCCACAGCTTCCTTAATGCCTATAATCGCCTTTATTAAGTTGGATAAAATGGACTGCATGGATACATGCATATTTTAGAAACGGCTGTGTGTATTATGTAGCAACTGACACCAGCACATGAGTATTGAAACTTTCCTTCTACATTCTAGTTTACAAGTCGAAGAAGGTTGAACCAACGCTCATTTTTATTATATCGCCAAATTTACTGATTTTTCATTAATTTGGTTCAACCTTCTTCGACTTGTAAACTAGAATGTAGAAGGAAAGTTTCAATACTCATGTGCTGGTGTCAGTTGCTACATAATACACACAGCCGTTTCTAAAATATGCATGTATCCATGCAGTCCATTTTATCCAACTTAACAAAGGCGATTATAGGCATTAAGGAAGCTGTGGATTGCCATCATCGCCTATGTACTATGTAGAGAGGCATCAAGGATCTCAAAAATATACAAAAATAAAACCTGTGAACTGTAGTCTATTCGGTAGATTTATTATTGATATTCATAAAACTTTTACCCATGTCATATCTTAAAAAATAATTTAAAACAAAAATAGGAAAAAAGAACATATGAAAGCTTTTATGGAAAGACAATTTCAGTGGCATCAAAATATTTCTGTAAAATAAAGAAAACATCGACTAAAATATGGTGAGCATTTAAAAAGTGATCATTTCCAGATATATTTTTGTCTCTTGCACATATTGACATTTGCAGAAATAACTGCTCGTTCTTTAGTTGGCAGTTCGTGCGCAAGCGCCTTTGAAATGTAGTTGATAATATTCTCGCCATAAAAATAGACCCGACAAACAAATTTTTCCTTCATTTTCAGAATTTCTATTCGTTGCAGAGAAAAAAAAATAGCAGATCGAAATGCGTTAGAATCTATTTTTTTAAAAATATTTTTTCCTTAAAATACAAAAAACAAAGTCAAAGTTATAAAATCAAATTCGGAAAATTATTTGTTGGATTCTTTTCGGCGGAGATTCGAAAAGATTTTCACAGATGTTCGATCGTCTTATTTACGAAGAATATTATTCTATATTTGGTAAATTCCAAGCAAATTCAAAGAAAGAAACAGTTATAATTTTTTTTAGATATTTGCAAATTTATTTAAAATGAATTATTTTGTGTCCTGTCAAGGATTTCAGGTAATAAATCAGGGCATCGGTCTATGCTCACCTTCGTTTATAATTATTTATAAACATCTGAATTACTCTTGCTTCATTCTTCCTTTATTTCTTTTCTTTTATTTCTTTTTATCTATCTGTGTAATTTTTTCCACCTCTCGCACTTATCTATTTAAGTATTAAGTCTTTTGTTAGAGATGTGCCTATTTTCCATTTTGAAACATTGTAATTATTAAATTCATAGTGACTGTACATTGAATGAAAACATCACTAAATTATCTCAAGATAACAGTAGCTCTTAGGCGTTGTATTATTATTTGTACACCGACACGGAGTGTATATATAAGCCAAATACATAAAATAATTGAAACCTGACCTGAAGAAAATGAACTACGAAATCTCCACAAACATTCTTAAATGACTATAATACATAACAGAAGTGATTGGTTATCCTGATGACTTTCCATATTAAATGCTTCTCGCCAGACTCTCGAGTGGTCATGTGTAACATCACAAGCTGTAGTGCAATTTTCACATCCGACACGGGTGCGCAGACGTATTCGCAGTTGCCTTCAAATTCTTCCATGCAAACAAAATAGACGACTATTACTATCGCACGTCCGCGAACTGTTTAATACACTTAAGATAATTGTCATTTTTGATAATGGTCAGCGGGGATGTGCGTTTTGGTACAGTGGATATTGACTCGGAACGAGAAGCCGGGGAGCCGAGTTCGAATTCCAGTCTAGTCCATTGTATTCACTTACGCGCAAATATCCGTCTCTTCCTTCCAGTTATGGGTTAAATAACAGGACAGATTGGATTCTATAGCCTTGGTCGGCAACCAGTCTACCACAGAAAGCAATAGCAACCTATTCTGGAATAATCTTCTGCCCAGTCAGTCATGTCTCTTTCGAGATATGATCGCCCAAGCGTGTATCACGTATGGCACTTAACTGACTGACTGATGTCAGCCGAAAGCTCAGAAACGATTAAATAAAAAGACATGTATCAATATTGTTTTTGTCTTTTAACGATAATGCTATTAAGTGTATGTATATATATATATATATATATATATATATATATATATATATATATATATATATTCTTCATTTGTAAATGAGTTATTACGTGACCTAGGTCTCTACCATATGTTGTCTTCAGGCGATAACTGATTTTACCATTTTTTTAAGAACGCTCACATAAGAGAGAATATTTTTAACGCTCACGTAACTGGAAATTTTTGAACGCATAATTTTTAAAATTAGAAAAAATTGTAATGGTTTTATCAATAGTTGTATGAATTTAATAGGCATTTTATGATATGGTTACACTTAGTCATAATTTCTGTTCTTTCATTCAATCATATATTTTTGTTTGCGAATAACACAATAGCTAACTCTTCTTCCTGGCACAGCCTATATATTTTTCCACCGTTGTAAATGCTGGCTGTTTTCACTTTACTCCAAGTTATGTCTGGGATTTTTCATATTTTAATTCTAATTCCCACACGTGGTTAACCAATTTTGTACACTTTTCTATTTTAAATGTAGACTTGTGATTTGGCCTTAAAAGTGTTTTTAGTCGATCCTAAATATGTTTTGTTCTGACCATTTAAGTCATGTACTTTAGCTTTGTAAATGACTTCTTTTTTATTACAAAGTCCTTGAAGAAGGCATGTATTTTTGTCACTGCAGTTACATTATTAATGATCTTGCTTTGTACAATGCTATTCAAATTTCCTGCATTTTCTTTATTTATGACATTTTCTAAATTACTAGTACAGCTATACCTCAGTTTGATTGTATTCCTATTGAAAATTTTGTTTAGTTCTGAGCTTTTTGGAAAGCGTTTATCGGTATATGTATATATTAATGCATATTTGGACAGGAGTTTTTCTTTTACACATGTTTCGTTAAATACGACTGACAAGAAAGATTTTAATTATTTTTGACTTAATATTTTCTAATATTCTTACATATTTTTTGCTGAAGATTAGGATTGTAAACATGTTCCATTATTATTGACTTTTCAAATGCTTTCAGCTATATCACTTGCCATTCTCAGGGAAATATTTTTCCGGTATTGTTACTTTATCCTCATGTTTTGATTGTAACATACATTATTTTATGTTTTGGAAAAGGAACGTTCTTTAAAAGGTATCACGTGACGCGCACGACTAGACATCGCGCATGTGTGTCTGTCTATTTTTACAATACTTTCAAAATTATTTTACCTGGTAAATAATATAAGATTGATAGCAGGAGACAATTGTTTGATATATGATGCCTCTCTTATAGCTAGATGCTTTTGATACTTTGCCCAATTCTGATGGAGAGAGCCACCGCCTTTCTCTCCTAATCTTGATTTTAAGCTGATTAGAACAGCTACATTACCCACACATCACACAATCATGTATTCCCAAATTGTCACCCATCCAGATAACGATCAGGTTCAAGGATGCTTAACTTCGATGATCTTACGGGAACTAGTTTTTTAACGTAATGTGGCCATAATACCCTTCTCATATTAAGTCTGGATGATACAATATCCTGCAATAAAAGAAGCATTTAAATTATTGTTAAGTAGTCTTAGATTTTTGACCAAAGCTGTTTGTAGAAAATGTTTTGTCTCTTCGTTAATTTTTCAACACTTTGAAACATTTATATATTGGTGACAAAATATTTCTGCTAAAACTTTTCGTCGAAAAAATTGTCGTCTACTTCGAATAATCTTTTCATTTCTATTGGCTCCCCTTTTGAATGAGATGTACTTTAAACGTTAAAAAAAATGATGTATTTCATATTTGTATTATTTATTGCCAAGTAGATAATACTAAATGAAAATAGAATGAATCTTTTGTTATTATTACTTTGCAAAATGTTACAAGACAAAGAAGCAAAAATGAACACATCTAAATCACTCTAAATGTTTTTTATTCTTTCATTGATGAAACTGCAACATAGGTAATTATTAAATATTCATAAATTCATTTGATGCACATTTTATTGTGCAATATAAACAAAAGAAATATTCAATTCTCATTTACAATAATTTCTTTTGGCAACAAATACTAAAAAATAGTATAAAATGCATCATTTGTAAAACACTTGGTTGGCCTAATAATTATGGCGGTAGTATATATATAATTTTAGATATTCTACAATTTCATGGGTAATACGTATTTAGCCGCAGACCTTGCAGCTCGTCAGACCAAAATGATACAACATTTAATCTTCAAAATATTACCGAAAATCATTACACACAGACGCTCACGTGTTCATAATGAGAATAGACATTTGTAACGGTAATCTACAAAAACAATTCCTCGCTCATTCAAAAGACACCCAAAAAAGTAAAAAAGAAAAAATAGACAATTGATAAATGGAAAGAAGAGAAAAGAAAAGAAAAGAAATAGCAATGGAAAGAGAACGAACAGTATACAAAGAAATGGAAGTTAACGTCATATATCGACACAGCGTCTATTGCAACCCATCTGCTGTCTTAAAAAACATGACATGGAAATTTAACACTGAAATTTAGTTTTAAATATAATGGGATATATTTAAGGTAAAAATATATTGTAAATCATACTTTTAATACAAATTAAAATATAAACACTATTTATATTATTTTATAAATACAGTTAAAATAATTAAAACTTATAAAAGAAAACAAACATTATAATTAAATATAGAAAAATAGAAAAAATGATAAACGTTAAAAGAGAAAGAAAAAGCAAAGAAATAGGATGAGAACTAACAGTATAGATAGAAAGAAATTATATATATATATATATATATATATATATATATATGTGTGTGTGTGTGTGTGTGTGTGTGTGTGTGTGTGTGTGTGTGTGTGTGTGTGTATAGAATTTACGTATGTATAATAATCGGTCACATAGTACAAAGTCAAAGATGCACGGTTATTTTTCTATAAAGAAAGTTGGTAGAATTGATTTGCATTGCTTTGCTTTAAGGCATATGAAATATATAATGCTGATAGGGATAGGTTCGTATAAATAGAATATATATTCTTTGTAAGAAATAAGTTTGTAGATCAGCTTTTTTTGACGTTATTTTTGTAAAGTGGTTTTGGTGCGTCAGATGTATTGCTAGTATGTATTTGTTTCCACAAATGTATTCCTGGTAATATTATATTTTTCCTCAAATATGTATTGCTAGTAATACTTTTTCCTTCAAAAATGTATTCCTGGAATTGTTACTATAAACGTCTATACTTATACTTTGATAGTGCTTTGACACCATTTTAAGGATAAACTAGTTATCCATAGCTGGGACACTAACAGGTGTTACCATCCATTTTCAAGATAAGTAACAGAGTTCGACAAGAATTACACAAACAGATAAAAAGAAAGAAAAGCAATAAAGAAAGAAGGAAGGAAGAGTATTTCACATGTTTCTAAATAATTATAAATGAAGGTGCGATTAAAATGGCATCCCGATTATTACCAGAAATCTTTGACAGGACACAACAGTAATGAAGAGGTGATTCTACGCTACTCACAATCTTCCAGTTCGTGGTCTTGTTGCCGAGTGCAGTTTATTGTCATACCCAGAACTATGGTCGAATTGAAATGGACTTGCATTTATCTGGCATTTCGTTTTAATTTATGACGTAACACTGCTACCTTACCCCGACATTTATTACTATGATGTGCGTTGTGGTGCAGTAGATATCGACTCAGAACGACACCTTGGGGAGCTGAGTTCGAATTCTAGTTGAATTCCTTGCATTCACTTACGCACAAATACCCTTGGGAAAGGTATTAATCCGTCTCTTCCCTCCAGTTACGGGTTAAATAATAGGACAGATTGGGTTCTATAGCCTTGGTTGGTAACCACTCTACCGCAGAAAGCAATGACAACCTACTGCGGAATAACCTTCTGCCCAGTCAGTCATATCTCTTTCGAGACATGATCGCCCAAAGCGTGTATCACGTATGACACCTAACTGACTGATGGCTTTTCGACGATGCCAGCTGCCGATGCTCGAAGTTGGGCTGGGATGGCCAACAGGTAGTTCTGCTGAAGATTGCTAAGAATATTGGAAGCAGGTTTTGGGATTAATGAGAAACACAAGGCTGAAAGTCTGAGGCACCCAGTATCGATCTAACTCACTACACAGACATATTTGTTCTAGCGAGACAAGATTGCTTACGATTACAACCGTCAAAATCCTCGTAAATAATAGTCTTAGCGTAGCCCAGATGTGGTTCAAGGCCGAAAGTGTAGAGGGCGGGCACAGTGTGGATAGAACTCGCTACTTAGTCGAAAATAATCTAGCAAGACAAATTTAATATTGCCTAACGTCGAAATACCAATAAATGATTCTTTATGCATAGCTTATATGTGGCACAAGGCCAAAAGTACGGATTGCCTAGGGCGGATCGAACTCACTACCCAGTTGGAATTGATCTCTCAAGACATGTTTACTAACCATTAAATCCCACATCGAAGAACCCAATCAAGTTTTAAGATGAATAAAAGCTACAAAGAAAACAGCGATATCAATCAGAGATTTTTAAAACAAAATATGAGGAAAGAAGGCTTTGAGAATTAAACTATCAAAGGACGCACTGAACACAGCGGAAGTAGGGGGATAATAATCATAAGTAAAGCCATAATTCCACCAAGAAAAAGGGTTTATTGGGTGTGAAATTGAATGAAAAGGTTTCAGTGAGGTGAAAGAACAATTTTGTGGTGCAGTGGATAGCGGCTCGGAACAAGAAATCGGGGAACCGAGTTAAAATTTTCAGTTGTAGATCTTACATTATATTGGTGTGCGTTGTGGTTAAGTGGAACTCGTCTCGAAACGAGAAATTGGAGAACCGAGTTCGAATTCCAGTTAAATTGGTTGAATTCATTTCTTCTTGTTCTATGTTACCTGTCCCTTCAGGACGTAGGCGATCATGGCTTTCTTCGTCTCCCTATCCCTTGTGGCACGCTTTTTCCTGTTACACCACGCAACCCTCGTTCCATCATCCAATTGATTAGGACCTTCAAATATGTTATCCGCTGCTTTCCCGTGTTTCTTTTCCCTCTATCTTGACTGTTAATATCAGGTTCTCCAAACCCTCCTACTCATTGCATGTCTCAGGAATTTTAGTTGTTTATTCTTGATGCTCAGTATTAATTTTCTTTTCGTTTCCATCATTGCACACATGCTCGATCCATGATATTCGAAACATCCTTCTCTAGAACCACATTTCAGTTGCTTCAAGTTTTTCCTTCATCCTTGATGATATTGTCCAGCATTCACTGCCATATTGAAGAACCGATATCACATAGCAATCCATCACTCTCTTCTTTCTTTCTAGCTAAATTGTCTTGTTTCTTAATACTTTACTCAGCTTCTGGAATATGCATTCACTTACCCTCAAGAAATTTGACAAAAAGTATTAATCTGTCACTTCTTCTTCTATATACGGGCTAAATAGCAGGACAGATTTTGTTATATAGCCTTAGTTGGCAACTGCAGCTAATAATGGCAACTTGCTGCGGGAAAATAATCTGACCAGTCAGTCAGTCAGTCAGTCATGTCTCGAAAGAGACATGCATGCTGAAGAGTATATCACCTATTGTAATTAACTGACTGATACAGAGGGGGCAACAAATAAAGATTTAAAGGAGCAATTTCTGATAAATTAAACAAGAAAGGGGGATTATTATCCAAGGCTTGACGAGATATAAAATAGAGAACGAGAGTACCAGTCATTTTTTTCACTGAAATAGGTTCCTCATGAAGAACTTGGATTTATACACTATTCGCCTCTACATATGTCCACATTTTAAATTATGTATAAAAGTAAGTGTATTCACGCATGAACAAAAACGAATAGAGAAAGATGTTTAAAAAAAAGCCAATCCATTTGCGATAAAAATGAAAAGAAAAAATGAAAACAGTTTGGCGCCAATTCCTGTTCGCAACGTAATTAATTTCTACACAAAATAATCGAATTCTCTTATGTGCCTCTTAGCCTTGCCCGTACAAGATATGCGCATGCGTAAAAGTTTCTTCCATTTTACTTGGTATCAACTGCTCCACTCGGCAGTTGTTCCTATTTTTTTTACCTTACATTTAACTTCCAGCTTTTCGCTCTGTCTGTAGAACTCAGCTACAAGTTCGTAATCAAATGAGAACTTTTATCTTCATATCTTCTTAGCATGTACCTACGCAGCCATTTTTTAAATAACCGTTAGCACTCCGCTTAAGGAAGCTTCGAACGTCTCTAAAACGCCTAATCTTATTACAAATGAAAAGGGTAAACTGTAACATGGCATAAACTGTTCAAGCTGTCAAAGAATTTTGTTTCGACAATCTTCTTATGCTTGTTCGAATTCGTTTGTGTTGTTGCATGGGTTGTGCAAACGTAATTCACTGATAAGAATCGTTATACTCGTGGAATTGTTACAACGAAAAATAATTAACTTTCTACGAAGCTGTTACAGCAGCCCGCATTTGAGCGGACATTCTAAAGCAGAATATCATTGTATTGTTTGTACCAGAAGAGGAGAACATTGACAAAATGCAGTTGCGTCAAATACATGCATACAAAAATCTGTATACAAATGGTTTTATTATTATTACATTTTCTTATTTTTCGCATAAAAATCGTTTTTATATTTTACAATCTTAGTATATAAGATGTGTAAACTCCAAAATGAGATTTGAAATTGGTGAAGAAAAATGTTTTAGCTAATTTGGTGTCGCTAAGGTAGAAACAGTATCTTTTTTTTTCTCTATAATGTCAAGTTTCACAAAAGTATACTGCATAATTTTAACCAAATCAGACATTCACAGCTATAATATACGATACAAAAATACAGTTAGACAATTATATTCTTTTCCCAATGTGAAGTTATATATCAAGATAGAAATGACTGTTTTCTAAAACTTCTTGAGAACTTCATTGTCTTTTTTAGTTCAACAGTAATCTCATATCAAGTGAGTGTATCATTGGCCGTGATGCTCCTTCACCATAACCCTTATATCTGATAAATTATTTTCCTTCTCATTACTCAGTTTAACTCGATTAACAGTTGGCTAATTTCGTTGAATTTGTTTAGCGGTATATTTCTATGTATTATTTAATACCGAAATCTTACTAACTTGAACATAATTATATTCCTTCAACAAATCATTTTGAGCGTAATTGTATGATTTCAACCAAAGATAAAATCTGTTGGGCATTTTGCATTAAAAATATTTATTTTTTATCTATGTATTACTGATTTTGTTTACTATTATTCACGACATAAACCAAGAAAAACAGCGAACCCCTCGACTTGTAACAATTAAAACAGGGAACTTTTTTTCCCGATCTGCTGCGAAAGTTGGTCTCCAAAACAAGATACTCTGCTCATTACACTTTTTCAAGGAAAACACCTGCCTGAAGAAATTCAGTTGAAATAATATTTTTATATTACGGTAAGGGTGTTAGTTTGGGTGAGAAAGAAGTGGTGATGTTGTCAAATCACCTGCTATATTCCTTAGCTTTTCTGACGGCATTATGACTTTCTGAATGGTACTGTCCGGTAAGGCTCATAGCGTTGCTTGACTCGCACCATCAACTCTAGCATTCCTTGTATTTTTTAATAATCACATCGCCCCATGTATTTTATTGCCACATTTTGCAGGGGGTTACATCAGAGGAGAATTATGAGAAACAGTGGTAGGTTACAAGGGGTGTTAGGAAGTGGGTAAGAGATGGGTAAGAACACTGATGAGAGTGGAGTGGACGGAGAAAGAAGCATGAGAGGGAGGATGCAAGTCAGTGAGATAGGAGATGACTATTGCCTTTACATTTAAATTCTTGGAGATTGTAGCTGTCGGGGAAGCAAGTAAACAGAAGGGAATTTTTTTATAATTATATCTCCCCAAGCAAGGCATTTTACTGCCAGTGTTGTGCAGGGGTTTACATTGGAGGAAAGTTATAAGAAAGAGTGACAGGTTATAGGGGGTGTCAGGAAGTGGGCTAGAGAAAGGTGATAATACTGATAAGAGTGGAGTGGACGGAGGAAGAAGCATGAGAGAGAGGATGTAAGTTAGTGAGATAGGAGATGACTATTGACTTTACATTTAAATTCTTGGAGTTTGTAGCGTAGCTGTCGGGGTATCTATCTAGCTATATACCTTTCCTTTTTTTAAATAATCATATCGCCCCAGACAAGGCATTTTACTGCCAGTGTTGTGCAAGGGGTTACATAGGAGGAAAGTTATGAGAAAGAGTGACAGGTTATAGGGGGTGTCAGGAAGTGGGTAAGAAAAGAATGAGAACACTGATGAGATTGGAGTGGACGGAGAAAGAAGCATGAGAGAGAGGATGCAGGTTAGTGAGATAGGAGATGACTATTGAATTTACATTTAAATTCTTGGAGATTATAGCTGTCAGGATAGCAGGTGAATGGAATGGAATTCCACAGGCACGAAGTGCGAGAAAAGAAGCTAAGGAATATGTTCCGTTAATACGTCAGGTTACAAATTGATTTAAATACATGCATTTTAACAGGGAAATGCTTTGGTGATATTACCCTACTTATGCATGGCCATAGCCAAGTGATTTATGAAGATTTATGTCACAAAATGTATTTTGTCTCCCCAGAAGAATTCTTTCGGTATGCTAGTAAAATAACAATGTCCGAGGTTAGAAATATAGATTTTTCAAATTAAATGAATTACCATTCTAATAGTCACCAAGTATGGATAGAGTTACAAGCAAAATCTACCCCAGTAAAGTTGTTACGATAGCAGAGGTAATGACATTTTTAATTCATCCAAACATTTTAAACATTTTTACATCGAAAGGTCTGACATTCTACAACCATTATATAGCACAGGTATGACGTTAAAAAGTAGCTTAAGTAAAATATAAGGGGCAGCGAAAAGAAATATTGAACCAAAATGAACGATGCTCCTTGTGAAAATCATCTAACATAACGCGATTTCATTTACAGCTTCTACGAGGTGTAATGAAACAAGTAAATATTATTATCATTCAAAAATCTAAACTTATTTATAACTGGAACTTTGTCTGTGTGTGTGTGTGTGTGTCTCTGTGTGTGTATCCGTTATTTATAGACTCCGAAACTGCTGAACCGATTTTCTTGAAAATTTACACAGTTGTACTAGATGCATCTGGGAGTGTTCTTATCTAGGTTTTGTGTCAAGGTACCCCCGATAAATACGGAAAATCGAAAAAATTGGGTTATAGAAGGAGTGGTCCGATTTCAATCAAATTTGATACACTCATAGACAAAGACATTCGAGATATTCAGAAGTTTCAAGGTTGCAGTTCTTACAATAGTGTAGAAAATTGATAATATATATATATATATATATATATGAGGCAAGATTCTTGTGTGTGTGTCTGTTTATCTGCCTGTATGTCTGTATTGTATGGCATATAAATTTAATCTATCAAAAAAATTAAGGATGTGGATTTAATAAATATTAAACATTCCAACTCTTCGATGTATAGAACATTTTCAACAAACTTAACATCGGAAATAATGAAATTGAACACAGAATAGATACAGCGGCAGGTAGTTTGCAAAACCAAGACATTGACCTGAAAACTGCAAATATGTTCATCATTAGCCTGATCAGATCGAGACCTTCATGTGGATGTCATGTATTGCGTCACATTTTTTTCAGCAATTTCTAAACTTCCAGCTGCTTTCTCAAATCCATGTTTACAAATGGTTTTGAAGGAATGAAATCTGCAGATCATAGTGAGGTCCATCCCGCCTCGAGTCTCTTGATCTGGCGTTACATAATCACAAAGAATAGTGCTATATACCAGAAACCATTTCACTTAAAGACATTCTACATCTGCAACAATAAAACAGATATAACTTGTAACTCCAGGTAAACATAATGACAGAATTAAGATGCTGATATTCTACCCCATTTCTAACAAAAGAGTAGGATGGAAAGCCCCCATCAAAACTGGAAAAAATTAACAACTTCAGGATTTGACATTATTTACACTGTTAGAATTGTTGAACTCAACTTTATTGACATTTCCTACGACATTTTAGCCGTTGTACACTCCGGTCATCTTCGGGTGCTATGAATTTTGTACTGAATCTTTTTATTTCGAAAGTTCTAAATTCCTAGCAACTAAAGAGTACAATGGCCAAATAGCAATAAAGATGAGGGCAGCAGTTCGAACAGTGTAAATAATGTAAATTATTATACATTGTCACCCGTCTATTGTTCTACTTTCCACTCACAAAGCGCATCACTCCCTGCTCTTGATAATTCGGATAGGTCCAGTAAATTTCAAATTCTCGAAACACTGCTTACTCATTATGTGTGCAAGAAACCACAGGTATATATTTCTGATTCTGAGTATATGTCATTGTCGTTTTGTGCCTTATGCTTTTAACTCTCAACATCCTCCTGTAGAATCATATTTAAGCTGCTCCCAGTTTTCTCTTTATCTGTGAAGAGATAGTCCTGTATTCACTAGCGATTCAGTTTCATTTCTTTACCGGAAACCTTGTTAATAAACACATGTAGATTATCGATTTCGTTTTCTTAATATCTGATGAGGAGATTAATGTCTTTCTAAATTCTAATGCCTAACAGATAAACCTTCTTTATGCTTATTCCCGATAATCTCAACAGGGGAAAAGGTTGCACAATTTTTTCTGTCCTCATCTTAATGGTCGGTCCCGTCATATACATTATACGTATCTTCTCAAACGGCCATTCCTAAGAGAACACACGATCGCCACGCTAAAATAAAAACTGTCATTTCTATCAACCACTCCTTGCTTTCCTCTTTGCTCATAATTCTAAAAGGTATCTTTGCGTTAAAGCCGCTTTTGATGAATTCTTTAGAGTTCTGCTTCAACTGCCTTTCCGGGCACTTTACGGGTCGATCGTGAACATATCGCAAGCTGCGTATATATTTCCGTATATATTTGGAATTTTGCTCTAAAACTAGATCATCAAACATATTTACAAGCTTATCAATCCAACTACGTTCAGAAGTCAAGACCATTATATAACAACTTCTATTTCCTGGTGGGTCCTCAGAAGAAGAGACGGAATTAAGTGCAGCATCGAAAAAAACGCTTTCATGTTGTCTTACCACATCCGTTGCTTAATGGCATTGGTAAGACGGTGTAGATATATGCCTTATCAATATCAGTCAACCCATTTCTCATGTATGACAATATCACAACGAGATCAAGAATGTCCATTTGTCCTACGATATCTTTCGATTTGCCATTGGCTTTCACCCTAATCTTTGCTTCAACGTCTTCGAAACCTTTCTACTCAGGCCTTTTGATTGAATCAAATAGTGACGACGATTAGTCTTCTTTTAAACGAAGTCGATCGGTAACTGCATCAAAAGGATCAATGACGTTTTCTTTTGCTGAATGGAGTTGGCAAGCAATTTCACGAGGTAACAGGCTTCCTGGCAAAAGATTAAACAGTCCGGTTTTGTCAAGGGCGTCACTGAATAGATTAATGAAACCTTCTGCCATTTTTATGAACTTTTTCATTTGAACGTCAGATATCCTCACGTTTTCTTCTTGTATGTTTGTCAATTGTTGTTAACTCACAACTATTGTCACATTTTAAATGGATAGACTTCGACATTTTTTTTTCATAAATGTTCTGATATTCTGAACCAATATTTGATGCGATGAGAATATTTTTATGTAACTCATTTCAATCTGTCGCATATTCAGATTTTTTTACTAGACCTTTCTGGTGATGAGATTGTCTAGAAAATCAAGAGAAGTAATGAAGAAAAAACTTGAAGCAGCTCAAATGTGGTTCTACAAAAGGATGGACCGAGCATGTGAGCAATGACGAGGGTTTGGAAAGGATGAAATGGAAAAGGAAATTAATACTGAGCATCAAAAACAGACAACTAAAGTTCCTGGCACATGTAATAAGGAAGGAGGACTTAGAGGACCTGATACTAACCTGATAGAGGAAAAAAGAGACAGGAGAATGCAGTGGATAACATATTTGAAGGACCTGAATTTTTGTTCATATTTGTCACATTTTAAATGGATAGACTTCGACATTTTTTTTTCATAAATGTTCTGATATTCTGAACCAATATTTGATGCGATGAGAATATTTTTATGTAACTCATTTCAATCTGTCGCATATTCAGATTTTTTTACTAGTCCTTTCTGGTGATAAGATTGTCTAGAAAATCAACAGAAGTAATGAAGAAAAAACTTGAAGCAGCTGAAATGTGGTTCTACAGAAGGATGCTGCGGATATCATGCACCGAGCATGTGAGCAATGACGAGGGTTTGGAAAGGATGAAATGGAAAAGGAAATTAATACTGAGCATCAAGAAGAGACAACTAAAGTTCCTGGCACATGTAATAAGGAAGGAGGGCTTAGAGAACCTGATACTAACAGGCCAGATAGAGGAAAAAAGAGACAGGAGAAAGCAACGGATAACATATTTGAAAGACCTGAACAAGTGGATGACGGGACGAGGGTTGCATGGTGTAACAGGAGAAAGCGTGCTTAGAGTTACCAGGGATAGTGAGATGTGGAAAGCCATGATGGCTTAAGTCCTGAAAGGAGTTTTTTTAATCATATCACGTCGAACAAGGCGGTAACGCCACTGATATGCAGGGGGCTACATAAGAGTAAATGGGTTAGAGGAGAGTGAGGAGAACGAAACAGTTAGAAATGAGCAAGAGAAGAATGGGAATACAGGATTGATGACAGTTGCGAAGGTAGAGAGAAAGGAAAGGGTCTACAGGACAGTGTGGAAAGAAGTAGGGTCAAGTAGTTAAGAGTAGTCAACATTTAAATTCCTGGAGGTTGTAGCCGTCGGGAAAGCAAGAATAAGGAAGCGAGTTCCACAGGTAGGAAGTGCTGGAAAAAGAAGCTGCAGGAGTAGTATTGTCGTCTGCATTTGGTTGATCTAACTGTGAATGGGTGGAACCTAGTTGCCAGTCTGGATGGCACATAAAAGAAGAAAGGGAAATAATGTCTGTCAAATGGTGGAAGAGACTTTTTGTAAGATCAAAAGGCATGTAACAAAATAGCATCGTCTAGGCTCTATAGCTATGTCTGCAGCCAGGGTGGTGATGACACCGGATTGCAGTGAGAAGTACTTCTTAGACTGAATTTAAAGGTCAGGACGGTGATTTTGTTTTTTTTTTGTTAGAGTCAATGACCACATGTTTTTGATCTCCTCCAGATAAACTAACTCACGACGCTATACATGAAAGATAACTATCCGACTTTCAAACAAGATATGCAGAGAAAGTGGTCAGAGGTTCAGCGAATTTGACCACACTCGATCATGAGAGTGAAATGAACAATAATGAAGATGATAAATATGATGAATAATAAAATAAAATCTGTTTAAAATCCTAAAAAATGTGACACTTCATAAAATATCACATTCTTGAGGATTATTGTCAATAGAAATAACGTTCTCTCTCCACATATTCAAAAGGCAGGAAACCACAAACAATGAAAATCATTGTTTTAAACATATACTTCAAAGGTTTTGAACCGCACCTAGGAAAATCGGACATTTCTACAGAAACATTTTCATATTCGAGGGTACAATATTTCTTTTTTCAATATATTCTTTTTTGCTAGGCGATGTTTGCAATGAATAATAAATTATATGATTTAGAAATAGGAGTTGCCCTCCTCCGATGAATTTGCAATTTGTTGCTTTCAAAAATCTGAGAAAATTTAAATTCAACGTCAATGGCTATCTTCTGTCTTCTTGAATCTATTCTTTAATTGTCTTTTGTCCCACTAAAGTTTTCTAATTCTCTTTTAGCCATAGTCACACAACAGTATCCAAGTGGAATAATAGCCTTGTTTGTAGTAAAATGATAAAAACATATTTTTAAGCAAATTCTTCTTTTAAAATACGGTTTATTCTTGACTTGGAACATGAATTTCTTTGTCAACAATGTTTTGTTTTTCATTAATGCCGGAATTTAAGAGATTTATTTTCTATTAAAATATAATTAGATTTACTCATTTCCAAAATTAGAAAAGGCCACATTTACTGTTTCCATTTCTCAAATTGCTTTCATCAGATCTGCATTGGCTACCTTCCAAAACAGCGTAGCTATGTTACTATCATTTAGGAAACATACTCAGGTATTCCAATGAATAGCAAACTCAATATTATCGATAAATCATGAAGAGGTTTATAAAAGAAGAAGCAGTTCATATGCAGTGATGAAATGTGTTCGGTCCCAAAAAAGAATTAAAAAAATATATGCTGGTAATCAAAATTAGAAAAGTAGTTATGACTTAAAATATTACAACATGCACGCACACATACAATCATATGTATATATATATATATATATATATATATATATATATATATTCTCATCCGCAGACAGATATGTTTTGCAGTATCACAGCTCATCAGTACGGTTAGACACCGATTGCTTTTTAACCAGGATAAAACCCGACCGAAATGGCGTCAGTCGGCGATTCTACCCCTGGGCTATGGGCGTTCGGTGGAAATATATATATATATATATGAATAAAGTGTCGCTATGGATATTTGAGTTTGAACACAGATCGATAGAGAAGAAACACTGTCGACCTCGTTTTGATGTAATTAGAGGAATCATGACGTTGTAAAAATCATATAAATGGCTACATAATACTCATTCAAGTTACGAAAGAAAAATGACAGTATTTTCTGAAGACGTATATGTGACTTTATAAAACTGGCGACAAGTATTTGTTTGAAGTTACGTGAGGAAACAAAAGAGACGTCATATTCGCAGACTACAGAGGAACAACCAGGCAAAATATTCAAAAATTACGCTTTGAAATATTCAGCGAGGTACAGAAAAATGGAATAATTAAAATCTGTAATGATTCAACTGTTGGCGTTAGAAAAGCAACAACAAGAACAACAACTGCAGTAACAAAAGCAACATTAGAAGTTTTTTTTTAATTATTATTTAATAAAACAACAGAAGATAAACTTCAGATTATTCACTTCAGATGCCGTTTCTAATTTAATTAGCAAATTTTTATACAATTCAGATGAAAGGACAGACAAATTCTTCAGCTTATTAAAGAAGATACAAAGAGATCTTCAAAGAATATTATTCACATTGGAATTATGAAATGAATGTTCGTTTATTAGTAAGAAAATTGTTCCCTGTGGAACCATAAAAGTATATAAATATTATTTTACCAAAAAACCAAGTGAGATAAATTTTGATAAAACTCTAGTAATGCTATCGAAATTTTTCGGTGATAGAATCTCATTATTCAAAACATGTTGGCAAAGTCTTAACTTAGTAAAGAC
The DNA here is from genome assembly GCA_037127315.1 of Ascarosepion bandense. Lineage (NCBI taxonomy): Eukaryota > Metazoa > Mollusca > Cephalopoda > Sepiida > Sepiidae > Ascarosepion > Ascarosepion bandense. Next base: position 138,252 of record JBBBDQ010029102.1, read on the forward strand.
TTAAAAATTAGTGTGACAATGTGTGAGGATGTGTGTCACTTATGTAAGAGTCGTGAATCGAGACTACAAGACGGTGAAAAGAAATGAATTAAGTACAGATTTATTTAAATGCCTAATATTTGTACAGGGCTTAACTTCTAGTAAAAATGCAAAAATAAGATTAAGAATACTTGCTAAATTAGTATTGGATCCCAAATTAACTCTCCAGAAAATATCAACGTACTGTAAATCTAAAACTCAATAACGAAACGTATTGTAAATCTAAAACTCAATTTCACAAGTACATTCTACGAAAAAAAATGTCTTTAGTCGTTCTTTCATTCTTAATAGAATATTAAAAATGACGATAAAACACCACTCAGTACCTAATACTTGCCACGGTTGTGGAGGTAAACATTTCAAAATGAATAGTTTTTTTAAGAAAAAGAAATGCTATAAATGTGGAAGGCTAAGCCACAAAAGTACTTAAAGCAAATACAAAAAATGGAAGAAAAATAAACCCCATGTGAACATGGTAAATACAAACGCATACAGAAAAAAATTAAAAAGACCTCGAAGGTGTCTTTAACTTAGAAACATATCAAAAGGGGAATTTTTTTTTAGGAAAATTAATAGTGTAAAAATAAAATTACAACTGAATAGAGGTTACACTATCACCATCATAAATAAAGATACATGAAAATAATGGGTAAACTGTGCTTATCTATATATATATAAGGTAATCAGTGAGTTTGTGTGTGACTGTAAGCTATGCACGCCATTTAAGCTACGCCATTTAAACTTTCTAGGGACACATATCTACATGGAAGCCAGGTCGACACATACTTCCTTTCAGCGCTTTTTTGCCAATGAAACCGATGGTTTACTTTTGCTCCGTAAAACAGCTAAGATTTAAGATGGTGGCTGAATTACGTCACAGAAATCAAATCACACGTGTCAAACACGACTAAAATTTTTTTATAAAAAAAAATGAGCCTTTATATTTAATTTTTAATCCGTCGTGTTAAAAATTCATCTGGTTAACAAAAAAATGTGAATATTTTTCCCCGTAATTTTTAAACAAAAGAAAAGAAAATGTGCCAATGGTTAATTTAATTATTTAAGTGTTTTTTCAGATTTTATATTTCATACTTCAGAAAATAAAATTTAAGAAAATAAAGCTTTAACAATATAAATAATTTTTATTTATTATGTTGAATTCATTTAGTCAACAAAAATGTAAATATTTTCCAGCGTAATTTTGAAACAAAAACAAACGCTATGTTGTTGACAATGTCACATTTAATTATTTAAGTATTTTTTCTTTTTTTAAGATTTCATATTTCATACTTCAGAAAATAAAATTAAATGATGCTAGTAAACTTCTAAAATTGTTGCTTATGAAGTTGAAAAAAAGCAAAATGAACTTTTTGTGTGAATGTATCTGGAACCGAGTGTGTTTGTATTAAAGAATACAGATAATTTCTTTGGAACAGATTTGATAACATTATTTGATGTTTTAGACCTCCTAACTAACTCTTTCTGCAACAAAATAAATATTATTACTTCCAGTGCTAATACAGCAACTGAAAAACTAAAGATTAAATTAAAAACTGATTTTCTAGAAGTCTTTTGAGAAGGTTTAGGGAGATGCACATAAATAAAAGCGCAATTTGAAGTTAAAGAGAATGTAACATCGATATTTAAACGATAAAATATCAATTAGAATCAATTAATTAGAAATTAGAGATTAGAAAAATAGGTATATCAAAGATAGTCTATTCCGAATAAGCATTATCAACAGTATACGTTAAAAAAAAAAGAAATAATACACTCGTATATGTTGATTTTTCAACGGGGCTAAATTAAAATTTAAAACAATATAAATATCCGTTACCAAAATTTGCCAAAGTAAATAATGGTATTATTTTTTCTAAATTGGACCTGTCATCATTTTAATGCTTTTTATCTATATGCAGTCTTAGTATATTTCTTTTCTAATCTTGTTATTATAAACCATTAACCAGACATTATGGGATTTAACTTCCATGAATATCGAGTGAACTTGTAAATTCAAGTTTATTAAATTGTCAGTTTTAATTATGCACCTGACGATTATCTAACCCATAAAACTCTGAATCGTGCCATCGACGTAAGACAATATATATATATATATATATATATATATATATATAATAGCTCTGTTCATACTACATTGAGCACTGTTTTATTAACACCCGAATAATAATAATATGCATTTGTGCACCCACATAAGTATATTTATTACATCACGTAACAGTATATATATATATATATATATATATATAGAGAGAGAGAGATAGATAGATAGATAGATAGATAGATAGATAGATAGATAGATAGATAGATAGATTGATAGATAGATATTTGGACTCACGACAAAATCTTTCATTAATATAATAATGAATTTAAGCTAAATCCTTATACCATTTTTCAGAATGGTTTGAAATTACAAGATTTACATGTTTTAGTCCTATCTACGTGCTTTCGTGAAGAGAATATTGCGTATAAAATAAGATATAGATTCCTATCAAAGTTTTTAAAGAATTAACAAATACAAAATTGTCTAATTGAACTTAGATTTGATAACTTGTTTCGCATTTCTAGGCTTCATCAGATTAACAAACGAAAGAAAGAAATATGTCTGTTTAATTGTGTGTTTGCTTCTAATAAGTCATTAGTACTTTTCTGCTGCCCACGTAGCGTTTCTGGTGATTCAAGAAAAAACAAATGAAAATGAGTGACTTTAAATAAACCGTTAATATTTACGTTGCGTCTTTGCTTTGTTATTCATGTCAAAAGTGATGTATCTGTTCTCCCAGTTAAATTTTTGTATTTATTTTTTTATAATTTTTTTTTTCTGAGGAAACCTACAAAGGTGAAACAGAATGTATAGATTTCATAAATAAATAAATAAATGAATGAATAAAAAAATACCCACAGCTGCTTTTTGTAGTGGAAAAATGACCCAGTCTCCCAAGAAAATTAAATTTTCGCATAAACTGTTGATGTTCCGTTAAACAAGCAAACACGCAGTCTAGTCTGGCCATTGGGTTTCTTATACTTGTGATGTTCGTCTAAATCTAAAGCGAAATTAAATGTATTTTAGGGGACAATTCGACGCCCGGGTTAGGGGGATAGATTCGGCACATATGACTATGAAGATGTGAGTTCGATCTTCGCTGGTTGGGTTACAATATATTTTTTCTTTTGCTAACCCTAAGCCGAAATCAAATTCTAATAAAATCTGTTGCATTCACTTTCATACAAACGTATTTGAGAAAAAGACGTGCAACCATTTTTTCTCTTCTTTAGCTATGGGTTAAATAGCAGACAAGTTTGGGCTCTCTTGATTTGGATAGCGACAAGTTAGAAAATAATATCTATGAGTTCTAAAACCATAAAAGTTCCAAAAGAAAGCTCAGCAGTGTTCTGAAGGAATGTGACATTAAAAACAAGACTAAGCTTATTACATTTTAACTGACACTTCGGTGTTAGGTAAAGATTAAAGGAAGAATATGGTTGACAGTTACCACAGAATCGGTATTTCAGATCTGATTGGGTGTCTCATATTTGTTGTTACATGCATAAAATTATTAAGCTTAGTCATTGACGCCGTTTAACATTACTCACTTTTCCGTCGGACCCGGAGATACTAACGTTTAATTAAGATAATTAAAGGGGTGATATAAAAAAATATTACAGGATAGATCATATCTTTTTTTTTCATCTTAAGCAAAATCACAAAATCCACAATTACATGAGAAAAAATAATTGTCAATTTCATAAATAATTACGTTATGGGCGCTTAGGACGAAATAATTACGTTATGGACGCTTAGGACGAAATAATTACGTTATGGGCGCTTAGGACGAAATAATTACGTTATGGACGCTTAGGACGAAATAATTACGTTATGGACGCTTAGGACGAAATAATTACGTTATGGGCGCTTAGGACGAAATAATTACGTTATGGACGCTTAGGACGAAATAATTACGTTATGGACGCTTAGGACGAAATAATTACGTTATGGGCGCTTAGGACGAAATAACTAATTTTGAATTTACTATTACTTTTCTCCTATATGGATTTCCAATCATAAATAAATTGTTTAGACTATCTTAATATTTAAACCATAGCTTGCAGTTGAAGAGATTTGTTGATAATTTTCTAAATTTATTTTAAAAGAGATTATTACAAATTTTATCGAAATTTAAAATCAATTCACTGATTTTGTCACTGAGTTCTTAATTGTGACATTATTCGTGCATCCAACCCAATATAAAGAATAACAATTAGATATTTAGTCATGGACCATAAATAAAGTTATTAAGACTGCCAGAGCTTGTTCCAAAAACTTGATTAAATATTTAAAGGTGACATTTAGAGAGAATACGAAAAACAGATCTATTCAACTGTGACGTTTATATAAACATTTGTGTAATCTATTATAACCAGCAATATCTTTTCACAAGGAAAGTTTGTGAGTTGAGAACAAGTCTCGGATTTTATGAGAATGTTATGAAACAAATTTCCTCCCCGCTCTTACATGGGTTAAATACAAGAATAGGCGAAGTTCTGTAGCTTTGGATAGCAGCCAGTCTATGGAAAAAGTCATAGCGTCTTACAGATAATAAAGAAAACGAATCTGGGAAGAAGCAGAGCCGTAGTTGATAATGTGATGACGTCATCAGTGTCATCCGTTTCCAGAAACTATGATTTTTGAGGATTTTTTCTGCTATTCCAATGAAAATTAGGCACAGAACGTGAACGAAAGCAGGAAATCGGGTTCGGAATTTCTGAGTATAACCAGTCTTTTCTCCCAAAATTAATAAATAAACAGATTTTTACTGCGTTCATTCGGATGTTTTCTTCGTTTTTCTTTCTTTCTTTCTTTCTTTCTTTCTTTCTTTCTTTCTTCGTGAATTGTTTAGTTTGATTTCTGACCAAGACATTTTTCCTTGTCCAGATTTTCACTATGATTGCACGAATCGCCCCGGACACGGGCCTGGTGTGCCCGGTAGTCAGATACGACATGGTAATGTACGTCAAGAATTGATATGACTTTACAATTCTTTCAAGCTTCTTTTGAAATGACCACTTACGAGAAAAGAGAACATTTTTTTTTGTTATTTTTAGAATTTTTGTAAAAAAATATTCATAAAATATCTGCTTTGAAATCACACTCAAACAAATCTAGGATTTACAAACCAGATTTCGGCCACCCTGTACGAAATATGCAATTAGCATAGGTGTTAGCATGTGTGTTATGGTGTAATAAAAATAGTCTCGGAATACGAAATCGAAGACCCGAGTTCAAATTCCAGTTTAATTCCTTGCACTCACTTACGCGCAAGTAGTCTCGGGAAAGGTAGTAATCCGTCATTTCTCTTCGGCTATACGTCAATTAGCAGAACAGATTGGCAACCAGTTTACTGCAGAAAAGCTTGTCAACCTACTGCGGGAAAATCTTTTGCCCAGTCAGTAATGTCTTTTTCGAGACATAATCTCCCAAGAGTGTATTTCGTCTAGCTCTTAACTGATTGAGAATGTATTTCAATCTAAATCAAATAAACTTACGTTTGCGTTGTAAGTTATAAGTACTTACTTGCATAATATAGGATTTGGAAGATGGTGTGATGCCAATATTTTATGTTCGAAAAGTTTACTTTTTTTGAATTCGTATTAAATTCCAAATATTTTATTAAGGACCTAAATCTCATCATTGATCCATTAGAAAATACATATTCTTAACTTGTAGCATGAAGAGTTTATTGTTGATATTTGGCAAAGGTCGGCCGAAGGATTGTACACTGTTCATCTTTTCAATGCCTCTATGTAAATCATCAGTTTATCTGGGATCAAACACTGGCCTATGAATATGGTGAGAGATAGACAATACTTTAACGTACCATGGAAATCCAAATGGCATGTATACTTAATTTGCAGTTGGTTTGCATCTTCGATTGTATACGGTACAGGGTATCATGGGTATATATATATATCTTTCACACAGAAATGTATTTATATTGGCGTTGTCGTGAATGCTTCCATCTGGAAGTCTGTTAATGTTTTAGAGACGTTACTCCAGACACACAATTGTGGCTTCATGTCTGGAGATAAGTTACATAATTCGACAGTTTAATAATTCAACAATTTTTGTTGGTCTGCGGTTAGGTTGTTGCTAGAGAAAAATTAAATCTAGAGTGAACAGACACGAAGTCAGTTAGCTAAAACAATAGGAAAAATAGGTCAAATGAACATTTAAGAACATAAATAAAATACCCTTTATCTTTCTCGCTATATATATATATATATATATATATATATATATATATATATATATTGCTAGCTTTATCTATGAAACCGGTATAAAATATATACCAATTCTTCATATATCTATGTGTAAAAATTCCTATATAAATAAAATCTATCTGTAAAAGAAATATGAATAAACACAAAAAGAAACTTTTCTTTAATAACGTCTTTCGATTTCTCACAGACTTCATCAAAGTAAATATTAATGTCCATCAGAGGACGAAACCTGTTGGAAAAAATATTTTGTCTTTGTATGTATGTATGCATGTATGTATGTATGTATGTATGTATGTATGTATGTATGTCTTTGTCCTCACTCTCTCTCTCTCTCTCTCTCTCTCTCTTTCTCTATCTCTTTCTCTCTATATATACATATATACGCAAACTGGAAGAGTAAAAGTTATATCCGTTTGATCATTGTTCTTAAATGATAATATTAACCGTTTCCTAATGTATAAATAGTCCGCATTTATTGACTACTAAAGTTATGATCTTTTAGTCTCTGATATTTGAAGTGAAATGAAAGTGTAGTATCTGACAATGGGCGGATAAATTAACTTTTACCTCTCAATTATGAGTTTCTGTCTTTGAACAAACCGCAGCTGAAAATATTTTTGAGAGCTTTCGTGTCTCGGAGAACAGCTGCCCGCGGCAAAATATCCCTCACTGCACTAAATAGTGGAGACTGGTAGTAATCTCGCTGCCAGGGCAACCGATGACTATGGGAGCAGGGTTACTTTTGGACCTCACGTTGGAGGGATATATTTTATCTAGTAGTTGTGGTTAGTTGAACACAACAAATAAATCAGCGTTCCGTGATTCCGAATATATCAAGACTGCGGGAGCACCTGCCTCGTTGCGACAAAGCAAGAGGTTTGGTGTAATATCGCGATGTTGTTTGCTGGGACTAGAAAATGTTTTGCCATAACACGTCACCGTTAAAAGAGCGAGAGTAAATACAAAGTGTAGTAACTGTTCATCTAATCTATAACCGTATCGTAGCCATTAGTTATCGTCAAGTAATATTCGTTTCGGTTTGCGGAAACATTTGGCACTCATTGACTGAGCAGCTATTTCAAAATAAATTACACATTAAAAATATTATAACTCAAGAAACATAAATAAAACAAGTAAAATATTCAGTTAAAAACAGAATAAAATTCACACTAGATAATACCTAGAAATATAGCCGAAAGCAGATAGGCAAACAAAACATTCAGACAATTTTTATATAAATTATCAACTGAGAAGAAAAGAAAAAAATATCATATGAGAACTGATATAAAAAAAAGAAAAATTAATTACCTTACCTTCTATGTAATTTTTAACGAATCTTGCATGAAAGAGGAATTGCTGCCTAAAAACACGAAATATATAATTTAGTTGTTTAGGACATCATCAGACGAAGCGCGTCACAAGAAACTCTTTTCCACATTGTCATATATGTTTCACAATATTGTTGTTGATATATAAAATATTTATCGTTATGGCATATATAAATATATAAATATATATATATATGTGTGTGTGTGTGCATATATTTATGTGTAAATGTGTGTATGCGTATGTATACATATACATGTATGCATATGCACATATAATCATGGGTATATATATATATATATATATATATATATATACATGGATACACACACATACACACACACACGCACACACACACACATATATATATATATATATATATATATATGCTTACGCACTTTTAAGAATTTCAGAGTAATTTTGTTACAAAACTCACCTCGTTGTAAGCACCTTTGTATATTCTGTTCAATGTAGAGTGAATTCTATGTTATCTAATAGACTGTGTGGTGTTATTGCAACCAGAGTGTGAGAGAACACACTCCAGAATAGCGTATTAAGCCGTCCACAAGGGGACGTAGCATGACGTAATGAATCAAGTTTTCCCCTCCATACCCTCCCCGTCCCGTAACGTTCTTGTCTCGCTGCTCTCGAAACGATCAAATAGGACGTAATTTACCGATTTCAGACATTTCTGTCTTCGCTTTCGCAGCCATAATTGTCTTCTTCTGTCTCAAGTCTACATGTATTTTGTCAAGAAGAAGCCGAAAGCGAAAACAATTTCAACTCAAGAGAGAAATGAATGTGGTGAATGCCCTCATCAAACGCTGATTCTAAACGCATTTAAACAGAGAATTATTGCACCTAAGCACATGATTTTATATATATTCGTCATCAAAACAAAAGCTTGTTTCGCTGTATAACAACTCATCAGTTTGGCTAGACATCCACTTGCTTCCGGCCGGGATCGAATCTCGACCAATTTGGTGTCATTGCTAACACCTAAGCCATAGATGTGTGGAATCAGAGAAGTGAAATTTTAGCGTATTGTATATAAACGGGGTATATACACACGCCAGTGATCAAAAGAACTCAATTCAATATATATATATATATATATATATATATATATATATATATATATAAGAAAAATTAAGGCAGACACGTGATGGCTGATGATGGTTTACCTGAAATAGGCCATACACCAGAGTTACCATGAAATAACGTGGTTGACTTATTTTTTCTTATATTTGCTCTATATGTATTTATATACAAGTATATTTTGAGCTCTCTCAGAGAGGTATGCTACCACTGTATGAATAGGATACTTCTTTGGATTTTTCTATATCTACACCGCATGCTGATATATATATATATATATATGTGTGTGTGTGTGTGTGTGTGTGTGTGTGTGTGTGTGTGTGTGTGTGTGTGTGTGTATGTGTGAGTTGCGCGCGTTGAGTATTAAATGACTGTACTGGAAGTTCTGTCTTGCTGGCATTTGTTTTATATATTTATTAATATAGATAGGTGTGAATTTGTAACCCTGGATTTCACGCTCTTGCGATCGTCAGACAAACAGATTAATTTTTTTTAAAATTGGTTATATGTAGGTTTGTGTATATTCGTGTATTTTTTTTGAAAGTGGGGGAAATCTGTCGACATAACAGACGCAGACATATATGTATACATTTGTACACCCATTAACGCACGCAAGGACACACACACACACGCACGTTTGCTCACTGAGGCTTGCATAAACATACATATGCGAATCGTTCGGGGTTCGGTATATATATGTATATGTGTGCCATTGCGCACATACATACGCGTTGGGTTGGTGTATTCAAATAGTGTAGCGATGTCAACGCGTGGACAGTTGTCGATTTCTCGTACGTACATATGTACTTTTGATGTGTGAAACTATGATAGGTAAGAATTGCTATTATTTTATTTGAGGCTGTATTGTTATTTGTTGTTTTAAGGTCGGTTATTGGCTTGTCTTTTTTAATTTTTTGTGGTTGCATATATTTAAATGGTAGAAATTCTAATTTGTAATGCTTGTTAGTGTTTATTTGTGGTGTATTGATTTTACTATGGTAGAGACGTTTGATTTTTTTTATCCGTTTGGTATAAATTGTGAGAATAGGTATTTATTTTCATGTCTGCATTTGGAAATTAGTTCTGTAAGTTTAGTAAGTTCTTTTGTTGGGTATGAGATATAATTGCTACTTTCTCATGGAGGCAAAGTAGGCATTTTTTTGTAATGCTGTTGTGGGCAGGTGCTTTTTCAGTATTCTCCAGCTTATTGTTGGTGAAATATTTATGTCTTTTTGACCTCATACGTATGTTGATAATGTAGTGCTGTTCAAGTATTTTCTGTTGGAGAATAAAAGATTGTGGTTTTTATTTATTTTCTTAAATGGTCCCTCAGTGGCACCGATGTAGTACATTGTGTTGTTTTTTGCACTTACCTTGGCTTTATATACTATGTTTGTTTGCTGGCAATTTCTCTGGAGTGGATATGTAGTTCCGTTTCTGCAGTTGCATTGAGCTTCTTCGATTGCATTATTGTAGGTTGTTAATTTTTTGTTGTGGCTTTTTATAATTTGTGTAATATTTTTTGTGCAGCTGTAACTATGTTTGACGTTGTTTTTGTTGAATATTTTTGCTAATCGGTTTGTCACCGGGAAGTGTTTTTCTATTAAGTTCAGGAATGTCTTACCTATGTTTGTTTTGACGGCTTTGTTGTATGGTGGATTAAACCAGATGATATTTATTTTTCTGTTTTTGCTTTTTCGTTGTGGAGGTGTATATTGTAGTTGTTGTTTGTATCCACATTTCTTTAGTGCTTCGTCGTATGGTGTTCTTTTGTTATTGAAAATCTGTATGTTAGATAAATTTTCAGATAGTCTGCGGCTGATTGATATGGATATTTGTTTGATGATTGAAAGTTGGTGGTTGGATGATGTGTGTACAGAAGTTGGATTGTCATTATCTTTTCTGTATGGTTCATATGTATTGTTGTCCAAGTTAAGGGTGATATCTAGGAAGTTTACTGTTTTTATACCTGCATTTATTTCTATTTTGAATCCAATGGCTTTTAGAGCGTTTACTATTTTTTTCCGAAATCTATCTAATTTGGGACCATTGGGTTCTCTTATCAGGATAAGTCCGTCATCTCTGTATAGTCCCGTTTTATATATTTATATATTTACAGTGTACAACATCGGTTGTTATCTAGGTTACGTGTGGATTGTGAAATTTGCTGATTATAGCGAACCAATTAGCTATATTCAGAAACGTTTACAATATATCGTAAGCGAATTTGCCAACGAAGATGATGCCACGCCAAAAGGCAAATATTTTCTTTTAGAGATTAACTGAAAAGATAAAATGAAAAGCTTATCAATCCTTAATGAAAAGATCGTTTTCTCTTGCAAAAATAAAAATAAAAATAAAAATAAAAAAATAAAAAAATAAAACAATACACTTCTTCTTCTTCTTCTATGTGCCCTGTCCCTTCAGGACGTAGGCGATCATGGATCTCCACGTCTCCCTATTCCTTGTGGCTCTTAGTATGTTTGCTCCTGTTGCTCCTGGCAACCCCCGTTCCGTCATCCACCTGATCAGACCCTGCAAATATGTTATCCGCTGCCTTCCTCTGTCTCTCCTTCCTTCTATCTGTCCAGTCAGTATCAGGTTCTCCAGGCTCTCCTTCCTCATTGCATGTCCCAGGAACTTCAGTTGTCTCTTCCTGATGCTCAGCATCAATTTCCTTTTTGTTGCCATTCTCTCTAACACTTCGTCGTCGCTTGTATGCTCAGTCCACGATATCTGTAGCATCCTTCTGTAGAACCACATTTCGGCCGCTTCCAGTTTTGTCCTCATTTTCGATGATATTGTCCAGCATTCACAGCCGTATTGAAGAACTGACATCACGTAGCAGTCTAGCACTCTTTTCTTCGTTTCTATTGAGATTTTCCTATGTGTTAGTATTTTGCTCATCTTCTGGAACGCGTCCTTTGCCATGCCAATTCGCCTTCGGATTTCCGTGTCGCACTTTCCATCTCCTGTTAGAACACTTCCTAAGTACTTAACAGCAGACTATCTGAGAAAGGAATAACCTTTATAAAAATCCCTATCTGGGGCATCGGAAAATATCATTGATACATTGTATTTGAGTAGAAAGAGAGAAAATACAAGAGAAAGGAATAGGGAGAGAGTATAATAGTATAAGAAACTCTTGACGAACTGATGAAAGGACCGTGACATTCGACATACACACGTACACACGTACACGTATACACACGCTTATACATAAAAATGTAAACGTATTCACACGCACATATACACAGGGTCACATAAATAAAAAAAAACAATACGAAACCAATAATGTGTTTATATATTATTTAAAAAATATCACGAAAATGCAAAAATCGGCAGTAAATCTATGTATTTTCCTGATGAGAACGATTACGAAATTTATTGTCTTCGAAACCCAGGAGTCGGAACGCTGAATATAAGATCAATTAACTAAGTAAAAAATTTATAATTTTGTTAATCATGCATTCATATATATATATATATATATATATATATATATATATGTATGTATATATATTTGTTTTTCTTTAATCCGAAGTGGAAGAGTAGGAAGGTAAATTCCAAGAACCTGATCCTAATCAGTATTAAAAATTTTTAAATTTAAAATGTGATGCAGGCAGAGAGCTCAATGTATTAAGAATACAGAGCCAATATAAATTAGAGAAAATTTTCAAAATTCAAAGGTGTCGGATGTACATTTCGACATAGGATCTCTAATAGAGACTGTACGTCACGTCAGCGACATTGTTTTTTCCAAATGGCGAAGGCCCTGAGTTAGAGTGTGGAGGGTTTTTGGTTAACAACGGTCACAAAGTGGAAAAGGACAGAGCTGGTAGTCGCGGGGTTACAGGGTGTTGAAATGGTATATTTAGGAAGGGGAGGAATAGGAGTTCATATTTTATAAAGATAGACAACTAAATGAGTTAAATTACATTTTAAAGTTAAGATTTTGGGCTGTTTGAAGAGGTGTATTTAGGCGAGAAGGAATGAGTTTCAATATAAGATTGTAAAAATTTTTATTTAAGTTTATTTGATTAAACCTTTTAGGTAGAAGCGAGCTAAATGCCAATTACAGGAAGTTATCAGTTTAAAAATTATTAGAGAGAAAATAGAGAGAAAATATTAGAGAAAAAAATATATATACATATATGTGTTAATCAAGGAAAAAGGGGTTTAGTAAAAGAATCCATATTTTCTAAAGATAGGCAATTAAAGGAGCTTGGGATAGGAAGGTAGGGTGGTTAAAATACATTTTAAGGTTAACGTTAGGGTAAAATTAAGAATAAACGTTAAATTGAATCCTTTTAATTTATATTCTAACATCTAGTCAACGGGGATTTAAATTCTAAATTTAAGTAGTTGAAAAATTTGCCTTGTGGCGGCACTTACTGATGAATTCCCTCCTAAGATTCAGTAGCCGGTGTTGGTGGGGGTATTTTAATATTTAAATTTTTTCCAGTAAACATAGACAGCACGTATCACGATAATTCCTCGGAATACGGGCTGAACCTATCAGTTTCCAGCTAATTTCAGGATCCAGCCCTTCCTCTTTCATTTTCCAGAATGCCCGCGAAAGGGCTGTCTGGTACCTCTGACCGGGGTTCGAAAAGGAGTACCTGTAGTGATACAGTCTTTGTTTGAAAAGACCGGCGGACATACCTATATAGGTCCGGAAGTCGTTTTTTTGTTAGATGGAGAAATGCGGGCTTCATAAATCACCTGGGTGGATTTGCATTTTCCCTCCACCGGGCTGGCGTCCACAGAATTACAATTGCATTCGTTTAGAATTCCGGACCTAGATTCAGCATTGCGCAAGTTCACCAGAATACTCCTATTATGGGAACTAATAAGGCTGTCCATATTCCGGGTGCAAGAATAACTAATTTTAAGGGTGTACCTATTAAAAATCTTCCGTAGAGGTTTACTGTTATTAAAATTTTTGTCTATTAACTTGAGAAAATATTTACCAATATTGATGTTAGTTAGTTTATAATAAGTTATATATATATAAATATATAGTCACCCGCAGACAGATCTGTTTCGCTGTATCACAGCTCATCAGTACGGTTGTACTCCGATAGCTTCCTAACCCAGGATTGAAACCTGAGCGAATCGCCGTCAGTCGGCGATTCTAACTCTGGGCCACGAGTGTCCGGTAGAAAATGCAGACCTTTTAGCGAGTATATCATTACACACGCCCAATAGCTAGCGTGCTCTAATTCATTATTGAATGAGCAATGCGATATATATATATATATATCGTAAAATACTTGATATTTGTGTGAAGAAAGAGCGTTGATAAACTTACTTTTGCTGAGCAGGTATATGCCGAAATCGAAGTTTCGTAAAAACATCGTTATAATGTTTTTGTTAGGCTGGCTTGCCCTGTCGAGTGAGAAGATCAAGTTAACGTGACAAAACAATATAACGGTGTCCTTATGAAACTTCCAAGTCGGCATATACCTGCTTAGTGACTAAACTATTGAGTTTATCAACGTTCCACACAGATATCAAGTATTTTTACGATTTAACAAAACTGTTTGCTAAAATACATATTATCAGGAAAATCACTGAAAAAAACAAAAACGTTGGCGCTAAAGATTATCATGAGTCAACACTATATATATATATATATATATATATATATGAAGAGAAGCAACAGGTTTAGATTACGGAGTTCTTTGGCATTTACTTTTTAAAATTTCTGGAATTATAACCACAATCGATAGTGGCCTGTGAGGAAGTTTACAAATTTTAAAATTTATTAAATTAAGATGTTAATATACAGAGAGTTTAAAAACCTAAACTTCAAATTTAGTATTAATCAGTCTGTTAAGTGCCATACGTGATACACGCTTGGGCGATCATGTCTCTTTCGAGACATGACTGACTGGGCAGAAGATTATCCCGCAGTAGGTTGCCATTGCTTTCTGCAGTAGACTGATTGCCGATCAACGTTATATAACCCAATCTGTTCTGCTATTTAACCCATAACTGGAAGGAAGAGACGGATTCATACATTTCCCAATGGTATTTGCGCGTAAGTGAATGCAATAAATTCGGCTGGAATTCGAACTCGGCTCCCCGATTTCTCGTTCCGAGCCGATATCCAATGCACTAAAACGCACATCCTTTAATACAGACCTAAAAATGTACATTTCCTCGATGTGACATTAAACTTAGAAAACAAAATATATACCAACCATATAAAAATGTATATGTAAATCTTTTATATATCAACTGAAAATGTAACCATCCCCCATCTATTCTAAAATACGTACCCTCATCCATAGCAGTAGAAATTCTGCAACTGAAGGTTTATTTAATAAACGCAATAATTTTTATAATATGCTAAAAAAATAGTGGATTTAAATGCCCTAATATTAAATATGTAAAAGAGAATATCTCCCTCCACAGAAAAAATAGATATAGAAAATCATTTGGTACACATTCCCTTTTAACCAAATGGTTAGCTGTAAATTAGGCTAAAGGTTTCTCGCTTTGCATTAGAAACATCTTCTGAGCAATAATCCATTAAGTATGATTTTCAATAAAAATACGATAAAATTCATTTGTACTGATAATCTAGAAAAAAACCTAAAACTTAAATGAAAATAAGAATCATTCAAAAACTGAAATCAATAATTAACACATTGAATTATCTCATTGTAAAACTGTATAAAGTATGCATTGAAAAATAAATGCGTTACTGAATGTATTGTATGTCGATAAACCATTACCTCTACTGAAAAACTTCGAAAGAAAGTAATTTATATTGTTAGCACAGAAAACTCTCTTAAATTAAGATTTTACCAGCATATGTCTACCTTTAATGACAATAAGTACTGGATGCTATACATTATTAAATTTCTTAAAATAAGGATCTATTAAATCAACGAAATGAAATTTCTGTCTTATATAGACTATATAAGATGTTCAACTTAGAATAGAATAAAAAATCATTCATATAATTCTATTACTGACTTACATATATCATTTTTATTTTGTATTAGGATACAAAGAATATTTAATTCATTGGTTTTTAATTTTAAGATTTGTATTTAATTCATTGGTTTTTAATTTTAAGATTTGTATTTAATTCATTGGTTTTTAATTTTAAGATTTGTATTTAATTCATTGGTTTTTAATTTTAAGATTTGTATTTAATTCATTGGTTTTTAATTTTAAGATTTGTATTTAATTCATTGGTTTTTAATTTTAAGATTTGTATTTAATTCATTGGTTTTTAATTTTAAGATTTGTATTTAATTCATTGGTTTTTAATTTTAAGATTTGTATTTAATTCATTGGTTTTTAATTTTAAGATTTGTATTTAATTCATTGGTTTTTAATTTTAAGATTTGTATTTAATTCATTGGTTTTTAATTTTAAGATTTGTATTTAATTCATTGGTTTTTAATTTTAAGATTTGTATTTAATTCATTGGTTTTTAATTTTAAGATTTGTATACACGACGAATTGATGAAAAAATATACTCTGAATTTTAAAAAATATAAAAATATGTTAATCATACGAAATGTTCGTTTAAGACAGGTCTAAAATAAATGTTTTTATTTTATATTTATTTTTTAAGAAAACAAACATTAACCTCTTCCTAGATATATTTATTTCTGTAAGAGTATTTCTTTGTAACTATAATGTATACTCCTTGCAGGAAGTAGGTAGCCCATCTGTAAATATGACAGTTTTTGTAGACATGTATGAATAACTCATATCGTTTAACATGTTACCTGTTTGAAATTTTCAAATTCAACCTTCATTCTGATTAGTTAAATTAGACATACTCATAAGATCTAAATTTTTTGATTAATTAATTAACAATTTTACTGCCAGCCTCGTTATTTCCTCCCGGGAATGTGACATCTCTTTTGTTGTCTTTGATTATTTCAAACATCCTGAACGCATAACAATAGTAATTTAATTTACAAATTATAGAGAATAAATCTAACCAAGATTTATCTGTACGTTCATGTCTGATCACATACATATTTTACCCATAGAATCAAGTATATTTATGACCAACGTTTACTTATAGACTCAAATATAAATCCGATCAATGTCTAACTATAGACCAGAGAACAAACAATTATTTATCCAGAAATTATAATAAAACTGTTTAAAATGTACAAAAAAACTGATTTTGTAATTATTTAACTTAACAAAAGTTGAATTGCTATAAGATCCAAAAGGTTATAAATAAATAGGTAATAGAAGCACTTAAATAAAACTAAAGATATCAGTTTTAACAATGTCAGTCACTTAAGTGTCATACGTGATACACGCTTTGGGCGATCATGTCTCGAAAGAGACATGACTGACTGGGCAGAAGATTATCACGCAGTAGGTTGTCATCCAAAGAAAGAGAAACCAATCTGTCCTGTTATTTAACCCATAAATGGAGGAAGGAGACGGATTAATACCTTTCCCAAGGGTATTTGCGCGTAAGTGAATGCAAGAAAATCAACTGGAATTCGTACTCGGCTCCCCAATTTCTCGTTCCGAGCCGATATCCACTGCATCACAACGCAGACCTTTTAACAATGTAGTAAACCAAAAACTAACAATATTCTATCTAAATAGACTGTCTACAATTACTCTACGATATATAGAGATCCTTACATATATGAGCAATTAAATACATTTACCTTTCACAGGATGTTCGTTGTGGTAGCGCCGAGTTCGAATTCCAGTTGAATTCCTTGCATTCACATACGCGCAAATGCCCTATTCCTTCCAGTTATGGGTCAAATAACAGGACAGATTGGGTTCTATAGCCTTGGTCGGCAACCAGTCTACCGCAGAAAGCAATGGCAACCTACTGCGGGATAATCTTCTGCCCAGTCAGTCAGGTCTCTTTCGAGACATGATCGCCCAAGCGTATGGCACTTAACTGACTGACTGACCTTTCACTAAACTCATTGTAGTATTAACAAAATTTACATATTCAACTTGGAAATGTCGTTATAGTTTGAATTCAAATTCATTAAAAGTTATTTTCTTTTTTTCTTTAAAAGAAAACATATTTGAAAGTCATTCAATATTTCCTTCGTGTTGTTGATCTTTTTACTACAAGTGGATTGTGTCCTATTTATTTCGAGAGACTTAAGACAAATATAGAACATGATGCGTTATTATTTTTCGTATTTTTTATTAAAAACATTTCAATAGTCGATCTCTCTTCTCGTGCCGATGGTCCTCTAATGAATACAAATTTGAAATTTATCCCCACCGCGAGTTTAAAATTCTTGTTTTAGAATCAGCGAATAGAAAGTAGCATTTCCAAACGAGAATAACGATTAAAAAGCTCCAGAATCTAATGATGTTTAATTTATAGATGCTAAGGAAGAATATCAGAGCCTTAGTGTGAGATCAGACGAAAAACAGCAATGTATCATTTATAACAGTTTAAATGATTTAAAATGACAAGTCAAACATTTTTTATAATTGATCCGTATGTTATCGAAATCTCAAAAATCTAAAGTAACTATCAGTCAGTTAAGTACCATACGTGATACACGCTTTGGGCGATCATGTCTTGAAAGAAACATGACTGACGGGGCAAAAGATTATCCTGCAGTAGGTTGCCATTGCTTCCTGCGGTAGATTGGTTGCCGACCAAAGCTATATAACCCAATCTGTCCTGTTATTTAACCCGGATTAATACATTTCCCAAGGGCATTTACGCGTAAGTGAATGCAATGAATTCAGCTGGAATTCGAACTCGGCTCCCCGAGTTCTTGTTCCGAGCCGATATCCAATGCACCACAAGTAACTATACAACAGTATAAAACTAATGAACTTTGCATCAAGCGATTTAATGCTGTTAAATCTTCTGTCAGTTCAGGACGTAAGCGATAATGGCTCTTCACAGCTTCCAGTAGTTTCTTGTTAGAAATATCTTTTGATACATTACCATCTTTCTTTATTCAAATATTCATGTAAACAGCAAAGGCGGATGTTTAGTGTTCGGTGATATTTTTAAAATGTCATGGCCAACTCTGATCACGAGTGAAATGAACAAGGCGACCAGATTTCGCATTCAAAATAAGCAAGCATCAAGTTGTGCATTTTGTTTTTCTGTCTGAAAAAAAGTCTAAAATCAGAGCCATATTTTGAAAAATGAAATCAAAGTAAAGGAAAATGCGTTGGGCTTTATAGAATTGTATTTCGGCTTTTGTATGAATATCTCTCTTCCTAGGATGTATTGGAAATTTTTTGAGATTTTTCTTTTGAGTATTTTTTCTGTGACAGCATGTGGTCAGCACATTGAAAAAAGGAGATGAATGTAATCTATGCCTTTTAGAAAAGCTTGTCACCTTAAACCATTTCAAGAATTCAAATTTGCTTAATAAAAGAAGTGATTTAATGACCACATGCTGTCAAAGAAAAAAAAAACACTTGCTGAAATTCTTAGACCTAGACTGATATAGATCCCTTTTACGTCTGCCTGATTTTTTCTTTCTTTTTCTTTCTTTCTTTCTTTCTTTCTTTCTTTCTTTCTTTCTTTCTTTCGTGCTTGCTTTCTTGATGTCTTTCTTTCTTTCCCCAGCAATATTACTTTTGACAATTATGAATTAAACTGATTATCTTTTTGCTCCTAACATTTTTCATTCTTAATTCTAAAATTTAACTCTTAATTTTTCATTTTTATTTTTTTTTAATTTATCTTATTTTTATTTTTATTCCAAATTTTAAAATTTAAATTTTTTCTATATTTTTATGTACATGTAATATTTGAATATTTAAATTTTTAAAACATGATTTACGCTCCATTAATTTGTTTTCCCTGCATTTTATTATTTTTAATATTAATTTTAATTTTAATTTCAGATTTTAAATTTTTTACTACATATACCTGTAGAATATTTAAATTTTTAATCTTATTTTAAAAAAGTAACTTTTCTTCCTAAGATTAAATTTCCGTGAACATCGAGTGAACTTAAATTCAAATCTATTAAAAGCGTCAGTTTGAAATATGCAACTGATCATTGCATAACGCATGAAACTCCAATTCGTTTTTTTTATAATCATATCACCACGAGCAAGGCGGTAACACCACTGATGTGCAGGAGGCTACGTAAGAGTAAAGAGATTGGAAAAGAGAAAAAAAAAGGAAACCACATCCTAAACAGGGAACAAGTGATGAGCCTCTTCACCCGTTCAATAGACATGGGTGGAGTGTGAACCGGGCGATAGTTTAGTATATCTACTCCAATTGAAAAAGAAAGTAAAAGAATGACAAGATTGGAAAAGAGAAAACCGGGAACCACATCCTAAACAGGGAACAAGGGATGAGCCTCTACACCTGTTCAATAGACGTGGATGGAGTGTGAACCGGGCGATAGTTTAGTCTATCTACTCCAATTGATAAAAACGGAGTGACAAGATTGGAAAAGAGAAAACCGGAGACCACGTCCTAAACAGGGAAAAAGGGATGAGCCTCTTCACCTGTGCAATAGACATGCATGGAGTGTGAACCGGACGATAGTTTAGTCTGAAAAGTGTGAAAAGATTAGAAAGGAGAAATCCAGAAACCACATCCTAAACAGGGAACAAGTGATGAGCCTCTTCAGCTGTTCAATAGACGTGGATGGAGTGTGAACCGGGCGATAGTTTAGATCTACTCCAATTGAAAAAAAAGGAGTGACAACATTGGAAAAGAGAAAACCGGAGACCACATCCTAAACAGTGAACAAGAGATGAGCCTCTACACCTGTTCAATAGACGTGGGTGTAGTGTTAACCGGGCGATAGTTTAGTCTATCTACTCCAATTGAAAAAAAAAAGCAGTGACAAAAGTGGAAAAGAGAAAACCGGAAACCACGTCCTAATCAGGGGACAAGGGATGAGCCTCTTCACCTGTTCAATAGACGTGGATGGAGTGTGAACCGAGCGATGGTCGTAGGATATTATGTATATTTATTAATATATATATATATATATATATATATATATATATATATATATATATATTACAGTTCTGTACATACATCGAGCACTGTTTTGTTAACACCTGAATAATAATGCTGCACTTATCTACACACTCCTCATATGTATATTTTTTAATTTACGTCGCTATATATATTATTTTTATACATATATAAATCTCTGTGTGTGTGTGTGTGTGTGTGTAAAGTATGATCAGTTATAATCCGAAGAAAGGAAAAGTAATGTTATATAAAGAAAACAAAACGGACATTGTTTTTTTCTCGCCTACACGTTTCGTCCTGTGATGGGCTTTTATCATTGCAATGCAATGAAATGAAGTTTATCTGAAATAACGTATATATAAAATAAAAGTTTGTTGGTTCATATCTTTACCTTGATAAAGTCTATCACAGGAAACGTGTAGTCAAGAACAATAAAGTTTCCGATTGTCTTCTTTTTGATATATATATATATATATATATATATATATATATATATATATATATATATATAGTCAAACGCAGACAGATCTGTTCGCTGTATCACAGCTCATCTGTACGGTTAGACATCCGATTGCTTTATACTGTGAATTGAAACCCAACCGAATTGGCGTCAGTCGGGGATTCTACCTCTGAGCTATGGGCGCTCGGTAGAAGAAGGCAGATTTTAGCATGTGATGTATTATGTATTCATACGCCAGTAGTGAGAGTGTTCTAATTCATTACTGAATGAACGATGCGTATATATATATATATATATATATATATATATATATAAGTAGTAGTACAAACTAATGGGTTGGAGAGTCACTGGTTGTCGTGATTTACTTTATTAATAGTGCTCGATATTTAGTAACGCATGATATATATATATATATATATATATATATATATATATATTAATCATCCACATACAAGCCTGTCTCGCTGTATCACAGCTCATCAGTGTGGCTAGACACATCCACGCACTTCTGGCCGGAATCGAAATTCGACTGATTTGGTTTCAGTCGGAGTCGCTACTCCCCAAGCCATTTTAACGTGTTGTATATAAGCAGTGTATACATACACACGGCAGTCACCGAAAGAACTCAATTCATTTCTGAAGAGTCACGTTTATCTCTCTCTGTATATATATATATATATATATATATATATATATATATGTATGTATATACAGAGAGAGAGAGAGAGAGAGAGAAAGAAAAAGAGAAATAGATAGACAAAAAGAAAGAGAAAGTATGCTATAAGTATCAAGACTGCTTTTGAAAAGTCAGTTGTCTCGCTTCATTGTGATCTTCGGATAAAAACCTCCTTAAAATGCAAAAATGCAGGTATGAATGCCTAACTCTATAGAGTATATTCTGATATCGCCTGATATCACTGATCTCACCGGCATCTAGACTTTGAATTTCATAATTATTCAATCTCTCACTAAAATAGCAGTGTTTCCGATTCGCCAATCGAGTAAGTCGGTGAGCCGAGTTTGAATTTCAGTTGAATTCCTTGCATTCGCTTCTGCTCAGATACCCTTGGGAAAGGTATTAATCCGTCTCTTCCTCCCCAGTTATGAGTTAAATAACAGGACGGATTGGGTTCTCTAGCCTTGACTAGAAACTAATCTACCGCAGAAATTAATGACAACCTATTTTTGTATGATATTCTGCTCGGTCAGTTATGTATCTTTCGAGACATGATCACCCAAGCGTATTTCACGTATGGCGCTTAACTGATTGCATCTAGTAATACCATTTGATTCGTTTCGATTTGTTCCTTTACTTGTTCCTTCCAACTTTGTTCATTTGGGCAACACCGATTACACTCTAGTGTTTGTAGATAAATTTTTCGCTCGTCTATTATGCCACAACCACCTATTGTTTACCTTATTAACATTGTTTGAACGGTTGTCCTCGTCTTTGCTGCAATATTCACTAGGTTCCGGCTGTTGTACGCACCGGCATCTACAATTTTGGCCTTGTAGACCAGTGGATAAAAGCATTAGTTGGATCCAGAGGCTTAATCCAAAGAGTTGTCAGTTCAATACCTGGCGAGAGTTGAGTGGAACAAAAACATAGTTTTAAATGAAGATAACAGATATTGAGACATCGGCAAGAGGCACAATCTCAACCAGTTAGTGAAAAAAGATTTCAGTTCAAAATTCTAATTACCTGAAGAAGGTGTGAGCGTACAACGATCGAAACAACGAGAATATAGCAGCAAAGATGACGACAACAGTCCTAACAAAATAAAAAAATTGCAATAACTCATCTCATAAATAGATACAAAACCCCTATTAACAGTTACTTTCTGTTACCAACACACTGATTGGGACACTTTTTGTGACTGTATTTATTCCGTCGAAAATAGTAATTCTGATTTTTTTTCTCGATAAAAGCTGGTATTGAGCTTTCGTGACAGAAAGTAAATACCAAGTAAAACCACAATTAAATGAAACGGCCTTGGTCCTCTTTGTAGAAGATGAAGTAGGACGTTTCCATTGCATGAGTTGACTCTGATTCAAAGTGAATAACTAATACT
Source organism: Ascarosepion bandense (assembly GCA_037127315.1). Lineage (NCBI taxonomy): Eukaryota > Metazoa > Mollusca > Cephalopoda > Sepiida > Sepiidae > Ascarosepion > Ascarosepion bandense. The sequence goes on from JBBBDQ010029102.1 coordinate 161,500, forward strand.
GGGTTAGGAAATGTTCAAAGAAACCAGCAGAATCTGACTCAAACCATGACAGAGAGTAAACTGATACTGAGACATCTGGAAGAGGCATAGCTCGTGGAAATAGACTAATCTACCCCGGTGGATGAAATAAATGGTTCACTTCGACATGCCAATCATGTGAAGAATGCCGGAGCGTACCATGACCGAAACGTCGTGAATATTGCATCAAATATGAGGACAATGCAAATAGTGTAAATAATGACAATATCTCAGCAGCTATTAGTACCCCACCCCACGCCATGTTCTGTTCTTTGAATTGGAAGTCATCGAGCAGGTTAACTTGATGTTGATTTTTGGGAAAAGCAAAAATTGAAGAATGAAACTTTAATTCAAATTTCCTGTGTTAAACTGTGGGGTATTTTTCGTTTATTTTTTTTATTTATTTTTTTTTTGTTTATATATATCTGTATTTTTCCCCCCTTTTTGGAGTTCATGCTTCATTTGGACTTTAACTAAGTTAAAACTTAGTTGACTCTCCACTTTTGTAAGTTTGTGTTTTTTCGATGTTTGTGCGTTTTTCTTTTTTTTTATAGGAGTAGATATGTCACACTATCGCCCAGTCAATACTCCTCCGACTGGTAGTTAGGAGCCCTAACTCTGGCGTAGCGTCAAGAGCGGCTGCTCTGATCAACAGTTGTATACTATCGAGGTTCTTGTAGTGCCATGACGCGCATGGATAGGTGTCCCTGCAAGCGCTTTCGGTGGGCAACCCCGAGACCACACCTTGTTGCAGCCCTACCCAGTTTCCCTCCCAGCACAGATCGTGGGTAATGACCGCCTGTATCCTTTACCCTAGGTCCCTTTCTACAAACAGAATCATGACTCAACAAATCAGAAATGACCCTAAACCAGTTAAATCAAAACCACCTAAACCCATTAACCTCTCCTTTACTAATATCCGAGGCATTCGTACTAACTTTCCTAGTGTAGAAGCGTTCCTGCATGAAAAGTCCCCTGACATCCTCGCGCTCTGCGAAACTAACCTCAACTCAGCTATTCCCTCCTCTTACCTCTTCATCCCTGGTTATCTTCCCCTTTTAAGGAAGGATTCCACTGTCTACATGCATGGGCTGGGTGTTTATGTCAGCGAACACCTCCCCATAACTAGAGTGACTTCACTCGAATCTACTGACCACCAATACATATGTCTCCGCCTGTCTCTCCTCAGTTCGGTTAGCTACCTATTCTTCCTTTACCGTACTCCCTCCTCTCCTGACTGCTCCCTACTAGATAGCATTGGCGACGACATAGATAAGGCTATTTCCTATCACCCATTCGCCTACATATTTGTATTTGGAGACCTCAATGGCCACCACTCTGAGTGGCTTGAAAACGCCGTTACTGATCCGGCGGGCATTCACGCCATGAACTTTGCTATTTCCCAGTCCCTTACGCAAGTGGTGGACTTCCCCACTCGCTTCCTAAGCACTCCCTCAGGTCATTCCTCACTGCTAGATATATGTTTCACCTCTGCGCCTGACGCCTGTCGAGTCTCGCAGCTTTGCTCTCTCGGCAACTCCGACCACGCTGTAGTCTCCCTCAGTATTCCTTTCCAATCTCACTCCCCCGAGGAGCCCCCTACTTATAGAACCTCCTACCTCTACCAAAAAGCTGACTTGGATGCCTTTCGCGATTTCCTCTGCGACGTCCCTTGGGGAAAAGTGTTTGACCTATCAGTTGATGACTGTGCCTCTGAGGTCTCGTCATGGGTGAAAGCTGGCATTGATGCCTTCATACCCACCAGGAAGTATTGCTTAAAACCTCATTCCTCTCCGTGGTTCTCTCCGGCCTGCTCAGCCGCCATTGCCCACAGGAACCATTACTTCCGTCTATTCCGGAGACAGCCAACTGATCACAAAAGGCGCCTGTTCACATCTGCTCGCAATGAGTGCAAGAGAACTTTAAATGGCGCCAAACAGTTGTTTGCTGAGAGAATGCGACAGCACATAGCTGAACGCAAGTTCGGCTCCAAGGACTATTGGAGGATTTGTAAACGAGTGCTCAACAATAGGAAATCCTCAATACCTCCTTTAATCCATGGATTTGAGGTTCTCAGGTCATCTGCGGACAAAGCTGAGTGCCTTGCCCGCAGATTCTCATCCAACTCCACATTCGACTCCTCCGGAGTGCACCCACCCGACTTCCCTATTAGAACTGAGGCCAAACTGTACGAAGTATATATTACCCCGACAGTAGTATCCAGAGTAATTTCAAAACTCGATCCCCATAAGGCGTGCGGAGACGATGAAATCCCGGTGATAGGTCCTTAAGAAGTGTGCCCCTGAACTTTCCCCCGTCCTCTCTAAACTGTTTAACTACTGCCTTTCTGCTTCCTGCTTTCCTGCATGCTGGAAATTCTCCTCAGTCGTTCCTGTCTTTAAGAATTATGGTGAACCCTCGGACCCATCCAACTATCGCCCTATCAGTCTTCTACCGATATTCGGGAAAGTATTCGAGGCCATAATCAATGCTGAAATAGTTCATCATCTCACCGACCACAAACTGTCTCCGACAGGCAATATGGATTCCGCTTTGACAGGTCCACGGCCGACCTGCTAACAACTGTAACGGAGTACATGTTACAGGCCCTTGATGAGTCTGACGAGGTTCGTGCGGTTGCTCTGGACATCTCCAAGGCTTTCGACAGGTTTTGGCACACTGGACTCCTATGCAAACTATGCGGTTATGGTATTACAGATCGCCTGCTTGACCTAATCCAATCTTTCTTAAATAACCGCAAAATGAAGGTCGTTCTGAATGGGCGTGCCTCTTTGTCCTACAGCACGAATGCTGGTGTCCCACAGGGCTCTATCCTGGGCCCGACGCTCTTCCTTATTTTCATCAACGACCTCCCAGATGAGATCAAGTCCCAAGTAGGCATCTACGCAGATGACACTACAATATACTCCCGCTCCAGTAAGAAACCTGTCGTGGCGGACAGACACAAACTCTCTGCTGACCTTGAGCGGGATCTACACTCTGTGGTGAACTGGGGCAAGAAGTGGCTTGTTAACTTCAATTCCTCTAAGACCAAGCTCTTGTCTGTCAACTATTACAGGCAACCTCTTCTGCCTCCCATAAGCATGGATCAGATGATTCTCCCGGAGAGTAATACACTACGCCTCTTCGGACTTACCCTGTCCTCAGACCTCAAATGGAACCACTATATTGAATCCATAGCAAAATCTACTTCTAAGAAGGTTGGGTCACTATGTCGATCCAGGATGTTTTTTCCACCTGAATCCATCCTGCATATATACAAGTCAACCATCCGTCCGTGCATGGAGTACTGCTGCCATTTATGGTCAGGCGCCCCTGCCGTTCTCCTCAGTGTTCTTGACAGGCTCCAAAGGAGAGTCTGTAATGTGATAGGTACTGATCTGGCGACTCGACAGCAGCCACTTTCCCATCGTCGAAATGTGGCCTCCCTCTGTCTCTTCTATAAATAATTCATGGCTTCTGCTCGGATGAGCTTAAGTCACTGATGCCTCCTCAACAGGTGTTTACCCGTACAACCAGACTGGCAACTGGGTCCCACCCATTCACAGTCAGGTTAGCCAAATGCAGACGACAATTCTACTCCTGCAGCTTCCTCTCTCGCACTTCCCGCCTGTGGAACTCACTCCCGTATTCTTGCTTTCCTGACGGCTACAACCTCCAGAAATTTAAATGCAAAGTTAATACTCATCTACTAACCACTGACCTCTAGCTCTCCCCCCTCCCCTGTATAAACTTCCCTTTCTCTCCACCTATGTATCTGTCATCGCACCTTCTTTCTCAGCTTTCTATTGTTCCTTTCTAACTAGATTGTACTCCTCACTCTTTTCTAATTAATCTTTTTACATTTATGTAACCCCCTGGACATCAGTGGCGTTTCCGCCTTGCTCGGGGTGAAATGATTAAAAAAAAAAATCTCAGAATTATAGCCAAACAACAAAACATTATACAAGTTTCATTGCAAAAATGAATTATGATTTTATAGATCATTGAAATAAATGGGAAGTAGCCATCATTAGATAGTGTATCTTCCTTCATATGAGGTCGTATATTGAAATGTGTGTAAAAAAACACGTAAAAACCCCGTTTGACTACTGTAAATGATGTCACCTACAAGTAGTCTGAACTTGATGAAATAAAAGAACCCCCGACCAAAAATAGCTGAATCTGAAATATTTTCCAATTGAATAAAGTATTTTGTTCGAAGATTGTACAAGCCTAACGCAAAATTGTGAGATATATAAAATTGGACATATATATATAATTAAAACTAGTAAATGTTTAGTCACTTATTTGATTGATGTAAGTGTCAAACTTCAGAGTTTTGTAGACAGACCCCCCAGAAATCACCCCAGCCACTTGTTAGGTGATATCATAAACTGACTGCTAATAATTCACGATTTTTCTTTTTCATATACTATTTTTTATTGGTGCAAGTCTTTCTAGGGAGTAGGAACTCCGACTGATGCCAAATCGGTCAAGTTTTAAACCCGGCTGAAAGCAAGCGGGTATCTAGCCAAACTGATTGGTTGTGATATAGGCTTGTATGTCGATGACTAATATATATCTAAACTCATTTATAAATGGAACTTTGTCTGTTTGTGTTTGTGTCTGCATGTCTGTGTGTGTGTCTGTGTGTCCGTTAACTATAGACTGCGAAACGGCTGAATCGATTTTCTTGAAAATTTACAAAGTTGTACTATAAGCGTCTGTGAGTGTTCTTAGCTAGGTTTTGTGTCAGGGTACTGCCGATAAATATCGAAAATCGATAATCGAAAAAATCGGGTTATAGAAGGAGTGGTCCGATTTTAATCAAATTTGATACATTCATAGACAAAGACAGAAGAAACTATATTCAGAAGTTTCAAGGTTGCAGTTCTTACAATATTGCAGAAAATCGATAATATATATATATTTATATAAAAGGCAAGATGTTTGTGTGTGGGTCTGTTTATATGTCTGTATGTCCTTTATACAAATCCACAATTTTTATCTGATTCTCACCAAACTTCACACAAATATTCTTTAGGCTGAGTCTGAGCTCCAGGACCATGGATTAGTATTAAAGCTTTCATTACACCCGAGCAACGCCGGGCTATACTGTTAGTAGTATATATAATTAAATTAAGAAATTAAGCCAATTACGCTAAATAATTTTAAAATGTTATATATTAGCTGATGAACTAAAATAAATAAAAACTGATTATCTACCGCATTTTGAACGCAAAATTTTAAAATAAGGGAAAATAGGTATATACAATATAATTATATTGTATATATTTTCATTCATGTTTCTAGGAGGCTGAACGTTTTACGATTTTATTTAGGTATGAATTACCCAATTGAAATTTACAAACGTTCAGTTCGTAAGATGCACCTGATGACTGCCAAATGTATGAAACTCCGAGTCGTGCCTTAAACGTAGAACCATCAATATATTTATTAATGTATAATTTTTCTCAATCCGCATTAACCATTGTTCTATTAACACCTTATAAATATTTAAATATCGATCAGTACCTGTGCGCGCGCACACACACACACACACACACACACACATATATATATATATACTACCGTCCATAATTATAAGCCCACCCCAGTTGAAAAAAAATGATGTATTTCATACTTTTTTTTTTACAATCTTTTCACCCCGAGCAAGGCATTTCACTGCTACTACTGCGCAGGGGGTTACATAGAGGGGAAAGTGGTGAGAAAGGATGATTAGATATAGGAATTGTCAGAAGGAGGGTGATAGACGGGTAAGGATACCGAGAATGAGGGTTGGGTAGATGGTGAGAGTGTTGGGATAATAGATGCAAGTTAGTGTGATAGGAGGTGTCTATTGACCTTATTTTTAGTATTTATTGTCAAGTGGATAAATGGAAATAGAATGGTTAATTTGTTAATACTGCACAATAATATCAATAAAATGTGCATCAAATGAACTGTTCTGGGGTACAGTTTTTGTGATCTCTTCCCCATGCTATTCTCATCTTCTTATTGGCTGGTCGAAGCAAAGGATTCCTGGCTGCCTTGCAAAATTTTGCAAAGTAATAATAACAAAAGAACCATTCTATTTTCATTTAGAATTATCCACTTGGCAATAAATACTCCAAATAATATGAAATACATTACTTTTTTATTCAAAACTGGGGTGGGCTTATAATTATGGACGGTAGTGTATATATATATATATATATGTGTGTGTGTGTGTGTGTGTGTGTGTGTTTATGTGCATGTTTGAGGTAACGAAGCTTATTTCATCTGTGGTTTCAATTACCGAACTAAGAATCAGGGCAATGGAATTTTTTTTTCTTGGATGCCTACCAACAGTTTCCTTCACTAATATTTGATGAGTGCTCATTCATGCTTTCTGCATCCATAGTTTTGTCGGTCAATTATAATAGCGATGAAATAAAAGGGTTACTATGAATTATGTTTGCAATATGAACTTTACGGCCTGAGGCAAAGAGCCAGACAATGGATGCCGCGATTAACAATTCAAAGTGGGCGTCATCAGTTGTGAAATATTCCAAAAAACGCAACCGAGTTCAATGTTCGAATCACGATAGATTTCGGTTGTTGATGTATTAAAATTTCAAGGATTTAATAAACGGTGTAGTTTTTATTCTTTTTCTCAATATTTGAATTAATATAATCAAGGTTATGCTTTTGTGGTGCAAAGGATATAAGCACGGAACCAGAAATCGGAGAACCGAGTTCAAATCCCTGTGAAATTCGTTGCATATCCTTTTGAGAAAAGTATTAATCCGTCTTTTTCTTTTAGCTATGGGTTAAATAACAAGACGGGTTTGGTTCCGTGGGCTTGGATGGCAACCAGTCTACCTCAGAAATCAATAGAAGCCTGCTGCAGGGAAATATTCTGCCCAGACAGTCATGTCTCTTTCGAGACATGATAGTCCAAGCAAAAAAAAAAAAAATACATACAAGAATTTATACTGAACGAGACATAGGTAACTTTCCCCACATGCATAGACACAAATACAAAATAATATATGAGGTTTATGCATATAAGTTTGTACTTATATAAAACAAAATTTTTATTAAAATAACAAAAACAAAAAAATAAAACAACATTGTGGATAAATTTATTCCTTTTTTTTAAAATAGTGAAATGTCAACTAATTTAAACTATAACAATGTAGAAATAAATTGCATTTCGATAAGGAGCGAACATGTAATTTTGTTATAGTAAAAAAAGGTTTTTATAATAATTATTTTATACTAAAAGCGTATCCGAGAAATGGCTAAATTGCACGACCAAACTTAACACATCTGCTGATATTTTCAATTTTCTAAGTGATCGTATTTTAGCTTTCAGTGTTTCTTTCTCATTCAAAAAATAAAACTTTTCCATTAAAATTCCATAATATCCTACAGTGCGCAGGTGTTGTAAAATATACAACTGCAGAGTCGGTGGATGAAGTTCGAATTAATGGTTGGTCTGTTGTGTTGTACTTTGTCCAAAAGCTTTTAGAAAAAGTCATTTTTCCCTCTCTTCAGAAGAAATGAAGAGAAGGATTTACTGTGCTCGTCGCCATAGACGGCGACCAGACTAATCGAAAGAAAAACTCTGAATTACAATCCATAAAAAAAGCAAAGGGAATCCATGACACTATGTTTCTAAAAAATAACTTAATTCAGAGATAAGAAAAAGAACATGCACAAAGTGTCATATTCACCTACGTCTTGAAATAACGTAGCATAAAAAGAAAAGGTTGCGTAAATATGGGCAGTTCTACTCCCACTCGAAAAAATTAGGAAACGGGTCTTTTGATCTCTACCCGTAACAAAAAGGGACTGCTATTTTAAACGAAGATATTCAATAGAAAAAGTAAATGCAACGCCAGATATTTTCCCGACTAAATTTCAAGATAAATTATGATTTACTGCAAAAGTTTTCCTTCTTCTTCTTTATGTGCCGTGTCCCTTTAAGACGTAAGCAATCAAGGGCTTCCACCTGCCCGTCTCTTGCCGCTCTTATTATTTTTCCTTCCAGTTTTTCCCAAAACCCCTCTTCGCCATTCATTTGCTCAAGTCGATCAAATACGCCTCGAGCTGCTTTCTACTGCCACTCGTTTCTTCCATCCGTCTTGTGAGTATTAGATTCTCCAGACCCACCTTGCTCATTATAGAACATCAACAGACTCATCCTGATGTTAAACATAAGTTTTCTTCTTGTTTGCATTTTTCCCAACACCTCATCGACCGATATTATACCGGGGTGACTCAACTCCACCTAAATCCACCCAACTCAACTCCACCCCGAGAGGCATATTCACCCGGTATTCATAATAATAGGAAGAGTTCATTATAGTCCAAAAAGGGTAGGTCCCATAACAATTACAAGCTATAATTTTTCGCTATAAATATTTGGGATTTTCTGTTTTCAGTTTGAAAGATTTAAAAAAAAGACCATCCTGTCCTGACTGAATGGTCGGCTGAAGAAAGTTGTAAATTGGATCGGCCGAAATAAAAAGTTATATTGTCAAGACATGCTGCAATAAGAACAAGCCATCATTCTCATGATTAGCCTTAAATCTTTTAAAAAGTCTGTTACGTTTACCTTTTCTCGCCAGATAACAATTGTTTTCTTGTAGTTGTCATACATTTATTAAAAACGTCTTGAAACATATTGGTAAATAATCAGAATGTCTACGCTTCAAGAAGGTACGACCTGTAAACAATTTTTGAATAACCGCAAAATTGACTGCACGGCACAAATATATCAGACACAAAGCATAAATGTACACATTTTTGTCTTTCTCACGGAAACTTAGCAAAACACACTCACACAAACCGTTTCCCTTCCATGATGAAAAACATAAAAATGATGAAAAATTTTGAATTGAATCTATGTTTGAAGTACAAGTTATGAGTGTATTAGTTGATCTGCTTCTTTGATGTCTACTGAGTGTAGCCATTGATTGGCACCAAATCGAACTATAACGAGTCCAGTAGACTGTGTCCGTATCGATCTTTCGCCATACAGAATTGCCTATTTATACATATCAACAATGTAAAGACATGGGAATGTGTATTTTATGCGTTGATAAAAAGGTTTTGCTCACTGAAAGATATTTGAAGTAAAAATGGATGATTTTAATTACGAGTTTATGGTATTTTAAAAATAATATTTTCTAAAATAGATTGTATGTTTCGTTTGATAAATACGTAAAGCAATTTTTTATCAAAAGTTTAGTTTTGATATATTTTATATGAAGAAGACGGCGAGACACAGCCATATTTAAAAGACACAGCCATATTTAATAGACTGAATATTTTGAATATAATCCCATTTTGATCCTGTCTCACATATTTTGAATATGCGATGCAGATGTAAGTGGGAATAAGAAGTAATTGTTCATTGTTTTCAGATTTGGTTTTGATATGTCATAAGAAGTAAGAAATATTTCTGACTTTATTCTTGGAAGTATTTTGAAGAGATGCAGAGCAGAGCAGCGGGTCTCTCTGGAATTAAAAACATACTTTATAGCAATCGACGACACAAATCATCAAGAAAGTGAATACCTCATAGAAGTCAACTGATTAATCATTGAGATTGGCTATAACAAAAAATGTGATTTCATAAAGTGTAGGGGGAACACGAGGTATATTAACAGAGAATAGAACAGCACGACACTGAAATCTGAAGGCGGATTGGTATAACAAAAGACATTTTCCAGAAGTTAAGCAAACTAATAAGAAACAAGAACATTTCGTAAGAAACAAAAACGGGTATTGGACTTCATGACAGTAAATGCTGGTCACAAATGGAGAAGATGCATGAATCAAAAAGTGTAGATCTGCAGCAGGATACTGAGAATAATAACAATTTTAGAATAAATTTAATTATCTGAGATGTGTTTTAACAGAGAACGTTACATTTGATGGTAAATTCCAAGGCACATTGGAACAAGGTAAATGCCTTTCAATATGTAAACTATTATGGTGCCCTCCTACGAGAAATGGACTCTTCCTCTTATATACAGTTAACTGCGTGACTTCCGAGAGGAGCAGTCAACTAGAGGAGTTAACGAGGGTAGTTAATGGAATCAATTAACTGCAGTTGATAGCAGTTACTGTATTTACTAGCCTTCCCACGCAAGGCCGGATGTGACACATGGTCATTTTAATGTGGGTATTCCCAGCCATATAGCCGGGCCAAAAACATGTCTGTCTATTTTTACCGAGTCGTGGTTCTACCCTTCGGCGGAACCACGACTGGGTTTGTGCTCTCTGCTCGGAGGCAGAGAGGTGACAGTGTTATAGAGTTATAGAGCAGTCATCCTAAGACGACTGCTTCAATACAAACCCTGCATAGCAGGGTTTGTATTGATAGCAGCTACTAGTCAGGCAATAAACAGCGGACTTACTTATTTCTAGTTACTTATTATTAATTTCCTTTAATACACTGTTTTGGACTTATCTCTTGTGTTCTGTGTCTTACTTCCGGCACAAAACGGTCTCTACAACATTACAGCGATGTTTCGCTACAACTCCACAACAAATTACCGACGAAGATACACAACATAAACAACGTAATATGAAACAAAGTAAAACTGCTAAAAGCAAAGACAAGAATGCTGAAATGTTATGTAATATCACTTCTCTTCTATGGCAATGAATGTTAGACAATCTCTTCAAAACGGTATATTAGTATAACAAGAAACAAGATATCCAAAGGAAATTTTAATAATAAGTAACTAGAAATAAGTTGAATGTCTATACAGAATGCATAGCTAAATGCGCTACTAAGAAAGTCAGTTCACTGTATAGGACAAGGAAGTTTGTTCCGCCTGAAGCAATCCTTCACATATACAAATCTACCATCCGCCCGTACAGTGAATACTGCTGCCATATCTGGTCGGGTGCTCCTGCTAGCCACAGAGATGTCCTCGACAAAATTCAAATACAGTCACATTCTCACCGGCGCAATGTGGTTTCCCTGTGTCTCTTCTACAAATATTTTTCACAGCTTCTACTTCGATGAACTTAGTTCACTGGTGCCCCCTATATATATAAATTTACTCGAGCAACAAGATTAGCAATTAGCTCCCACCCTATTAATGAGAAACCAATAAATTGTAAACACAAATTCTACTACAACAGATTCTTTTCTCGCATTTCCCGTGCAAATCCCTTGTGTAAATCCCTTCCATTTACTTACTTCCCCAACAGCTACAATCCCCTAGAATTTAAATTTAAAGTCAATAGTCATCTCTTATCTTTTTAACCTGCATCCTCTCTCTCTCTCTCTCTCTCTCTCTCTCTCATACTCCTTTCTCCTTCCACTCCATTCTTATCAGTATTCTCACCCTTCTCTTACTCATTTCCTGACACCCTCTATAACCTGTCACTCTTTCTCATAACTTTCCTCCTATGTAAACCCCCTGCAAAACAGTGGCAGTAAAATGCTTCGCTTAGGGCGATATGAATATAAAAAAAAGGAGAAGAGACTTGAAGCAACAGATATGCGATTCCACGGAAGGATGGTGAGAATAGAATGTGCGAAAATGAAAACGTGTTAGAAAAACAATTGTACATCCTAAAATTTCTACTACAGATAATGAAGAAGGAGGGATTGGAAAAATGGATATTCGCAAGAGAGGTTGAAGAACTGAAGAAAACGATGCCGTAGCCTACGTAACAAGCTTGATGAGAGAATACGGTTTAGGAGAGATAACACAAACACAAAATTCATTAAGAATTACAAGGGACAGATAATTTTGAAGAGCGATGGCCGTCAATACCCTGAAGAGACACGGCACATGGAATAATATGATGAAGGGGGCAAACCACGGGTACATAAAGCAGAGGAAAGAATACATTTACGCTTGAGTTCGTCCAGGCATTAAGCATTAGCTCTGACCCGACTATATTCAAGGCAACTTAGATGTGCTCTCGAAATGAAGAATATCCGAAATCGAACGGGTTGCCGAGCTTCTAACACATCCGGGTACTTTTTACGAACCACCTAAATTAGCCATTTTTAAAATGTCGAAACCATATGTACATATGGGTCATTAATAAATATTGCTATCGAGCAGTGATAAGGTTTTGGAAACAATGGCAACGAAAAGAAAATTAATAGTGAGCATCAGGAAGGGACAACTGAAATTCCTGAGATATGCAATGAGGAAGGAGGGCTTAGAGAACCTGATACTGACAGGCGAGATAGAAAGAAAAAGGCAGCGGATTACATATTTGAAGCTGAATGACAGAACGGGTGCTGCGTGGTGTAACAGGAGAAAACATACTAAGAGCCACCAGGGGTATGGAGACATGGAAAGCCATGATCGCCTACGTCCTGAAAGGACAGGGTACATAGAAGAAGAAGAATATCTATCAGGATTTTACGATCATTAGGGATAATTTCTGAACATCCTCAGGTGTGGGAGTAAACTTGAAGAGATGCTTCCTAGATCTCAACTAATATTCGTATAGTATCTGCGGTCGCAGATAACCAATTGTCTGCTGGTGTTAACGTAGCAAATAGAATATGAATGAATACAAAGAGTATGTTCACGTTATTTACATTGTTCAGACTATTGTCCTCATCTTTATTCCCATGTTTACGACGTTTCGGCCGATGTTTGCTCCTTGAACAGGTGCTCCGAATTTCGGAACGAATCCTTTATTTTGATCACTGGGATATATCATTCTCATCCCATGTAAGATTAAACTTCCGGAAGCCATGTTGTTTTCTCCCTTTCACAAAAGTCTTTAAGTTATTTGTTTACCACTGCTGTAACTTGGCATTGAACTCACAACTCTTTGGTTCATGTTACTGGAATTAAAAATGTCTATACTCACAATCCCATGTGTCCTTGTTAACGTTAAAAAAGCAGGATCGTATAACGACCAAAACGTCTTAAACACGGCAATAAAGATGAGGACGAACGCCGAAACAATGTAAATAATATAAATACTACATAATCTAAGAAGTATAGAGAAATACCTAATATGTTTACTTTAGATTTATTTATTTATTGTAATCACTTCATCCCAAGCAAGACAAAAAAGACATTAAGACGTAAGGACTTACTGAGTTAGTGAATATGATAGGAAAAAAAAACACTATTAAGGATACTGAGAATGTTATGTTAGTTGAATTATAGGTAGGTAATATAGAACGGATGTGCGTTGTAGTGCAGTTGATATCGACTCGGAAAGAGAAATCGGGGAGCCGAGTTCGAATTCCAGTTGAATTCATTACATTCACTTACGCGCAAATACCCTTGGGAAAGGTATTAATCCGTCTCTTTCTTCCAGTTATGGGTTAAATAACAGGACAGATTGGGTTCTATAGCCTTGGCTGGCAACCAGTCTACCGCAGAAAGCAATGGCAACCTACTGCGGGATAATCTTCTGCCCAGAATATATTATGTAATATAAAAATTAAGTTTTTTAGTAAAAATACCATCGTTGAAAACAAAATTATAGCAATGCATTTAAAAAAATATACATATGTTTGAAACGAAAATATTACTAGCAATACATTTGAGTCTCGACAAAAGTCCTCCTTTCAAAAATGCTTAAATGAAACCCGATCAACAAATTGAATTCTTACAAAGAATGAATATTCTGTTCATACAAATCTATCTTAAAAATCTTCTTGGCATGAACTATTAGAGTCATAAACCGAAAAACAAAAGAAATTGTCTTACCACTATTTTTTTCAATTTAGGATAATGTTCTTGTATACTTATCTTAGCATCTTTTAATATCGGATCTGATTTTACATTGATCTATTTTGCACCGCTTCAGATTAAAACACAAGAATAGATTTGCTTACTTTAATACTACTAGATATCGAGGTGTTTAAATTCCAGTTGAATTCCTTGCATTTACTTACGCAGAAATACCCTTGGGAAAGGTATTAATCCCTAGTTATGGGTTAGATAATAGAACAGGTTGGGTTCTATAGCCTTGGTCGGCAAACAGTCTATCACAGAAAGCAATGGTAACCTACTGCGGGATAATCTTCTACCCAGTTAGTCAGGGCTCTTTCGAGACATGATCGCCCAAAACGTGTAACACGAATGGCACTTAATTGACTGACATATCGAAGAGAAACAATTGATTCGGAACGTTTTGTGACTTTAGTAAACCTCTCGATTATCTCTTCAGCCGACCCTTGTATCTCATTCATTTATCAGTGTTATCCACAAATTCGATGAAAGGCCCTTATCTGCTTAGGAGATTGAACCTTTGTATCCCTTCCAAATTTGCTTCATGAGGATAAAATATTGTCTTTAAAACTCATTACATAAGAATTTGCTGTATTCTGAATGAAGTAAAACAATATACACGAGAGACGGATGCAGAAAAATGCATATATTTTGGGCAAATATTTACAAAATATTTTGGTTAATTTTTGTGAAAACGAATGCAAATTCATAGAATGTTCAAGTAGAGACTGTTAGTGTGCGTAATAGATTTCATTTCTATCTATCTATCTATCTATCTATCTATCTATCTATCTATCTATCTATCTATCTATCTATCTAATACACTCTTCGAATTTCTTTCTGTCGTCGCTGATACCTAACAACAAGAGTCAATTCCTCTCATTTTATTCACGTCTATCTATCTATCTATCTATCTATCTATCTATCTATCTATCTATCTACTTCTGATCATAACTATATCTGTATATTTATTTACTTCTGATCATATCTATCTATCTTTGTGCATATATATATATATATATATGTATATATATATATATATATATATATATCAACGTTCTGCAAGTCAAGAAAAGAGGATAGCTGAACTAAATGCCTGAACCGCGCAACCTGTATTTGAGGTGGGGTCAACTGATAGCATTGCTCGAAATCGAATCGCAGCGATTAAATCAATTTATAAATAATATTATTATGTAACTACGCACATTTCTCTCAAAGTTCAAGCAAGGAATAGTAAGTTACTCGCTTTTATGATTTACTTGTATAACTCTAGTGTTTCATTATTGTCTTGCCTTTACTTGATAAACTTAACATTTCTTTGGTAAAAAGCTTCCTAACTTTAATTTTAAATATTCGACCTTTTAACGATTGTAAAACATAATTTTTATCAAGAACCCAGTTTAATGAATATTGAGAATATTGAGAAAAAAACACTTATAATTATAGAGAAAATTCTTTTATATGGAGTGGCTAATTGTAGGCATTAATGGGATGTTCTTTTCGCTTTCGGGTTAATACTGGCCTTCAGGTGGTGCTGGATTGAGACGGTGCTGGATAGAGACGGGAAGACGATTTTCATGCGTCTAGCTATTCATGGCTAATGCAGTCACCGGTCTATCATCACTTCACTTAATATTCACCTGAACTGGGAGCCTGGTTTGAGGAGTTCTTCCGCGGTAATATTGTATATATATATATATATATATATATATATATATAGATTATTTATTCAGAAATTATAACATGGTTATGTTATAATATTACTAAAAAAGTAGCTATTTTGTTACAGCACTTATCAAGTGATCACTTGACAAGCTACAAGATGTGTCGAAAAAAATAGCTACTTTTGTAGTGATATTATAGCATATCCATGTTATAATTTCTGAATATATACATATGTATATATATATATATATATATATATATATATAGATATATATATATGGTAGTTCCATGAATGATCATAGTTTTTGCAGCAGCATCCCCAAAAAACAACCAGCACAATTGTCTTTAGCATCTTGCTCCTTCCGATGTTTTCCTCTTCAAAAATCGAATCCCAGATAATGCGACAAGGCACCAGCTCGCTATCCCCAAAACGACTTCCTGGAATATTTTCTTCATTGGAAACGACACTGGATAAAGTATGGGGCATCAGAAGGGGACTACTTTGAAGATCAAATGTCGAATTTATATGTGTTGCAGTTTTATTTTTATAGCATCAGCCCTGGTACACAATGTACCAAAAATATTTTTCCAGTCATTGATGCATAGGTTTTTAACACCAAATCAAGAAAGAAATACGTATAAACAATCAGTAATTCGGTTGCAATACTTGATACACGCTTAGGCGATCATGTCTTGAAAGAGACTGGGTTAAATCTTATCCCGCAGTAGGTTGCCATTGTAGTAAAGTTTTCCTGAGTCTCAACACGCTACTAAGCTTCTGGAACGCATCATTTGCCATGCCATTTCGCCATCGGATCACTGTGTCTCACTTTTCGTCTTCTGTTAGAACACTTTCCAGGTATTTAAATTTTTGTACCTACTTAATTTTAGTATCTCCCAACTGTATTAGGCATTCTGGGTTGCTCTTTTTGCTGATGACCATGCATTCGGTTTTCTTGCAGTTTATTTGTTGTCCTTTATTGTCATTCTTTTCAGCTATCTTCTGTAGGATGTCTGGAATTTTTTGTGTCAGCAATTAGCACTGTATCGTCTGTGTACCGTATGTTAATCAAATTGTGGCCTCCGATTACAAATCCTGGCATAACATCTAGGATCCTCATAATAATCTCGCTGTACAAGTTTAACAGATCCGGTGGAAAAAAGCGGATCATTGTCTACCTCCCTTTTTACCTTTGTATATCTGCTGACTTCGTTACCTGTCCGTATGCAGGCAATTTGCTGCCAGTAGAGATTCTTAATTACTCTTATGTCTTTACCAAATTTGTCGAGGCTGCTGAGCATCCCAATCAATTATTTGTAGCGTATTTTGTCGAAAGCCTTTGCATAATCGAAAAAAACATACGGACAAGTGCTTCTTCATTTTTAGTGCCCTTTTGGAGAGTACCCTCATCATAAATATGGCGTTCCTTCATCCAGTGTCTTTCAGGAACCGGCACTAGACAGGAAATAATGGATAAAAAATCAAGAAGGAAGAAGAGAAGAAATAAAAAACATAACAATCAGTGTGTCTCTTTTTAAATTGGTTGTCTGATGTTAATAGTTAACTAAAGACCGTATAACACCATATATATTCCACATTATCTTCAGTGAAAACCATATTTACCTCTATTTTGTGTGTGAATTCTGGGAAGTGAAAAAAGAATTATTATTGTTTATGACCAGAGGGTACTTGGTCGAAACGTTGTGTCTATTATAATGAACAATAATTTCGAAATAATTCCAAGATATGGTTTATTTATCTTTTGCTTCAGTTATTATTTTCTCCTTTTTGTGCTCACAATCTTTTTGAGGTTTTCTGCTGATCGAATGTTTGATTGTTGTCGTTACGTTGTGTAATGTGAACGGGTGAAGAGGCTCATCTCTTGTTTCCTGTTTAGGATCTGGTTTCCAGCTTTATCTTTTCCAATATTTTCACTCTTACGTAGCCCCCTGTACATCAGTGGCGTTACCGCCTTCCTCGGGGTGATATGATTAAAAAAAAATGTTAAGTTATTGCTAATCTACATTTAAGTCTATCCAACCCACCTACTATGGCTCTGTATTCGCAAAACTTTGGAAATTCAATTCAACTTCCATATCTAAACTTAATTATAAATGGGACTTTGTCTGTGTGTCTGTGTGTGTCTGTGTGTGTATGTATCCGTTACCTATAGACTCCGAAACGGCTGAACCGATTTTCTTGAAAATTTACACAGTTGTACTATAACCGTCTGCGAGTGTCTTTAGCTCGATTTTGTGTCGAGGTATCCCAGATAAATATAAAAAATCTATAATCGAAAAAATCGGGTTATAGAAGAAATGGTCCAATTTTACTCAAATTTGATACACTCATAGACAAAGACATAAGAAACGATATTCAGAAGTTTCAAGGTTGCAATTCTTACAATAGTGCAGAAACTTTTATATCTATACCAGGAAATCAAAATTTGACTTACATCCATTCATTTTTCTTTCAGTCTATTGTTTCGCTTTCAGTGGAAACAAATATTGCTTTTTAGACTTTCGTGCAAACTTTCTGAGCTCCAGAACCATGGATTAGTTTTAAAGTTTGCATTACACCCGAGCAACGCCGGGCTATACTGCTAGAAATCTCATAAGTGTTTAATTGTTGCAAATTATTCACTTTACTGATCAGATATTGATTTCAAGTGTCCTTTCTTACCTAAAACATATCTAGATCCTTAGGAATCGTGGATTTCTTCGGTAGTGCTGGAAAAATCACATGCTTTGATTCTGTGGAAAACCGAGAAAAATATGATTGGTGAATAATAATTGATATAAGATATTGTCCTATCTTGGCAAGTGTAATGAGGAATGGATAAGGCTAGTCTCCCTGAAAGCAAAACACTATTCGGGTTAACTCATACAACAAACCTCAAGTGGAATAACTATGTAGAATCCATAGATAAATCCGCTGATAAGAAAGTCAGTTCTCTCTGTAGGGCCAGGATGTTTTTCCCCTCTGAAACAATCCTGCACATATATAAAACTACCATTCGCCCGTGCATTGAATACTGCTGCCACATCTGATCAGGTGCTCCTGCTATCCACCTAGGTGTCCTTGAGAAAATCCAACTGAGAATCTGTAATGTGATCGATCCCGACTTGGCAGCTCAGATACAGTAACTTTATTTCCTGTGTCTCTTCTACAAATACTTTCACGACTTCTGCTCTGATAAACTTAGCTCACTGGTACCCCCTATATATGAATTTACTCGAGCCACAAGATTAGAAACTTAGTCCCACCCTTTTACTGTGAAACCAATAAAATGTAAATGTAAATTCTACTCCATAGAGTACGCCTGTGGAATTTATTTCCATTTACTTGCTTCCCCGACAGCTAAAATCTCTAAGAATTTAGATGTAAAGTCAATAGTCATCTCCTATCTCACTAACCTGCATCCTCTCTCTCCTGTTCCTTTCTCCGTCCACTCTACTCTCATCTGTATTCTTATCCTTCTCTTACCCACTTCCTGACACCCCCTATATCCAGTCACTGTTTCTCATAACTTTCCTCCTATCTAACCCACTGCAAAACAGTAGTAGTAAAATGCCTTGCTCGGGGCGATATGATTATTAAAAATTTCTACACCATTATAATGTGGTTATAAAGTAGGGGATCAATTCTACATTACAATCAATATATAAGCTGATCCCTCATTTTGTGGCCACAGTCATCCTTTTCTGCTCCACTTCCTGACACCCCCTATATCCAGTCACTGTTTCTCATAACTTTCCTCCTATCTAACCCCCTGCAAAACAGTAGCAGTAAAATGCCTTGCTCGGGGCGATATGATTATTTAAAATTTCTAGACTATTATAATGTGGATATAAAGTAGGGGATCAATTCTATATTACAATCAATATATGAACTGTTCGATATGATTCTAAAAAAAAAGTCTACGCTAGTGGATTGGATAAATGGTTCGATTTGATATTCCAATGTTTTTGAGTTCGAAGAGCGGCGATTAGTTATCCAGGGGCAACAGCAGCTGAAACCTTGTAATGTTAAACGCACGAGAGAATTCTGGTATATGCAAGGCATGTTTTAAGGAAAATTACATGTCTCTAAAATTTTGGACCAAATTATGATTGCATTTATATGTGCCGATTTATAATTATTTTGAACTAATCGTTAAAATGTCATCTAAAGACAACAATGTATCTTTGAGTGGTGTAACTTTTATTCGTGCTGAAAGTTGAGTCAGCGAACAAAGCTCAAATTCAAAAATAGCTTGTCGCACGCGCTTACACACAAAAACCCTTAATAAAACCATAATTAATCTATTCTTCTACTTGCTACAGGTTAAATAGCAGTGTTAATCGGATTCTTTAACCTTCCGTGACAGAAAAATCCAATAGAAGAAAAAACTATGAATTACAAAATATGTAGATGGTAACGGGTAAACTATCCAATAGGTTTCCAGAGAGCACATGGTAATTAACAGAAAACAAAGAAAAGGTTGCAATTGTAATATGATACCTTGACAAATAGGATAATTGACAGCAGCATCCGATTCTAGATAAGGTCAACAAAGAACAAGAGTGGTTGACAGATATATCCGGACGTAGATAATGTCAACAAAGTGCAATAATAAAAACAAAACACAAGCGACAACTGATTTAAAAGGCGATGGCCGGTGCGGATGTTGTTAATCGATACATCCGGCCTAAGATAAAAGTCAACCAAGGACAACGGTGGTTGACAAATATGTCCTACCGGAGATGAGGTCAACAAAGTGACAACCCGAAAAATTAAAAAAAAATGCGTGTGGCTTATAAGACTATGTAAAGCCTAGAAACTTTCACAGCTCATCAGTACGGTTAGACCCCGATTGCTTTTTGACCCAGGATTGAAACCCGACCGAATTGGCGTCAGTCGGCGATTCTACCGCTGTGCTACGGACGTTCAGCAGAAGAAGGCAGAGTTTTTTAGCGTGTATATTATCATTATACGCGGCCAATAGCCAGAGTGATCTAATTCATTTTACTGAATGAGCGATGCGTACATGCCAGAGCAGCTAAAGTTTACCCTTCTTCCAGAGTACTCAATATATATATATATATATATATATATATATATATGTGTGTGTGTGTGTGTGTGTGTGTGTGTGTGTGTGTGTGTGTGTTCCTTATTGTTTGTCCAGATCCAGCAAGAGTATATAATACTATGGAACGCCACGATTTCTTGAAGTAATGTGCCATTTAGATAAAAAAGTTAACATAGATCAATTTTACAAAGTGAACTTAACTATTCTTTCTTTCTGGTGATACAATCCGTGCGGTATATCTATCTTATTTTACCAAATGAATGTATACAGGCAATATATTACAAAATCAGTTTTCATTGTTTTATAGCCTTTCAGTACTATTTTCGATGAAGAATATCGTTGTTTTTGCTTTTTTGTTTTTTTATGGCTGAAATAATTTTGTTAGCAGGTGTTTTCTCAAGTGGTTGCATCATTTTCTACAATGGCTTCTGCTCGGACGAACTTAAGTCACTGTTCCCTCCCCAACAGGTGTTTACTCGTGCAACAAGACTGGCAACTGGGTCCCACCCATTCTCAGTCAGCTTAGCCAAATGCAGACGACAATTCTACTCCTGCAGCTTCTTCTCTCTCGCACTTCCCGCCTGTGGAACTCGCTCCCGTATTCTTGCTTTCCTGACGGCTACAACCTCCAGAAATTTAAATGCAAAGTCAATACTCATCTACTAACCACTGGACTCTAGCTCTCTCCCCACCCCTGTATAACCTTCCCTTTCTCTCCACCTATGTATCTGTCATCGCACCTGCTTTCTATTGTTCTTTTCTAACTAGTTTTTACTCCTCGCTCTTTCCTAATTAATCTTTTTACAGCTATGTAGCCCCCGCTCATCAGTAGCATTTCTGCCATGCTCGGGGTGAAATGATTAAAAAAAAATGTATTCTATCCAGCTGCAATAAAAAAAAAAAAAAAAACACGGAACGTTGCTTTACATCTGCAAGATAAAAAGTTCTACTGATTATTTCGGTTACAATTAAACGCTATTGAAAAGTTAAAGATGATCACGAATTTTAGATGAGAAAGTATACACGAGATTAAGAACAATGTTTAGAGTAGGCAACCAAGTATGAGGGGCTGCTTCGTTGAAGTAAACATCACGCGCACACAAATTCTAAGGCATAATATATATATATATATATATATATATTATTAAAATACTTTAATCCAAAACGGGAAAGTAGGAAGGTAAATCCCAAGAACCTGATCCTAATTAATATTTAAAATTTTAATATTAAAAAATGATACAGGAGGAGAGCTCAGTGTAATTAAAATAAGAGCTAGCGTACAACCCTTTTCTCAATTTAACACCACTCCTAACCCCTTTTATTTGTAAGCTAGACGTTACCAAATTTTCCATTTCTTCACTTACAACTCTATCTAAAAGTTAAAATCTAAAATTACACATGAATTACTGCCGTAATTTTTGTGAAGTAAATTTCTCAAATCCTAACCGTTTTTTTTTATTTTTATTTTTTTCTCTCTTCTTATTCTTATTTTTATTTCCATTTTGAAACCTGTACTTTGCTGAGGAGATGTAAAATCTCTCGTAGGGATTTTATGTCGAAATGTTTATTCAACATTTTTGAATATTGAAAATTTATTTTACTTTATATATATATATATATATATGTATATATATATATATATATATATATAATTATTTTATTTGGCTTCATCCCATGCAAGGCAGTAAAACCACTAAAATACTAAGGGCTACAGGGTGGAGAAGAATTAGGAACGGAAACATAATTATTGAGCAGAAAGATACATGAGTAATAATGGTAACAGTAGACAGCGATTGAAGTAGCATTAATATTTTTGCAGATTAAAGTTGGCTGGAAAACATCGAACCGCAAGGGAATTCTACGAGCGAGAAGTGCGAGAAAATAAACTCTTAGCATAGAAATTACAGCTAAATTTAACCATCTCAACTGTAAGTTAATGAGATCAAGATGACAGTCAAGTATTGCGCTTAAAATTAAGTCTTGCTACCAAATCGAATATCTCTCCGGAACAACTGCCATTTGATCGAACATGCATTAGGATCTTATCAAGGAGGTAAAAGTAAATAGCAGGATCACTGGACCATATATGACAGCAATATTCTAAGCATTGATGAATGATAGACATAAATATGTAAGATACATTTCGGGGAAAATAATTGTATTGCCCGAGACAGTGAAACGATTTTCATTAAATATAGTTTTTTAACTTTTTGTCAGCTAGGAACTAGATCGCAAGAAAGGGGACAAGTCATTCTTCTGGATAGTGGTTTAGTTTTAAAGGCATTAATTTTAAAGGGCCGTCTTTTATCTCAATTAACAGCGTAACTGAGTAAATGATTGTGCCATCAGGGAGGCTCGTTTATAAAAATAAATAAAAAACACTATTTGTATGTTTGCTTGTTTACAGATGTAAGGATTGGGCATGTAATAACTTCCGTGTAAACAGAAATGTGATTATCATATTATCAGACATTATTTGCACTCACTGTTGTTGCTAGATGTATAAATTCTGGTTGTAATAATTTCCTTGTAAGCGAATCTATCATGGTCGTATTATAAGAAATTATTTTCCACTTACGTTTGTTGCTAGAAACGTATAAATGGGACATGTAACAACATATTTATAAATGGACATATGATGGTCATATTATTAGATAATTGTATTCATGGTTGTTGGAAGATGTATATGTAGGGCCTATAATAGTTTCCTTATAAATGGATGTATGTTTGTCGTATTTACTGGACGTTATTTGCATTCATGATTGTTGCTAGATGTATAAATGCAGCAGGTAATAATATCCGAGGAAATGTATATATATTTTTTTTTTATAAGCGTTTCACCCCGAGCAAGGCATATCACTGCCACTACTGTGCAGGGGGCTACGTAGAGTGGAGAAAGGCTGATTAAATATAGGAAATGACAGAGGGTGGGTGATAGGCGGGTAAGGATACCGAGAATGAGTGTTGGGTAGATGAGAGTGTTGTGAGAATAGTTGGGAGTTAGTGTGATAGGAGGTGTCTATTGACCCTACATTTAAACACCTGGAGATTGTAACTGTCGGGAAAGCAGACTTGTGGAAGGGAGTTCCACAGGCGGGAAGCGCGAGAAAAGAAGCTGTTGGAGTAGAATTTACGGTTACATCTTATTTGTTTAACTGTAAAAGGGTGGGACCTAGTTGCTAATCTAGTATCTCGTGTAAATTCGTGCTTAGGCGGCACCAGTGATCTGAGCTCATCGGAGCAGAAGCCATGAAAGTACTTGTAGAAGAGGCACAGGGAAGCCACATCACGCCGGTGTGAGAGCGGCTGCAGCCGGTCTGCCAAGTCAGTATCAATCACGTTACAGATCCTCCTTTGTATTTTGTCAAGAAGCCCAAGGAGAGCAGCAGGGGCACCCGACCAGATATGGCAGCAATATTCAATACACGGGCGGATGGTAGATTTGTATATGTGCAGAATAGATTCAGGTGGGAAAAATTTCCGGGTCCTGCACAGGGAGCCCACTTTCATAGCAGCAGATTTGGCAATAGATTCAATATAGTCATTCCATTTGAGGTCCGCCGAGAGTGTAAGGCCAAGGAGGCGTAGTATTTTACTCTCTGGGAGACTAGAGCCATTATTTGCCTTTCACGCTTGATGCTAGAGTATGTATAAATGGAGCATAAAATAATTTCCTTGCAAATGGATATATGATCGTCGTATTATAGGACATTATTCGCATTTATACTTGTTTCCCGGTGCATTATTTGCACATAAAATAATTTCCTTGCAAATGAAGATATAATGCTCGTATTATTGTACACTATTTACATTTTTCTTATTGTCATGCTTGCTGCCAAATAATATATAGATAGCACTTGTGATGAATTTATTATGCATAAATATAAGGGGGACTTTTAACAAGGAGGCGAACAGGAAGAAGTGTTGCAATAGTTACTGAAGACACCTCAGGTGGACATTTCTGAATGACGATAACTGGAATTCCATCCCCCCCCCGCATTCCTGACTGGAATAAATCTTAGAAATTATGTTAGAGACCAGATATATATATATATATATATATATATATATATATATATATATATATATATATATATATATCGCCAGGTGAAGAGGACTCAAGGTATTACTATTTTGAGTGCTCCGGCATATATTTTATTATAAAGATTGCTCAATATAATAAATATTATAGAGCTTAATATAATCATACAGTTAAGAATTAATTGTACAATTAATTCTGAAATATATGAATATATATATATAAATATATATATATATATATCCACATTAGTCATCCACATACAAACCTGTTTCGCTGTATCACAGCTCATCAGTGTGGATAAACACATCCACTTGTTTCTGACCGGGATCGAAACTCGTGCGATTTGGTGTCAATCGGAGTCGCTACTCTCTAAGTCATAGGCGCATAGAATCAGGGAAGAAACATTTTAACGTGTTGTATATAAGCAGTGTATACACACGCCAGTTAACAAAAGATCTCAACTCATTTCTGAACAGTCACGCATATATCGCAGAAGTGGAAACTTTTAAAAAAATTTTCTGGACGATGGCAGCGAAGAAGCAGGAAATAATCAAAGAGATGAACCAAGTTGAAGTTGAAGGTTTCGAACTGGGATAAATGCATCATTACTGGCTTTCACTCAGGAGGAAACTTCAGAGGTGCAATCTTAAAGAGAAAGACTAAAATCTTTGTTCCAAGGGGTATTGCAAAGGAAACCACTTCCGTGCGTTGATTAAAGTAAGATGTTTTGCTGGTAGAAGGTTCCTGGATAGAGAGGAAATATAAAGATACATTTGCTGACACCACAAAGGTCAGAGATGCCAAGAGGACATAGCTGAATAACATGGCAAGAATCTGGCATAGAAGTAATAATCTAGAAGTGAAACGTGTCTATTATGATTAATGGGGAAACAGGTGGGTAATTTAACAACTTGCGTCAGAGACTGAGTGATTGAGAAGTTCAACTTTTCGATTGCACCAATATTAGTGACAGAGTTTTCTAACCACTTGGCATGATGTCCATTAAAGACAGCAGACAGAAATACATTAGCAAATGGGTGAAAGACAATAGCTGTGGATGTTCAGACCTCATATTTATTCGTGGAGGAATCGAGGGTTTGTTGTTGTTTAACACACTTTTGCAGAGGCTCCAGTAGTTCTTAGAGTCAAAATTGTGGGATGCTATAAGCTGCAACCTTCTCTTAAGAAACACAAACTTGGCATCATTTAGGACACGCTTACATTCTTTGTGAGCACAGACAAAAAAAGCGCCTATTCAGACTCGTCACACCAGAAAAGCCAAATTATTCCTGACAGAAATGGCGGCCGAGAAAGCAGGAGAGAACCAATGGGGAGAGGCGTAAGTCGGAACTATTTGGCAGGAATGCAAGCATCAATGCCAGCCTTCACACGGGAGAAAACCTCGGAGGCGCCGTATTCAAGAGAAAGATTAAAACTGTATTCCAAGGTACATCACAAAGTAAGTCAGGCAACGATTCTCAATTCGCTGTTTGATAGCACTGAGATATTCTGCTGATAAGAGTTTCCTGGAAGCCGGAAGAGTGGAAGAGAGATAACAATAGAAACGACGGCATGATCAGAGTTACCAAGAGGGCAGAGCTGCATATCATGGCAAGAATCTGGGATAAAAGTAAGGAAGAAAACTAGAAGAGAAGCGTGATTACTGGGGAAACGCGTGGGGAAATCAACCACTTGCGTTAGAGCCTGAGTGATTGAGAAGCTCAACTTTTGGATTGCACCAAGATTAGTGACAGAGTTTTCTAGCCACTTGGCATGATGTCCATTAAAGACACAAGACAGAAATACATTAGCAAATACTATCTAGAACGCAGCATCCAGAAGAGGAGAGGAGGCAATAGAGAAAGAGAGAGAAGGATGGTGACACATGTAGGAGTGGACTGACGATTAGCGCTACCTCCCTAGCAGGATGAAGATGTTCGCTGACATAAGCACTAAGGCCATGCATGTAGACTTTAGGGCCCTACCTAAAGAAAGGAATCGAGAAATCAGAGGAGCGAATTATAGGGTTGAGGTTAGTTTTGCAAAGATCTAAGATGTCCACACTAAAAAAGTTGGTATGGATACAATTCCACACTAAAAACGTTGGTATGGATACCACGGACGTTAGAGTAAGAGATGTTGAGTGTTTTAATTGTTTTTCGTTTGGCCAATTCAGTCGGCATGAATCTGCTGAGTTAAAAAGACAAACTCTTTGTACTTATCAACGCCCTATCTCCACCTAAATATTAAGCACTTTACGATAAAAATAATTGCTTAACCGGAATACATTTTATCAATAAAATCACCGAAAAACAACAATCTTCCTGTTAAAAGTTGTCACAATTAGAAACTATATATATATATATATATATATATATACAAGTATTGTTGGAATAATAATCCTTGTCCAAAGAAACACTATTTTTCAAAAAGTGCTCAATACAAAAGTAAAGCTAATAATATTATTTAATCATAAATTATAACATGGATATGTTACAATATCACTACAAAAGTAGCCATTTTGTTTCAACACTTTTGTCTCTTGTCAAGTGATGCGATGGTTCTTAAATGAACGGTTTAAAAAAGCATTAATCAAATTGCATGAAAGCTTTTTTAAACCATTCATTTAAGAACCATCACACACTTGACAAGACACAAAATTGTTGAAAAAAATGTCTACTTTTGTAGTGATATTGTAACATGTCCATGTTATAATTTATGAATAAATAATATATATATATATATAATATTTATTAATAAATTATAACATTGATATGTTATAATATCACTACAAAAGTAGCTATTTTGTTTCGACACTTTTTGTGTCTTATCAAGTGATGTGATTATTTCAAAATCATATATATATATATATATATATATAAATGAATACATTACCGGCCAATATTATTAGGCAATCCCTGTTTTTTTAAAGACATGATGCATTTCATACTATTTTTAGTATTTATTGCCAAATGAAAATAGAATGGTTCTTTGGTTATTATTACTTTTAAAAAGTTTAGAAGGCAAGGAAGCAAATATGAACTCGTCTTAATCACATTAAATTTTCTTCATTCTTTCATTTACGAAACTCAAATAAAGGTAATTATTAAATATATATAAATTCATTCGATGCATATGTTATTCCGCAATATTAACAAAAGAACTATTCTATTTTCATTTACAATTATTCACTTCGCAAAGAATACTAAAAAATTGTATGAAAAAACATCATTTTTTAAAAACGCCGAAGTAGACTAATAATTTTGTTCGGTAGTATATATATATATATATATATATATATATATATATATATATATATATATCAGATTTGGTGCAATCACTATTTGGAACACTAAATAATAATATTGACAAATGAAAAAGCAAGAAAACATAAGCAAACGAATTAAATCTTTTAGTCTCTATTGTCTGTAAACAATTTTAAATTTCAGCGTTCAAATATCTTCAACGATTCCAGCCGGCGCCAAATTATAATTCTTGCGTTTATCTTTTTATTCTCCCGCCATCATGTACACATACATATTTCTTCTATCAACCCAAAAACAACATATATATATATATATATATATATATATATATATATATATATGGAATGAGTCAAGAAATGCTTATATATTTGTATTCATTTTTTACGACTAAAAGTTATTTGAACATTTACGTTTTCTTTGAGAATATTTTCATCATACTACGAAAGATAAATCTCTCACAAAACTAGACTGCAATATCTTATCTAAAAAAACATAACTGAATCTGCAAAATGCAATAAGCAAGATAAGTACGACATGAAAATTGCATTAAAAATAAAAGTAAATCGATAAATAAAAAGAATCAAGGGACTCAAGAATTCTTTTACTTTCACTTTCATTTTCATTATCTCGTACAATGTTTTAAAATCGAAATACGTGATTTCAATCTAGCAAACAAAATTTCGATTTCTTTTCTTTTCTTTTTTAAATTTTTTTTTTGCATGATTGATTTCTTTGTTGGTATAGCACAACCTCGGTAGTATTTTCCTATGGCTTTGCCTTAATCGGACTGGAATATTGTTTATGACAGAAAGGCCAACTATCTCTTTTAGATTACACCAACCGTGTGAACTCTTCCTTTCTTGAAGTTATAGTTTTGCCGTTTGATTACAGATTTTAAAAAGATTCGATTCGCTATTCGCCGATAATTTGCTGATTTCAATGCATAAATTGATAATAGGGAGCTGTTATGGCGATACCGGGCTGCAAAAAAGCGATTTTCCATTTTAAATATGAAATAACGTTTTTAATAAAAAGTTAAATAAATATTACAACGTGCAGGTAGCCTAATGGTTAGTCGTTCGTAAAGAGGAATTGACACTCTGTGTTCAAATTTCGGCTTTGTTTGAAGCATCCACAAAACTCTTGAGAAAGTCCATGAATCCATCTTGACTACAACCAAAGTAAAGTCAAAACTGAGTACTCTCGTCATGGATTCTGACTAGTGTAGTAGTCTTGTATTTAAGATCATAGCAATGACAGCAAGAAAACAAGTGCATTTTATCTCCCAAACATCATCCCCATTTCTATTTCGAAATATCATATTCTTCTTTTTGTAAAATATAACATTAATTTTTAAATTTAGTGTGTTTTTTGTGTTTATTTTGTTTTTGTTTTTTTGTTTTTTTGTTTTTTTGTTTTTTGTTTTTTTTTTTTTGTTTTTTTTGCCTTAACTTAAATATGACTTCTTTGCTAGTCGGAAAAGCAGTTTTTTTTTTGCCGTTAGATAAAATTGGAAATGTTTACTCCTGGACTTCATTTCATATGAATGTTCAGATATTGAAACAAATTTCAAAATGTGATGAAAAGTGCATACTTTAAAACAAGGGGAAATAGAATAAATTGTGAGGTAGGTGGATTAAACCACACGTAAATGTACGTAATATCAGTCTTCATCTAAAGCATATATTCAGTCAGTTAAGTGTCTAAATGTGATACATGCTTAGGAGATCATGACTCGAAAGACAGACGGGGCAAAATATTTTCCAGCACAAGGCTGCTATTAATTTCTGCGATTTACTAGTTGCCAACCAAGGCTATAAAACCTAATTTGTTCTGCTATTTAGCCAATAAGTGAAGCGTAAGTGAATGCAACGAATTCAAGGGAAATTCGAAATCGGCCCTCCGAATTCTCTTTCCGGGTCGATGTTCACTGCACACCCCATTGCATTGGTAATAATAAAAAATATTTTAAAAGACAAGAAGACTGTTGTATTTAGTGAATGCATGAAACACTGGAAGCCGGACGTGCATTGGGATAGCGGAAGATGCTTTCAATAAACTGCGTAATGTATTAAGAAATCGGGAAAAGTACTGCGATTTTATGTAATAACGATCTTTCTATATGGAAGTGAATGCTGGACAATCTCTTTACAAAATGAGTTCCGCTCGAGGAAGCTTGTAGAACTCTCTGTCTTTGGGCAGAGAGGAACTCAGACGAAACTATGTTTACGGAAGGGAGTTTCTCTAAGGAAAAATGAACAAAGACCAAATGCGGTGTTCGAGGGATTTTTACCCGAGTGTAAGCGCTCGGACCCCCCCACCCCATTAAACTTGACTATATATTACACCTTACCTCTGTGGAGAAGACTTTAGTTAATCAGTCATGTAAGTACCATATGCGATACATGCTTGGGTGATCATGTCTCGAAAATGACATGACTGACTGGGAAGAAGATTTCTCTGCAGTACTTAGCCATTATTTTCTGCGGTAGACTTGTTGCCACTTAATCTTCCCTGTATAGTTGGAGGGAGAAGAGTTGGATTAATATCTTTCCCTAATGGTATTTGTATAAGTGTAAGTGAATGCAACAAATTCAACTAGATTTCGAACTTTGATCTCCGATTACTTGTTTTGATTAGATATTCACTGGACCACAACGGCTCCTTGATTAAATCAGTCAGTCAGTTAAGTCCCATACGTGATACACGCTTGGGTGATCATGTCTCGAAAGAGACAGAATTGACTGGGTAGAAAATTATCCAACAGTAGGTTGCCAGCCAAAGCTATAGAACCAAATCTGTCCTATTATGTAACCCATAACTGGAGAGAAGAGACGGATTATTGCCTTTCCCAAGGGTATTTGCGTGTAAGTGAATGCAAGGAATTCAACCAGAATTCGAACTTGGCTCCCCGATTTGTCGTTCCGATTCGATATCCACTGCACCACAACGCACATCTACCCTTGAGTAAATACCGAGATGAAAAAGAGACTCGAAGCAACAGAAATGCACTTAGATACCGAATGAGACATTTGTAATTTCCCTGACAAGTAATTAGGAAAGACGGCTCAGAATATTTGACCCTCACATGACACATTGAAAACAAGAGAGACAGAGTATAGCAGCATATAAACTTAATGTGCTTGTGTTCATTGTTAGCAGAACTGTTAGTAGTTGAGACTGCAAAAAAAGAAATATTCTTAAATTGATTGGATTTATAGAGAGCCATGATTACTTTCGTTCTGTAGGGACACGGCACATAGACGATGATGTAGAAGAAAATTCCCTATATATGAAAATGTTTAATTCAAGTGGAGAAGAAAAAAGTTATTTATACAATATGCAATTTAATAATCAAAACAAAAAAGGGAGTACCTGTACGAACGGTACCCCACTGTAATTCCTTTGCATTTCATTTGTTTTTTTACTTTGTTTCAGTGCATTCTTATCGACTAGACACTAAATTTTCAGATTAACAAAAGCAATTTGGAAAAATACAATATTCAATGAATTTAGTGGTGCTCAGTTTCTCATACAGCGTTCTAGTAAATAGATCCCCCAAAACGGTCTTTTTTATTAATTTCCTTCAGGTTTAAAAAAGAAAATGGGGCAACAACTCGTCATTGTTATTTACTCGACCCCAAGCAGTGTTTTATCTGATATTTACTAGGACGTTGTATGAGAAACCGAGTACCCCTTAAAAATCTTTAAATATTGAATTTTTTTTTTTTTTTTTTTTAATGCTAATCTGAAAGTTTAGGGTCTAAACGATAAGAATGAATTTAAAAATTATAAAAGAAGGAAAAGCAAAAAAAATTACAGGTGAGGGGGTGAGGTCATACAGATCCGCGAAAAAAAAGATCGAACGCGATGCTAATCTAGGTTCTCGATTTCAAGCCCTTACTGAGTGACCTGACTTATATTTCTTCTTTATTTTCTATAAACATTTTCGTGACAACTATTTTCATTAACTTTTCCCTTAGGTAGCTCAATTATATGATTTGAAGTATTCTACTAGATTGGCAACTAGGTCTTACCGTTTTAATGTTGAACTTGATATATATCAGTGTCTCTTCTATTCTAATAGTTAATATTTTCGCATTTCTCACATCTTTAAAAGTATATCAGCTCGTGTCAAACTTTCAAACAAAGTGCTACCAAAAAATAATTTCGGAGTCTTTTTGTCATTTTTCTTTACATATTTAAATGGCTTATGGCCATATCATGTTGAATACACCGGTTCTCGCTCGATCACCGAAGTTAAGCAACGTTGAGCCTGGTCAGTACTTAGATTGGTGACCACTTGGGAATACCAGGAGCTGTAAGCGTTTAGTGACGAATTTGCGTTTTGGTGAAGTGAATATCGGCTCGGAAAGAGCAATCAGTAAGCCGAGTTCAAATTGCAGTTGAATACCTTGCTTTCACTTAAGCACTAGTACCCTTGGGAAAGGTATTAATCCATCCCTTCCCTCCAGTTATGGGTTAAATAACAGGGTAGGACTTGGGGACCATACCCTTAAAAACAAATCCCAATGAATCTTGGTACTCGAAAAGAAAAATTATTACTAGACACAAAACTTATATAAAAAAAAACAACAATAAATTGTTGAAAGAAAAAGGTATTAGACAATAGAGACTAAGAGATTTAATTTCGTTTTCTTGCTTTTTCATTTGTCAATATTATTATTTAGTATCCCACGTAGTGATTGCATCAAATCTGATATATATATATATATATATATATATATATATATTACCGAACAAAATTATTAGTCTACTTCGGCGTTTTTAAAAAATGATGTTTTTTCATACAATTTTTTAGTATTCTTTGCCAAGTGAATAATTGTAAATGAAAAGAGAATATTTCTTTTGTTAATATTGAGGAATAATATATGCATCAAATGAATTTATATATATTTAATAATTACCTTTATTTGAGTTTCGTAAATGAAAGAAAAATGTGTTACCAGCAATAAAAAAATTTAGTTGGCAAGAGGTTGATATGTCACAAAAATAAAATAAAATGTATAAATATTTCTTAAATATTAATAATTTAATAATATCGGGAATTCAAAATTTAATACGAAATTGGGATGCGATAAAACCAGTTTCAGTACCTTCTATGTAGACGGCATCTCAATTAAGATGTGCGTGAAACATTAATCAAAAGGCAGACCAATCAGAAGAACTCATAACGACCGGTTATGAGTGTAAAGTCGAAAGGTTATCCTCATGTTAGGAGCTCTAACAATCTTTCTACTAACTTCCTACATGGTACCAGTTTAAGCAAAAAAGACAACATTTCCCGTAAAATCACCGAAGTTAAGCAGAGTCACACTTAGTCAGTACCTAGATGGGTTACCGCTTGGGACTACTGCAATCTTGGATGTGCAGCTGGTGTAATTGTTATAGGATCAAAATTGTTAATTGGAGATCCGATTCCGCTAAGTTTGTTAAATTCAATTACGCGCGAATATCCTTAAGAGCGGTATGCTTCTACTTCTTATTCCCCATCTAAGGATTAATTAATAAGACTTGTAGATTTAGCCATTTGCTCAAAAAATCCTACAATTTAGAAAGTATATTAAATAAGATGCAAATGGTTGATAAGCCGAAAAAGTAATCAATCGATAGAAGAACAGACAGACAAATTTACTGACAACGTCACGAAATGTAATATAAAATCATCCACAGAGACTCAGGTATTAGTAGGCAATCAAGGCATATGATAAGCGATGGTCAGGTGCTCAACCCAGCATCAAACCTACAATCACACTTGACCATGTGTCTGTCACGGATTTAGATATAAACAAACACAAATGCTGAAAGTGCAAAGAAAATTTACAGTGAAACAGATAAGATGTAACCGTAATTTCTAATCCAACAGCTTCTTTTCTCGCGCTTCCCGCCTTTGGAATTCCTTTCCACATGTATGCTTTCCCGACAGCTACTATCTCTAGGAGTTTAAATATAAGGTCAATAGACATTTCCTATCACACTAACCTGCATCTATTCTCCCAACACTTTCACCATCTACCTAACCCTCATTCTCGGTATCCTTACCCGTCTCTCACCCTCCTTCTGACATTTCCTATATCCAAGTATCCTTTCTCACCACTTTCCCCCCTATGTAACCCCCTGCGCAATAGTGGCAGTGGAATGCCTTGCTCGGGGTGAAACGATTATAAAAAAAACAAAAAATTCAAATAGCCAAAAATTTATCAAATTACACACCGGAGAATGATATTTTTTAAAAACATCTAAAAGTTGATTTTATTGTACTATCAATGTTTTTCTGACACTATTCAGTATCATTGTGGACATTTTTGTCAAGATTTGCAAACTCTACGTTTTGTTCAATTTTGCAAACCAATCACTGAAATTTAAATAAACTGATTTGTTTGTAAAATACCTTAAAAAAACTTTACTTCGTGGTTTAATAATTTCTTTAATTTAGTTTTATAGAGGTTCATAGTGAACAATATTTTTTTTAGAAAATATAATCTTATTTCCTTTTTTTTCTTTTTATTAGCGAATAATAAAGGATTTCTTACTATTGAGCATTCAACATACAACTGCCCATGCGTAAATATTACTTTCTGGAGCCAAATTCCAATTTTTTGAAGCGTTTGTTCTTATAATGTGTTTATAGTTCTCGCAAACGCAGTGCAAACAGTAAAACTGGATTCATTATATTGATATAAACTTATAGAATAGATATGAAAGAAACAACTGCATTTTTATTCAATAAATATTTGTTATTTTAATCATTAAATTGCTTTAAAATATCTTCTATATTAAATAATGACACTTTTAATTTTTACCCAATAAATAAATGAAAATCCATTACACGCCTTATAAATGAAGTGTACTTCATATTCCCTTACTTATTTGTACTTCAGCCAAACATTTGGTTTCGATAGGTCAAATATGTATACAGAAGTCATAAGATTTCATTTATAGATAGATATATAATAGACCGCAATTGTCTGTAAATGCTTCTAGCATTTGGAACTTTTTTGCCGAAACAGAATTGTCATCCGTGTCCTAAGATTTCTATGTGCTAGTATTTTATTTATGGCAATGATTGATTAGAGTACAACTGCAATTACTGGAAATGTATGTAAATATTTACATATAAAACCTCATAATAATAGTAAAACTTACAGCTATCGTTAAAATAGAGTATGTAAATTCGTATGTGACGGAGATCTATTTTTTATTATCTTTAAGGAAAATAAATTATTTTCAAGGCTTACAATATAATCATATATTTAAAAACTATATATAAAAACTTCTTCTGGCAAACAACAATCCTCTTGATAGACAATTAAGAACATATATATAAAAAAAACAGTGACGGTTGTGGTGAACAGGGGGTAGCCAGAGAGAATCCTGCACACGCAAGAGTTGTCGGCAGGAGTTCTCTCTCTCTCTCTCTCTCTCTCTCTCTCTCTCTCTCTCTCTCTCTCTCTCTCTGCGTATGTGTGTGTGCGCGCGTGTGTATGTGTGTGCTCGCGTATGTGTGTGTGTGTGTGTGTGTGTGTGTGTGTGTGTGTGTGTGTGTGTGACTTATACAACCCAAAATACCTATGCATCTTTGCTTTTTCGACTTGTCGCTAAATTGACGTCATCTGTGGTCAGATACATCTGTTAATCATTATTGCCGGTTATCGTCTTTTAAGGATGTTATAGCTTCTGCTCTCTGTTTATGATGTCAGTCGTATCTTTGTCGGCTTCTACTAGTGCTTATGTCTGATATTGTGCCCTTTCACCACCATTCACGGCCGGAATATATTTTTGTCAATCATTTCCGGTAAGGGTAATATATTATACTCTGTCTTTCTTGCAGTGAATATCCCCTGCCAGTGTCGAATATTCTCATCCTTCGTGCCTCATTATGCGTCCCATTAGGAAGAACAAAAGAAGATATTATGGTTTATCAATTGTTCAAGTAGCGGTCTACATAATATTTTCGAAATAAATGGGATGTTTGAATATTACTATGAAGTAATAAAATTTTATGACGCCATTAAGAAATAAAAGAATCTCCCACTATTGCTGCATATTCAAATGATAACTTAAAACTATTTAAAAATTTAAATGTAAAAAGGAATTTTATGATACTAATGAAATATAATTTTGTTTATATTTTAAATATTTAATCCTTGTAAATTGCGACCAGATTTTTTTGCTTATGAATTTAAGCTGACCAATACGACTGCTGAAATCATGAGAGGTATAAAGTTCACATTTCCGATCGATGCGGTTATTAAACGAACAATCACATTCGGGATTAAAGGTTATTGCTAGGAGATATTTAGTTATGAAAACTGAAGAGAGAAAGTAGTGACTAACTTTTGAATTGTATGGCGCATAACGTTCCCTAAGCTTCAGCAAAGTGTTTTGAAACATTTGAGAGTTTCCGATTGAAAAAAAAAATCTAGATTAATGATTTCCGTAAATGAATGGGGAAACCTTTCGCCAATGGTGGTTTGTATTAATCATCGTTAGGAATATTAAAATTGATGCATTTTTCGTTCGTAGTATCACGTAAAATGATAAATGAGCCTTTTTTTTTGGTCAATTTGATACTCAGAAATTGCAAGCGAAAAAGAAACAGAAAACGAATGTCCCTGATAACTTAGAGCATAAGATGGTTCTTAAATGAATGGTTTAAATAAGCATTAATGAAATTGCATGAAAGCTTTTTTAAACCATTCATTTAAGAACCATCACATCACTTGACAAGACACAAAAGTGTTGAAACAAAATGGCTACTTTTGTAGTGATATTGTAACATATCCATGTTATAATTTATGAATAAATAATATATATATATATATATATATATATATATATATATATATATATATATATATATATATATATATACATTACTGGTCAATATTATTAGGCAATCCCTGTTTTTTAAAAGACATGATGCATTTCATACTATTTTTAGTATTTATTGCCAAATGAAAATAGAATGGTTCTTTGGTTATTATTACTTTTAAAACTTTACAAGGCAAGAAAGCAAATATGAACTCGTCTTAATCACATTAAATTTTCTTCATTCTTTCATTTATGAAACTGAAATAAAGGTAATTATTAGATATATATAAATTCATTCGATGCATATGTTATTCCGCAATATTAACAAAAGAACTATTCTATTTTCATTTACAATTATTCACTTGGCAAAGAATACTAAAGAATTGTATGAAAAAACATCATTTTTTAAAAACGCCGAAGTAGACTAATAATTTTGTTCGGTAGTATATATATACTATTTTGTCACTGTCTTCTGCCATCCGCCACTGTAGGGATGGACTTATATTTTCAATTCAATTCTCTTTATTGTTAATAACTTAAATGTTCTATGTTTACTGTGTGATAATATTTACTCTTTGATAATGGCTTATGTGAGCCGAAAGCTTAGACCCGATAAAAAATCAACAATTACTGGGATTTTTTGTTGTCTTTCAACGACATCACCATCAAGTATATCAGACGCTATGAACGGATCCTACACAAAATTAATAGACAAAACTTCTCTATATTATTCAATGAAACCTGCATTAATATATATATATATATATATATATATATATATATCTGATTTGGTGCAATCACTATGTGGGATACTAAATAATAATATTGACAAATGAAAAAGCAAAAAAACATAAGCAAACGAAATCTCTTAGTCTCTATTGTTTGTAAACAATTTTAAATTTCAACGTTCAAATTGATACTCAGTAATTACAAGCAAAAAAGAAACAGAAAACGAATGTCCCAGATAACTTAGCGTATAGCTTTTTTAAATCCTACTTTCAATCTAACCGTTAAAGCAAAGGACATAGCTTAACAAACTGGGCTACTATATCACTTTGCAGCGTTAATGTGTTTGATGAACGGATAACAGTGTTGGTTTAACTGCACGGTAACAACTTTCACGTTGTTACCAAAAATGACATTACGAAAGTAAGTCAAAGATGAAAAGTTAATTCCGCCCTGCGAATTCTTTTAACCTCTTCCAGAGTGAATAGAATTTTAAAAGCATCAAAACTAGATGGATCTTTAAGAAGAAACCATAATCCAATACATCTGATCTCGAGGAAGCACTCAGTGAATTTAACGCTTCTTTGACCAAAGAATTATATCAAATATAAATTGACGAATTGCTATCAGTTTAAGAGTAATATATAGAAATGGGAGAATAATATCTTGTAATGAGGCAGCTTATTGACGATGATATTAAATCACAATTTTCAGACATTTTATAAATAGCTTTTCCACTATTAATCATTCTTTTATGTTCTTAAATTCGTAAGAATGACGAGATGGGTTTCTGTGAAATGTAAAATGTCCAGGTTTCTTAATTAATGTAAACAGGATTTATATATGAAAAAATTACAATTGTTTCATTTTGTTGATTAAAACATCGTGCTTACTTCTAGGACTGAGCTTCTCCTTTTATGTGCCTTGTTCCTTTCAGAACGTAGATGATCATGGATTTCTACGTCTCACTATGCCCAGTGGCTCTTAGCACGCCCTCTCCTGTTACACCACGCGATCCTTGTTCCATCACCCACCTGATTAGGTCCTTCAAATATGTTTCGGCAAGTTAAGACATTACATTTTTGATTGAAAAACATCCAGAAGTACTTCACACACAATTCAAAAAAGAATTTATTATAGAGATATTAGAATTAATTTTAGATAGCAATTCATTCCAATTATTCTTCTTATTCTATGTGCCCTGTCCATTCAGGATATAGGCGATCATGGCTTTCCACGTTTTCCTATCCCTGGTGGCTCTGAGCACGCCTTCTTCTGTTACACCATGCAACCCTTGCTCCATCATCCACCTGATTAGATCCTTCAAATATGTTATCCGCTGCATTCCCCTGTCTCTATTTCTCTCTATCTGGCCTGTTAGTATCAGGTTCTCCAAGCCCTCCTTCCTCATTACATATCCCAGGAACTTCAGCTGTCTCTTCCCGATGCTCAGTATTAATTTCCTTTACATTTCTACCATTTCCAAAACCTCACTGGGCTATTCACGCTTAAACAATTGGCGTGCAGCTAAACACGTTTATCTATTGACATTTTTCCAAGAGATATGTCAAGTTCTTTCAATGCTCTATCGAGAAACCACATTCGCTCGATAAAATTATTCTGAAAAAGAATCATATATTATGTTATCATGCATGGAATGAAGCTATTTTTTAGTAGTTGTTGATCTTGTTGTCTAACTTCATTAGTCTATGAAAAAGTCTTGACTTCTTCCTGGCTCTTATCTTTTCCAGATACTTTTCCGTTCAATATATTGTTACTCATAAACCCAATAAAAATAAATGCAATAAAACAATGTCGAGTAATCTTGGTCGAGTAATAACTAGAAAAATTATTTTTTGCTTTGAATCATGACATTCGATGAGAAGTTGATCCTCTTTCACAAAAGTTCGCCTCTCGTTAGATGCAAGTTAAACACCAAAACACTACCCAAAACCTCCACTGCGCACTAAAATGTTAAACGTTACTGTGTGGTGATCTTTCATTGGGGTTATTCATTTTTGTCTCATT
Organism: Ascarosepion bandense; assembly: GCA_037127315.1. Classification (NCBI taxonomy): domain Eukaryota; kingdom Metazoa; phylum Mollusca; class Cephalopoda; order Sepiida; family Sepiidae; genus Ascarosepion; species Ascarosepion bandense. Next base: position 200,888 of record JBBBDQ010029102.1, read on the forward strand.
AGAAAACTAATAGAGGAATTTAGTGTATGCACGAAAAAGTTTAAACGAAACATCTTAGATTCGTGAATAGGCATGACCTAATTTTGCTGCATAAAGCATTTGAACAGTTTATCACATCCAAGATATTAGAATTTTTTTCAAGATGGAATCAAAAATTTACTGCTACGATAAAGAATATTCATGGCGCATGTTTCAATGAAATAAATTAGTTATTTAACATTTCAGAAACGTTTTATTCATTTCACACACAGCGCACCATGAGACAATGTGACAACCTTTCATTAACAAGAAAAAATCAAAGTTCTGTAATAAAAACTGACATCATGTTCATTGTTCATAAAAACTTAAAAGTTTGTCATAATTTGACACTGCGATGAAGAATGCTTTTATTTTTTTCTTATCAAAGAATTCTTATCATAATTTATTAAAATTTCCATTTATATAATGTTGTTTGCCGCTAAAGGGAACTTTTGCAAAGGCGTTATTTGCATACTTTTTCTGTTTCTGCTTAATAATTTTACTTGTGTTGGAAAGGATTGCATACATTAAGCCGAAATATGTCACTGTCGAATTATATATATATGTCTATCTATTTATCTATCTTTGGCACCTCGACGTGGTGTAATAATCAGTAAGTTTGTCTCGCTGGAACCTACAACAACTGACTAGTTAGTTCGATTCTCACTGGGGACTCCATACTTTCGGCCTTGTGTCACATCTTAGCGGCGCTTATGAAACCAACTACCTATTTAACTATCTATCTTTACATATATATATATATATATATATATATATATTATAAGCGTTTCACCCCGAGCAAGGCATGTCACTGCCACTACTGCCCAGGGGGCTACATAGAGTGGAGAAAGGATGATTAAATATAGGAAATGTCAGAGGGTAGGTGATAGGCGGATAGGGATACCTAGAATGGTTAAATATAATAAATGTCTGAGGGTGGGTGATAGGCGGGTAAGGATACCCTGAATGAGGGTTCGGTAGATGAGAGTGTTCTGAGAATAATTGGGAGTTAGGGTGATAGGAGGTGTCTATTGACCCTACATTTAAACACCTGGAGATTGTAGCTGTCGGGAAAGCAGACTTGTGGAAGGGAGTTCCACAGGCGGGAAGCGCGAGAAAAGAAGCAGTTGGAGTAGAATTTACGGTTACATCTTATCTTTTTAACTGTGAAAGGGTGAGACCTAGTTGCTAATCTAGTATCTCGTGTAAATTCCTGCTTAGGCGGCACCAGTGATCTAAGCTCATCGGAGCAGAAGCCATGAAAGTACTTGTAGAAGAGGCACAGGGAAGCCACATCACGCCGGTGAGAGAGTGGTTGCAGCCGGTCTGCCAAGTCAGTATCAACCACGTTACAGATCCTCCTTTGTATTTTGTCAAGAAGCCCAAGAAGAGCAGCAGGGGCAACCGACCAGATATGGCAGCAATATTCAATACACGGGGGGATGGTAGATTTGTATATGTGCAGAATATTTTCAGGTGGGAAAAACTTCCGGGCCCTGCACAGAGAGCCGACTTTCATAGCAGCAGATTTGGCAATGGATTCGATATAGTCATTCCATTTGATGTCCGCCGAAAGTGTAAGGCCAGGGAAGAGTAGTATTTTACTCTGTGGGGGGCTAGTCTGTCCCATGCTAATGGGAGGTAGATGCGATTATCTATGGTGATTAGTTGATAACAGCTTCGTTTTAGAAGCATTAAAATTTACTAGCCATTTCATACCCACGGCCACTACGGATTGGAGGTCTTTTTCAAGTACGGCAGCGAAGTTCGCTTTGTCGTCCATACCTGGTTTTTGGTCGATGCGAGAGTAGATTGTTGTGTCATCGGCATACATGCCAACTTGGGATCTAATGGCGTCGGGGAGTTCATTAATGTAGATCAGAAAGAGCGTGGGACCTAGGATAGAACCTTGAGGGACGCTCGCGTTCGTATGGTAGTTTTGGGAGGTATGCCCATTTAATACCAACTTCAATGTGCGGTTAGAGAGGATTGACTGGATGAGGTCAAAAAGATGTCCAGTTATCCGCAGTTTGCACAAAAGACCAGCATGCCAGACCCTGTCGAATGCTTTGGAGATATCCAAGGCAACGGTTCGGGCTTCGCCATTCTTGTCAAGTGCCCGGTATATGTACTCGGTAATGGTCGTTAGCATATCAGCAGTAGACCTGGTGAAGCGAAGCCCGTACTGTTTGTCAGAGAGAAGCCTTTGGGTCGTGAGATGCTGAATCACCTCGGTGTTGATAATGGCTTCGAAAACTTTGCCAAAGATCTGAAGGAGACTAATAGGACGGTAAAATATTTTATAAAGGATTTTTTATTATTACCATGGATAATACATATTTCACCGCTTTGATGTTCTTAACGCGGCTCGTCAGATCCAAATGGTACAACAATAGGCAATCGATATATATATATATATATATATATATATATATATATATATGTTATAACGGATTTTTGATTATTAGTTTGGATGATACATATTTCACCGCTTTGATGTTCTTAACGCGTCTCGTCAGATCCAAATGGTACAACAATAGGCAATCGAAATATCATCCCCCCCCCACAAAAAAATTTTTTTCTCTTTTATTTGATTTTCCGTAGACGCCCACATGTTATTAGGACGGACATTTGTGACGTTTATATAAGAAAACATTTTTTTGTGGGGGGGGTGATATTTCGATTTACTCTCTTAAATTAAATAAGAATTACCTCGACAAAACTAAAAAGTGACCTGTCCAGAACTAAAATATCTCGCCCCCTCCTCCTAACCCAAAGCTTTATCTCTATGGTTACAAACTGCCAACGGACCAGCTTAGACATACTAAATCCCCATCATACCCATCACTTACATATTACATTCCCAAAAATAAATCGTTTCCACCATTTATTTTCATTTCCACTAATCACCAGAAGATGGGCACTTGTGCTCTGAAACATGAAAAGTTTTGTGTAGTGATACTATGCTTTTATAAACCATTGTAGCAACTATTACAATATATATATATATATATATATATATATATATATATATATATTGCAACGTTGAGCCTGGTCAGTACTTAGGTGGGTGACCACTTGGGAATACTTGGTGCTGTTAGTGTTTACGGATGTGCGTTGTGGTGCGGTGGATGTCGGCTTGGAGGGGGAAATCGGTGAGCCGAGTTCCAATTTCAGTCGAGCACGCTGCATTCACTTGTGCACTAGTACCCTTGGGAAAGGTATTAATCCGTCCGTTCCCTCCAATTATGGGTTAAATAATTGAGGTCTGCTGTTCATGCGATCTGTGGCAGATTTCTGCACCGATTGTTTGTTATCAGCGGTTCCAAAAAGTGTGGATGGTACTACACAATGCCTTCACCACTATAAACAAATCTCTGTGTGGATGTCTTACTAAGGTTAGACCCTCATACATCGAAATCAATGGGAGAGTCCATAATATATACATATATATATATATATATATATATATATATATATATATATTAATTTTCTAAAATGCATTTTTTAGCGTTCGATCGAATAATCCTTATTCATGAAAACATATCATAATCTTTCTTTACGTTAGTTTTTTTTTAAGATCGCAGAAGATTATGCTTGTGTATCGGCACCTTTCAGCAACCTTTATTCACCAACGTTTTGATTTTATTGCCCTTTATTTCTTAGATTAGAAAGATCTTAACTATTAACGGGGTTGGTAATTACCACATATTTTAGTTTATTATTCCTCATCACTTAACAAATAATGTAATATATTACCAATCACAAAATGCTTTCCAGATATACACAAATTTAGCATATATTTAATCAGTGGTGTCTAGCCTTTGAGATTTCACTTGCCCGATCGATTCAGTCAATTAAAATATTAATTGGGCGGTTTAAGTTCATTGATTTACTCATCTGCGGTCGATTAAAAATCTCTCAACGAAACGTGTCCATTCAAATATAGAAAAAAGTAATCTGGTTCCTTTTACAACCCAAACGTATGCCATTGAGGATTCACAAGTTACCTAGAATGATCTACAATGACATTATTGAACTCTTTGAGTTTTTATCGTCCCGGTCAATATAAATATTCGTCTAATTAACGTTTCCAAAGTGGAGCCAAAATGTCTCTGTCGCCCAAATTACCCCCCCCAGAGTTTTAAAAACTCATTTGGTAAAATATTATCTTTTACTCAAATCTATATTTCCTCAACGCTTACAAAAATTAAAAACAAACATTTGAATAAAAGAAAAAAAAATACGCATACTTTTTTCAATCACGCACCGAAAAACAAATTATCCAAGTAAATGTTTATAGAAAATCGTTGAGAAAATAAATTTTGTTATTTTTTATAATCTGTGAGATGGAAATTGTAGTCAATTAGAATAAATAACTACGAATTTAGGTACCTCCACTCAACTGCCAAAAAACCCCCAGCATATCATGATGTTAAAAGAGCTCAAACTTAATAAAACAAAGTTTTATCATCAAAATGTTTATGGGATTATTAAGAGAAAAGATCAAATTTTGTTGTTATTATTTTTTAAAAAATTGAAGTCTTTTCTCGCACGTTCAAAATTTTAATTAAAATTTCATTTTTTGTTTTCTGTCCGCGATTCACGATTTAAAAAAATGGAGTCGGTCGAGTAAAATGATTCTGGGCCGACTATATTTTCCCTCGCTATCGAAATCAATTGATTTCTTTTTCAAATCTCAAAGACTGGTGATGTCTATATGTAATTCGAAAACAGTCATAATATTTAGTGAGGACGTACTTAAAAACCGAATGAAAGAAAAAGAACTGATTTAGAAACAATAACAATTTAGCTGGAACATTGCCTAAATCGCCGTCTGCCACTATCGTATATAAAATTCACTTACTTTTAAGACTCGAGAAGACATCGTGCGTTGTTGTAAAGATGACATACAGTTATTTAGCTTTTTGATACAACTAAAGACACAGCAGGAATACATTTAATGTTTGGATACCCATATCGGAGAAGACACATAACCACGTCAACAAGACCAGCGTATTTGGCGAGAATCTTATTAAAAATGTGTTAAGTCTTCATGCTGTGATCATAAAAAACAACATAGAATGCATAAATATTTTATGACATCTTTTTCCCAGTTGTTAAAAATCTATCACTGTGATTTCCCCAGTGGGTGAGAAGCAATGTACATGTTTGTTTTTAGTGCCTCGGTATTTAAATAAATCGTCCATCTCGTGTTTAACAAACTGATGAACATTTTTTAATATATTAAAAACAAATTTCTTTAAAAAACAATTGTATAAACTTTTCTTAACAAAGACTGGGTAGATAAAAACATCATAATATTTAATGCCTTTTTTATATTTCTAATGACACTGAAATAAGAGAATTTTTTTCTCTTTTCACATTTATTTTGCTAATATTATTTTGGCTCATTATCTTTGATAGTTTTAGATTTTTTTCCTTGAATTGTATTTGAATTAGCATGGTTTTTCTACACATTTTTGGGTTGTCATTTGTAAAAGTTTATGCAGAGGAAAATCAAATATATATTCACTCTCATACAAAAAATAAATTATGCACTACTGTGCAAAAGTATTACGACAAGAACTATTTTATCTTTTATGAGAGTTATTGACAGAAAATAAACAATTTAGTTAAAGTAATTTTATTTGATTTACTCAATGAATGCTTTCACAAAAGATCAACATCATCATTTATCCATCACACCCAGATGGTGCATAGGGCAGCAACTTCTTGTTGCTTTAACAAACTGTTTTTTACGGGGCCGGGTTGTTAGCCCTGCACCCATCCCCCAAACCCCCAAACCTGGAGGACCGCTGGACCATTATTGGTCTGTTACGTTTACAGCACCTGGTATTCCCCAAACCTGGAGAACCGCTGGACCATTATTGGTCTGTTACGTTTACAGCACCTGGTATTCCCAAATGGTCACCCATTTAAGTACTGACCAGGTTCGATACTGCTTAGCTGCGCTGATCAGACGGGAACCGGTGTATTCAACACAATATAGCCGTAGACAAAATAGAAAAATACTTGTTAGAAAATAAATTTAATATTTAGTATAATAGCCTTTTGCTTTGATCACAGCCTTAATTCTGTCAGGAATTGACATCACAAGCCTCTTCAATGTATGTAATGGTGTCTCCAGCCAAACATCTTGTATTTTTTCCAAAAATGTGTTTTGCAAAGTAACATTAGATTTATCAATTTTTTTTATCCAAAATAATAGAATAATGAGTAGTTTCAAAATAAGTTTTTTAATAGAAAATAGGAAAAAGTAAATATAACAACTTTCTAATACATTTCTTTTACACCTAGTCTTAAATATTCAATATTTATTAGCAATTTACTTGACTTTTCACCCTGTATTTGAATTTCAGTAAGGAAAATCACACCTGTCCTAATACTTATGCACACTACTGGCAGTGTGTAAAAGTGTTTGGGCGGGGTTGATTTTAATTTTATTTTGATGCCTCATAAAAGATAAAGTAGTTGTTGTCCTAATACTTTTGCACAGTACTGTATGTCTCAGTTTAAATTAATAATGACTTAACAAGCATACACTATTACTAAAATGCCCAATATATATATATATATATATATATATATATATATATATATATTGATACTGTTCAATTTTAATTATCTGAAATAACTATTTTAAAATTTGCTCACCAAGGCTGATGCTAACCACCGTTGTAGCCTCTCGCACTAAGGTTTTTCGCTGAAACAAACATGAAAAGATCTGGTTGAATGAATTGCTAGGTCCGATGATAGGTAAGTTGCTCCACTGCGTCAGGAAAGGCAATCTTTCTCGTAAGCTAAACTAAATACTTGTAAGTTTATCATGATTATAGTGAGTTTGAAACTGCAAACCCCACACAGATGAACTTGGTTTGAAGCTATAAGGTGTTGGTTAATTTTTCTTTGATTCGGCCTTGTGTGATACTTAACCGAACTCCCTACAACTTACAAGTTTTATGCAGAGTAATCTTTATCAGAATTATCATAGGAAGGCTTTCATCAGAAGGATGGTCGTCGGTAGGTTGGAATGTGAGGAATCGTGTGGCATAGTGTAAGAACAAAAATATACATTTTTCATGTCAAACTAGAAATGTATTAAAGGAGGAATAACAAGAATTCGTAACAATTAAAGTTCGATGAGAAAGGGTATCAAGAGTTCGTACAAAATGATCGTAGTAGTAATTGTTGAAAGAGATAAGGAGAAAGAGAAAGAGGACAATGTCCGAGTCGCTTCTTGAAGTTGAAGTTAGATTTTAGATGTTTGTCTCGCGGCTCCCAATGACACTCTAACTGACTGATGCTGACGAAGTCCTTTTACTGTCCTGTTTCTTTGCCATAAAAGCACATTTTTAGGGGTACTGTTTGAGAGTCAAAGTCATTAAACTCGCGAATGGTCGCTAAGACTAAATTTGATGGACTCTTCTTCGCTTCAAAACTTCTTGGCTCTTCACATCTTTTTATCGAGTGTGGCCTTGTAGCGTAGGGAGCGGGCTAATTTTTCTTTAATTCGGCCTTGTGTCAGACATGACCAAAACTCCCCACAGCTTACAAGTTTTATGCGAAATAATCATCAGAATTATTTTCAGAAGGCTTTCATCAGAAGGATGGTCGTCGGCAGGTTGGAATGTGAGGAATTGTGTGGAATAGTGGAAGAATAAAATAAACATTTTTCATTTTAAAATAGAAATTTATTAAAAGGAAAGAATAACGCAACTTGTAGGAGTTAATGTGCAATTATAAATATTATTAAGATGTTAAGGGTAGAGTTCGTGTTCAATAAAAAAAGTTAATGGTATCAAACTTTGAAGAAATTGTTCGTAATAGAAAGAGTCTATGCGTGCATACGTAAGTATTAGCGTTTGTTTGGCAGGAATGTCTTTGAATGGAGAAGAAGAAGTAAAAGAAATCAGCACACGAGAAGGAAAGAGAAAGAGGACGAATGTCCGGGTCAGCTTGTATCTTCTCTCCTTACATTTTAGCTTGTCTTCTTTGCTGCTTTCGTCATTTATATATAGCCCTTTTAAATTTGGCACTGGCTCGTTAACTCTTCAAATCTTGCAAGTTGCTCCCATTGGTCAAAAATCAATTTAACACCTTGCGAAACCTGGTTTCGACTTTTCCTTTAACCATATGATCAATCTTTTTACTATTTGGAAAAAACCAGGATTTCACACATCATTCAAAATGTTTATAAAAGTGGAGAAGGTATATTTCAACTCTTGGTTTCCTATCGACTAGAGGTTTGTATTTGATAATTGATTAAATGGCCTCAATAAGGGATCATAGAGTCATTGTAATTGTTGTGGATTTCTGGTGAGAAACCGCACAAAAATAATGAACAACAAAATAGATATGGAGATAGAAAAGTAGGTTATATTGAACGTAATATACAAACTTGAACGCAGGTTAGTAAATCCAGGAATACTATTAGTAAGAAATAAATATATACAAGTCTTGAAGTGAAGTCGTTGGAAATAGTATATCCGTGTATATTATTCTAGCTGAATGGAACTCGGTGCTAGTCTGACTTCTGGTGCGGTAGTCTCTGGGTAAGTTCGGTATCCCTCAGTATCTTACGTATCAGTTCCGGTACTCTCCGATAACTGGCACGGATCTCTATGGATCTCTCAACTCTTTTGCAGGTACTGCTGTTCTCTCTATGGCAGGAGTATTTTTATACTCAGTCGAGTCAGTTATCATAGAGAAATGGGAGATCCCACAACAATAATCTCTACGACAGCGGCATATTGTGTGCATTGCTAAATCTATGTACTTTTTCTATATCCAGGGTTTTCCTTCTCCAAGACTGGTTTCCAACCAAGACTGAAGATCATGGTCTGTTTTACAATCTGAGCCGTGTCTTGAGGAGGAAAAGATTCAAATTATACCTTTTCCAAGGTTATTTTCTCGAAACTGAATGCAATAAAATTCGACTTAAATTTGAACTCGTCTTACCATTACACCATCGGCACACCGTCTGTTCATGTCACTCTTTTCAGCTCAGATAGTTTGGTAGAAAATTAAGGAAGGTGCAAGATTGATCTTTACTTTCCGCATAACAAGTAAGCTTTGAACTGTTGCAGACTAAAATTAATAGAATTTAAGTGTTTAATAATAGAGAAATAGACCAGTATAACTGAACAGATTCGATCCTCTTTAGATATATCGATTTTTAATACGATACCAGGTAGAGTTTAGTAACTCTTGCTTAAATCTCTGTTTTCAGGCATAGTGTGGTTCAGTTTTGTCTCTCTCCACTGGTAAGAGAAATAAAATAATGAGAGGTGTGATCTTCTGGGAAACAATTACCTGAGGTTGCACAACACAATTGCACTAGATTGGCGGATCGATGGTTGTCATCGAGGCCAGCGAAACCGAAGCTTGCGGTCTCTGGGCAATTTTTGGCCCTGTCCTAATCGTACGGGCTCTGGTTCCACACTGTAAACTCAACCCAGTGTTCTATGTGATGACGACGTAAATATCTATATCAAATTTTAGTAGTGTGTTAGACAATATATATATATATATATATATATATATATATATATATATATATAAACTAACATATGTATGTGTGGGGGGTGCTACTGCCTTTTCAGTTTCATGTTTCAAGCATTGGAGTTGCCATTTCCACGCCCGATCAGTGTTGCTGTGCCATTAAACCGTTTCTGAGGATTGGGGTGGTTAATATTCATACATATTGGTGCGAAATCGAACGCAATAATTACTGATCGAATTTGAACTCGGCTCGCTCTTCCAATACTATGCGTCAACTGTGTCAGACAAACACAAGCTAAACCAAAATTCTTTCCTCTCGACGCAGAAGCTAGCAATCGAGTCTCTCTCTATCTCTCCGTCTCTCTCAGTTTTAATTTTAAAGGTCCTTAACAACTTAAAGTGAATTGCCCTGTACCAGACTACACAGCGCTTTGTAAATCAAATATTATGTACAAGCTTGTATTTATTTTGAAAGATAACAGTTATTTCTTTGCGATAGAATCGAATTAAATACACGACCGAATGAATAATAAACAGTGTTTTCTTTTCTTCAACAACCTTGACTTACAAAAAATTATTTTCGTAGAACGGCAAATTAAATTCTCTTCTTATTTTCCGGCTTATAATAGCTTTATAGATTTATCGATGAATTCTATTAGCAAGTTTTCCCAGTATGCAAGTTATAAAACAAACACAACGAAAAGATAACATATCAGCTTTATTATGTGAACATTAATGCACGCGAAGAATTCTTTAAAACTGGAGAAATTCCCTTGTTTCGTTTCATGGATATGCCTAATAATATCAACTAATTGAACGCTGATTCTGATATTGAGAAAGAAGGATTATCGTATCAGAGAGGCTACGATATAGACTATCATCATTTACCTTCTGAAACAAATATATTATTACTGAAGCTATGTTGGCGGATCAACGACATGTAATGTTTTCATTTAGAAACATTGTTATGGGACTAATTTAAGACTGTTAGCGATTTTTAAAGTCACTATTTTTCTTTAGACTTTTCTATAATTTTTACTGGAGAGATCCAGAGAGAGTCAACTATATTTAACATCGTTTTCCTATAGAAAGATCTATAGTGTTACAGAAACAATCTGAGAGAGTTAAATTATTTCTTATGTCATCATATACCGAGAAAAAACAATTATATTGTTTTGGTAAAAACCTCGGAGGGACAGTTTCATTCAACATCATTTTCCTAATAGAACCAGCTATATTGCTACCGGGACAATCTGAAATTTTTAGCTATTGTCAACGCCACTTTTTTTTTTATTTAGAAACGTCTATATTGTGATTCACATATTTATATTTTTCCGTCTGTTGTTTTTATCTTTACTGTCATATTCACGACGTCTGAGCCGTTGTACGTTTCGGCCTTCTTCAGTTGATGTACAATGGAATTTCGAACCGATCCCTTTAATTTGTCCACCTGAGTAGATTGTTGTTGACTTTTCATGGGTATATTAATTTCAGTTAATTCTCTTATATAACTCAGCTCTCCAAGTGTTTGTTCACCTCTGCTGTGACTAGGTATTGAACTCAGAATTGGTTGGCTCATTACACTGTATTGCTTCAACCATGACTTTTAAACACTGTGTCATGGAACGTTATGGATATGAAAATAAATATGAGAACAAGGACGCTATAGGGAGATAGTTAATGTTTATTAATTCGGCCTTGTGGCAAACGTAGGTAAACTCCCTGCAGCTTACAATTTTTATTCAGAATTATCAGAAGGTTTTCATCAGATTGGTTGTAGTTTGGAGATTGGACTGTGTGGATAAATGGAATAATAAAAACATACATTTTGCAGGTTAAAATAAACATTTATTGATAGAAAAGAATAATATAAATTGTAGATGTTAATGTTCAATGAGAAACTAGTAATGAGTTAAGGGTATCAAGAGTTGTAGAAATGTTCGTAGTAGTAATTTGTTGGAAAGAGTTTATGCGTACGTATGTAGGTATGTATGAGCAATTGTTTGGTAAGAATGTCTTTGAATGGAGTATAATAAGTAAAAGGAATTAGCACACGAGAAAGAAGAAGAA